>CM031597.1:102765164-102767664 GCA_018398815.1 Conus ventricosus | reverse complement strand
AAAAAAACATCGAATAAACGCTCAAACAAATCTTGATAAAATGGGTGTGAGCAGAAACGTAAAAGTGTCAGTAAAGATGTTAAGTTCATGTCAACAAACGTGGATCAAAGGAAGTTATTATATTCCAAAACGAATGATGGGGGGGGGGGGGGGGGGGGGAGAGACAAATAAAACGACAAAGCAAATAAGCAAAAAATTCAGAAGCAACGCAAATGAAAAAGAAAAAGCATGGAAATAATTATTTAAAAAAACTGTGAGTGCAACAAAGAAAACATCGAAACAAATAGAATACCAAACAGGAAGGATGGGAAACAAAAAAAAGTATCTGAAGTGCGCTGCATAGTTTTGCGTTTGGTGTGTCTGTCTGTCTGTCTGTATGTCGGTCAGTTTTAGGAGAGAGAGAGAGAGAGAGAGAGAGAGAGAGAGAGAGAGAGAGAGGAGAGAGAGAGAGAGAGAGAGAGAGTTTGCACACCCCTTCAGACCTGACTGAGCATTGCGTTTATCCGATATTACGGCGTATTTATGTTGTTTACCTGTCAGTGCTGGCAGTTCGTTTTCTCGAAATAGGTCAATAAAAGGTTATATATTGAGTTAGATTTGCATTTAACCGTATCAGTATTACCGACTCTATCGCTGAGCGATGTCACATTCTGATCAGATTCTATTCCCGTCATTGGTAATCAGTTTGATCTTAAATTACCTCATGGATCCTGAATTCTTCAATTTCCCTCTGAACCTCCATCTTTCAATTACTTGCAACTGACCTTCTGGTCCTTTCATTGATCGGCCAGATCCTTCATCCACCGCACTCTTCATTACGTGCGCCCTCCACTCTTCTCCTCCCTGTGGATCTACAATTCTTCTGTCATCCTCCGTAACTCTCACTGTTCTCAACACTTTGACCTTTTCCCAGCTACCACCGCATTCCCACTCTTTTCCAGTCTTCAGATACTTGCTCCCCATCTAAGTTTTCCCTCTGTCTTTCACTCCGCAGTTATTCCCCCCCCCCCCCCCCCCCCCCCCCCCCCCCACCCCCTACAGCTTCTACTCTTCACGTGTTCCTCTTTGCATTGTTCAGTCTCCATGACCTCTTCATTCTCCCGCTCTTCATGACCCACAGTATTTTACACTCTTCTCAATATCGTCAGGCATCACATGAGAGAGACCGTGTCCCAGACAAAGACGTTCTGAAACGAGCAGGATGCCCAGACTGTTTTCCCTGCTCATCCAGAGTCGCCTTCGACGGCTTGCTGAAGGCAACAGAATGGATGACGTTTGGATCTCCAAAGATGTGCTTTGATGAGAGCTTGTTTGGGGCACCAGGCCGTTGGAAAGGGCCACTCTACGCTTCAAGCTGGCTGCAGCGAGTGGAAACAAGCTGACAAGATAGGCATGTACAGGAAAATATAAGAAGAGGAACAGCAGCACCGGTATAACACGCCAGAAATCTACAGTGCCAAAAAACTGCCAGCAGTGTTAACATTACGTTCTTAACACTACGGTATTTTGATATCGTGTACACTATGAATACAATATACTGTTAAAACTCTAGCCATCATGCTTAATCATCTACTCCAGCAAAATGCACTATCCGTTGTTTTACCAAGCCAACAGTTCTCTGAAGACATAGTTTGGACAAAATGATTGTAGCCTTTGCAAAGTCCGTACGTGCAGAAGCTTTTCAAACACGCTGAAAAGAAGAATCAAGGGACACTCTCCAGAATGAACTCTCCAACTTGCAGAAGCTGGTTCATGTTAACCTCCCGTGTCTGTGCCCCATCATAGTTTTCTGCGACAATGGTTTTCAGTGTGGATGAGTAGCTTTTGTAGCTCGAAAGAAATCTGATCCCAATGGGGTATGCTATAGAGACAGTCGTGTTCACGGCTTGCACCACAGGCTGCACGGTAGTTTTCAAAGCATGAGCTGCTGACCGCCATTAAAGTCGTTCTGGCGTGTCACAGCGAGAAAGAAGAGAGTGCAGACACCAGAGAACAGTGTCAGCAGCGTCGAAATCACACGTGACGTCAGCCTGCAGCAGCTCCAGAATTGAGCTTAACAGCCACGGCAGGCGCTGCAGCTCACCAGCGAGCTGATTATGGTGCAACTCCTTTGTCTCGAGGAAAAACAAAGCCAGCAACAGCAGTCACTGCCTGCATTACCACTCTTCATTTACCCCTTCTTGTTTCAATTGTCTGTGATCCCCATCTTACTGCCTGCATTACCGCTCTTCATTTACCCCTTCTTGTTTCAATTGTCTGTGATCCCCATCTTACTGCCTGCATTACCGCTCTTCATTTACCCCTTCTTGTTTCAATTGTCTGTGATCCCCATCTTACTGCCTGCATTACCGCTCTTCATTTACCCCTTCTTGTTTCAATTGTCTGTGATCCCCATCTTTTTCAGTTGGGTTTTTTTTTTTCAATTCTCCTGGGCATTTCCCATGTTTTAACAAACTGGTGCATTCTTGACCATTGTATTACTCCCTACATTTCACACTTC
>CM031597.1:102757664-102760164 GCA_018398815.1 Conus ventricosus | reverse complement strand
ATTATGTAATTCTTAATCACATCATCGTACGCTAAACTGCACCGGATACTCCATTACAAGCTAGGTTATGTTGACTGCAAAAGCTAAAAAAGCATAACAGGCATTTGTTGCTAGATATTGACACTTTTCACTTCATTTGTTGGGGTTACCTCTAGGATATTTTCACCTTGCTGGTTTCCATTATTTCAGTGGGAAATTTTTTTTGCCAGTCTACGCTCTTCTTTTCGCTGGTTATCGTAAATTCAAAGGGCGCTTTTTGCAACATGAGGACAGTTTTCACTTTGCTAGTTTTCTTTGTTTCAGAGGGGTACATCTGGCCACTTGTTTCACTTCACTGGTTTTTACTGTTTCAGAGGGGCACTTCCGGCCACTTGTTTCACTTCACTGGTTTTTACTGTTTCAGAGGGGCACTTCCGGCCACTTGTTTCACTTCACTGGTTTTTACTGTTTCAGAGGGGCACTTCTGGCCACTTGTTTCACTTCACTGGTTTTTACTGTTTCAGAGGGGCACTTCCGGCCACTTGTTTCACTTCACTGGTTTTTACTGTTTCAGAGGGGCACTTCTGGCCACCTGTTTCACTTCACTGGTTTTTACTGTTTCAGAGGGGCACTTCAGGCCACTTGTTTCACTTCACTGGTTTTTACTGTTTCAGAGGGGTACATCTGGCCACTTGTTTCACTTCACTGGTTTTTACTGTTTCAGAGGGGCACTTCCAGCCACTTGTTTCACTTCACTGGTTTTTACTGTTTCAGAGGGGCACTTCTGTCCACTTGTTTCACTTCATTGGTTTTTACTGTTTCAGAGGGGCACTTCAGGCCACTTGTTTCACTTCACTGGTTTTTACTGTTTCAGAGGGACACTTCAGGCCATTCGCTGGTTTTCATTGTTTCAGAGGGGCACATCATTACCATTCTTTTCACTTTTCTGGTTTTCATCATCCAGTCAGGCACTTTTTGCCACATTTTGCAGGTTTTAATGATTGTATGAGGGGCATGTTTGGTCACACTTTTCACTCTGCTGGTTTTGATTATTAAAGTAGGGACTTTTGCCACACTTTGTTTGTTGTCATCATTTCAGAGGGACCGTTTTTGCCACACTTTTTACTATTCTGATTTTGATTCTTTGAGAGGGGCACTTTTGGTCCCCTTTTCACTGTGCTGTTGTTCATTATTTCGAGAAGCACTTGTTGCTACATCTCACTTGTTTTTGTGATTCCATGGTGCTACTTCAATTCCTTTTTTGATTTGCTGGTTTTCTTTACTTCAGTGCAGCACGTTTGCCACTCTATTCACATCGCTGTTTTTCATCATTTTAGTGGAGCACTTTTTGCAACACTTTGACAGTTTTCATATTTTTAATAGGACACTTTTTGACAGACTTTTCCCTTTGCAGGTTTCTGTTGTTTCAGGGGGATATTTACTCCCCTACTTCGCTGGTTTTCATTACTTCAATGAAATATTTTTGCCACACTTTTCACTTTGGTGGTTTTCGTTATTTCAGTGGAACACTTTTGCTACACAGTTTTGACTTTGCTGGTTTTCATCATTTAAGTGAAGCAATGGATGAGATCCCCTTCAACATGCTGTGCTGGTTTTCATTGTTTAAGTGAAGCACTCTTTACCATGCTTTGCTTGTTTTCATTATTTCAGTTCGGCACTTTTTAACCTTATTTTTCTGTTTTTCAGTGACGCACTTTTTAACCACACTTCGATGGTTTTCATTATTTCAGTGTGGCATGTGTTGCAACACTCTGCTGGTTTTCATTACTTCATTGAACACATTTTACCATTCTTTCCTGGTTTTCATTATTTCATTGAACGCATTTTACCATACTTTGCTCGTTTTCATCATTTCATTTAACACATTTTACCATACTTTGCTGGTTTTCGTAATTCTAGTGGGGCACGCTTTGCCACACTTTGCCGGTTTTCATTATTTCAGCGCGGTACTTTTTGCCGGTTTTCATTATTTCAGTAGGGTTCTTTTTGCCGTTTTCATTATTTCAATAGGATACTTTTTGCCACACGTTTCACTGTGTATTTCAGAGGGGCGGTTTTTGTCACACTTTGTTGGTTTCTATTATTTCAGAGAGCCACTTTTTGGCTACACTTTTCAATCAGCTGGTTTCCATTATTTCAGAGGATTTTTTTGCCATACTTTTCAATTTACTTATTTTCATTAATTCAGTGAGGCACTTCTGAACTGTGTTCATCACACTGATGTCTGCTGCACCGAGAATAGTCACATTAACCAGACTGGGATATTTTATAACCATAGAGTGTACGTTGTGCTAGAACAAGTGCTTAAAAGTCCCTGTCATGGCCTTTTGTGTACTTGTAATCACACTGGTGAATCTGTCACTTGGATGAGATGAGACTTCTCACTGCATTTGCAGTACTTTCAAGACACTGATGCATATTTACTATGGAAGAGTTCATCTAGACTGGAGAATATTCAATGGGACTGAGCTTTTCACTGCATGTACAATGGGATACTTTA
>CM031597.1:102730164-102745164 GCA_018398815.1 Conus ventricosus | reverse complement strand
GTTCATTGAGTATTTCTGTTGCATGTGACTGTACTAGTTCTGCTGAATCAACGTGACATATGTCAAAAGCTTTGAAACATCCAGCTCAAAACTCAAAGAGAAAAAAACTGATCTAAATCAACCTACGATGCAAGACAAAACTTCGTCTCTTTTTTTGCGGTTATAGAACAAGAAGTGAAGTGATTTTACCCAATGTTCGCATTCATCTTGAAGACAAGAGGAACCTTTGATATGCAAAGATATCAGAAGAGCCACAACATGGCAAAATAACAGTACGCAGAACCCACGTCCTCTAGTGCTGTTTTCTACACAGAAAATAAGGTGATATTCGAGAAGACAGGGAAGGAAAAAGTAGTCATATTGTGAATCCAAAAGGATTATTATATGAAAATAGTCTCTTTCTCTCTCTTGCTCTTTCATATCCTTCTATTTGTTTTTAAAATAATGTATAAAAAAAACCGATGACGTAAACAACCCTCATGGGCTGTTGTTGTTTTTTTACTTGTATAACCGCTTATTTTCACCACTTACCGTGATATACATGTGGACAGATGCATAGAATTACCACTCATGTCAATGCCCTGCAGCAAAAATGTGTGTGTGTGGGGGGGGGGGGGGGGGGGGGGTGCATGCGTGCGAGCGTGCGTGCGTGTGTGTGATTTCCTGTTGTTAATAGTAACAGTGACGACAACAAGTCACGCGGGTGTGGTTGTTGACGTCATCTGATTAGCTTCAGGACGAGGCAAATACAAGGCAGAGTACCTTGCATGCCCCAGCACCACACATCCACAGCGTGTGGTTGATGAAAAGTCTTATGAGCAGTCTTAAACATGGACAACAAGTTTCGCACACGTACAAATTATTGCTGACGAGGGCAAGAAAATGACTTTGGTTGCAGTGTGTGAGGGCGATCGTTAGGCAGTAATGGGGAAGGGGGCGCTGCGGAAGGAAGGATCTGATTGGTCAGCTCGTTTACGTCAGAGACAGGGATAAGGGCGGCAGTGAGGAGGGAGGGGAGGGGGGGAGGGGCAAAAGATGGTGAGATTCACGTTCTTCAAGAACGTGTTACCATTTTCGGTCTAGTCCGTAACGTTGAACCACATGTCCTAAGCTACCAACCCAAAAGTGCATGCTTGATTAAATGAGTATGAACAATTTTTTAAGTAATAAAAAGCCATGGAAAATGGAGAGAGAGAGAGAGAGAGAGAGGAGAGGAGAGTGAGAAGAGAGAGAGAGAGAGAGAGAGAGAGAGAGAGAGAGAGAGAATCATAAACGAGGTGCACTTCATCTGCACTCATTTGCTACACAGGGAAAATAAACTTCTTCATCATTCTTATTGTCATCACCAGCATCTCATCATTATCATGATCAGCGTTATCATTATTGTTATCAACAATGTCATTATCGTCATTATCATCATTACCATCCTCATCATCATTTTCATAACCATCATTGCTATCGCCATCATCATAATCATAATCGTCATCATCTTCATCATTCTCATCAACTCATCATCACTATCAGCAGCAGCAGCAGCAGCAGCAGCAGCAACATCATCATTTACATCAATCGCATTGTTACCATCATCATCATCATCATCATCATCATCATTATCATCATCATCATCATCATCATCATCATCATAATTATTATCATCATCGTCACTATTATCAACAACATAATTAAATAATAATCACTATCATCATCATCTTCATCATCACCACCACCACCACCATCCTCTTCCTATGACACCAGGTTATTTGGACGATGTGGAATGTGCCCTACCCTTCAGTCCTTCAGCGGAAGGTAAAGATGTTTCAAGTAGTCCAGTCCATGATGTCTTCTATTCGGTGTGCCTCTGGGACACAGCGTCCATCCTTCACCATATAACCTGCTAACAGCCCATGCATGGGAACCACACTTATTTTGCTTCATTCTTCCTGTAAGGATAACAAAACAAGAAAATTCGTCTGAAACGCAGAAATGTTTGCTTGAGACTTGGACGACTGTTGTAGCCATTTCGAGACTATTTCTTTTGAAAAGAACATTAAAAAGTGGTCCAGATTGTGTTTGAAATAAAATGGACATAGTGAAACACGCTGAACATGAAGGCCTTCGGTTTGGGTTGAACTGGATGAAGCTGAAGGGAAAAGTCACCTAAAACTCAAAACTGTCAAAAGATAGGAACTGGCAACAATGAAATAAATGGTTTAGAAATTACTTTCAGAATTACGCAGTTCTGTGCTGTTTTTGTGCATTGCTTCTCTTGATTCAGTACACACACGAAGAAGTCTTTGTGGTCAAAGTCATTTGGGACCAGTGGGGGGGGGAAGCTGTAGCAAAAACTTAACGGTGCTTTGAGTCTTTTCAAAGCCTACACAAGACTTTGTTCAGTAATGTCTTATCAGCCAAAATCATCCTTCATCTTTAATTGTTTAGTAACACAAAATAAAAGTTTGGGAGTTTGGCACAGAGCTGGAGACGAGTAGAAAGGGGTATTGTGAAAGGCTGACTTGGGTTTTCTAAGTAGAAACACATCAAAGAGCGTTGACATAATACACAGTCTCTGTCTCTGTGTCTGAATCTCTGTCTGTCTGTCTGTCTGTCTGTCTGTCTGTCTGTCTGTCTGTCTGTCTTCCTGCCTGTCTGTCTGTCTGTCTGTCTGTCTCTCTCTCTCTCTCTCTCTCTCTCTCTCTCTCTCTCTCTCTCTCTCTCTCTCTCGGTCACTAAGAGAATGTATCATTCCTGTTTTATGGAAAAATGCCACTGTATGTCCTGTTCCCAAGAAACGCAACCCAAGCTGTTTAAATGATTACCGACCAGTTGCCCTCACATCTGTTGCAATGAAATGTCTTGAGCGAATTGTCCTCTGTTCTGTTTTAAAAGATACCACGCAGTACCAAGACCCGTTTCAGTTCGCATACAAACAGAACAGATCAACAGATGATGCCACACTCACACTTCTCCATCATGCGTTTTCACACCTCGAAAAACCTGCCTCCTTTGTACGCATTCTTTACATTGATTTCTCATCAGCATTCAACACCATACAACCACATCTGATGGCAAAGAAACTCATTAACATGAATGTCTGTAACAAGCTCATTCTTTGGATAATAGATTTTCTAACAAAGAGGACACAGTCTGTTCGATATCAGAGTGTTGTTTCGTCTTCCAGAGTCATTTCAACTGGCGCACCTCAGGGTACTGTTTTATCTCCAGTGCTTTTTACTCTGTACACAAATGATTGTTCAGGAAGTGATTCAACTTTGTACATTAAATACTCAGATGACTCAGCACTTGAGGATCTTTCCAACTCTGACTCTGTTTACTTCAAGGAGGTTCAAAGATTTGTTGACTGGTGCGATCACAACTATCTTGATCTGAATGTAACAAAAACGAAAGAAATGTTGATTGATTTTAGAAAGAATCCAAAAGTTGTACCACCGCTTTTTATCAAAGGTGCTGAAGTAGAACGTGTTGAATCATACAAATATTTAGGAACGTTTATAGATAATAAGCTGAATTTTAAATCCCATGTTGATTATGTCCACAAAAAATGTCAAACCAGATTATATTGTCTTCGCAAGCTGCGATCATTTCATGTGAATACTGACATTCTTCGGACATTTTATTCATGCTTCTTGGAATCTGTTTTAACTTTCTCATTTATGTGTTGGTATGGTGGGCTGACTGTGAAGAGTAGGAATGTGCTTGAGAAAGTGGTGAACGTGGGAGGAAAAATTGTTGGTGGGAGACAAAAAAGTCTGAGTGAGCTGTACAAATGCCGTGTTGTCTGTAAAGCGAAGAAGATTGCGTGTGACCAGACCCACGTTCTTGCAAGTCAGTATGACCTTCTTCAGTCAGGACGAAGATATCGGTCAGTTAAATGCAGAAGTGTCAGATTTAAACAAAGTTTTATTCCCCTGTCCATTGATTTTCTTAACAGAGGTGATGTTTAATTGCTTTTTAGCTATGGATTATTGTTACATTTTGTTTTATAAAGATACATAATTTAAGCTCAGATTGAGCATACTGTTGCATTTAGATAACAAATAGTTGTGTTCTTTTAGTTTAAAATCTCATCTTAGAATTTATTGTCAAATGCGTTGTAGGAATGCAATTTTATACAGTAATATTCTTATATTATTTAGTCACCTTGAAATCCAAATTCTTTTATATGAATGTATGCCATATGTGACAAAATGGGTGATGTGACAAAATCATTGTTTATTTGCTGTGAATGTGTATGACCACAAACTAATTTCTCGAACTGAGATAATAAAGTTTACTTGACTTGACTTGACTTGACTCTTTCTCTCTCTCTCTCTGTACACACACACACACACACACACACACACACACATATATATATATATATATATATATATATATATATATATATATATATATATATATATATATATATATATATATATATATATATATATATATATATATATATATATAAGACAATGGTAGTGAATACCAGCAGAGATTTTTAAAAAATGCTCAACCGAACTGGGAGCAACATTTGTTAAAAAGTAAGGTTTAAAACTATCTACAGCGCTGTTTCATGCAATGCAATCATCAGGATGTGGTGGGTCTGTGCTGCCGGTGTTTTATAACTGCTTGTGTTGTCTGTCATCACGTGCTGTCTGTGTTTTCGTGTGTTTCTGGTTCTTGTTCACTGATAGGAATTTCCACTTGTGATGACAGACAACACAAGCAGTTATAAAACACCGGCAGCACAGACCCACCACATCCTGATGATTGCATTGCATGAAACAGCGCTGTAGATAGTTTTAAACCTTACTTTTTAACAAATATATATATATATATATATATATTATAATATATATATATATATATATATTATATATGTATATATATATATACATACACATTTGCTGCTGCAGCGTTGGACCTAACTTCACTATTTCAATAAGAATTATTGACTCTCAGTCTTCTTTATAAAATTCGTCCCCTTCACCTCCCTCCACTCCTACCACGCCCAATTTCTCTCTCTCTCCTTTCCCTCCACGCCACCCTCACCAAACCCAACCACCCTCTACCCCTTCACAACAATAATTCCAGTAACATTTTGTTTTTGCAAGCCAGAAATATCGGATAAAAAAAAGAAGTTAACGAATTAAATGTCTTGAGTCTACCCAAAATTGTGGGCTACAAAATGCTATACTAATTATACGTGCATTAATAAATAATGTTTTCTTGTTTTCTCCCACTATTTAATTGTTCAGCATTAATAAATAATGGGAATAATCACCATGCTGGTACTGTAACTAGAGAATCAGGAGTAATGTGCCATGAACTCAATCCTTTAGGCGGAAAAAAATTCTTGAAGACCTACTCACGTTCATTCTTTACTGTTTTTCACTCCGTGCCCAAGTTATTTTCTAAGTGCAAAAGCCGGTCTGTGCCAGCTGAATTATGCTGTCCATTAAAAAAATGAGTGAAAAGGTAATTAATGCCAAACTTTCATCTGTACACATGCCAGAATCTAATCTGTAATGTGTGTGTGTGGGGGGGGGGGGTGTAGGCAGACGGAGGGGGTATCTATTCGATTTCCGTGTATGCTGAATTCAAATGCTAATCCAAATTTTGCTTTACATGTTTGTCCCTGATTTTCCCTCCTTTGATTTGTTGCATTTTTCAGATTTTGTACCTCATCTTATGTGAGTTCAAAGTTTGGATTTTCATTACTAGCAAACGGATGTCAAAATTGCTTTTGCTTCTTCTTCTCCTTCTTCTTCTTCTCCGCTTTTTTTTTTCTCCTTTTGGTTTTGTTTTTGTTTTGGGTGATGTGTGGGGTTTTTTTTGTTTTGTTTTGTTTTGTTTTGGGGGTTTTTTTGTTTGTTTGTGGGTTGTTGTTTTTTTTTTGTTTTTTTTTTGTTTTTGGGGGGCGGGGGGGGGGGGGGGGGGGGGGGGCTTGCGGCCATTTGCGCTTCTGGTCCGCTTCCAATTCCAGACGAGTTCTTTGTCCGGCTGTCTTCGGCCTTCATTCTTCCTTATCCCATAGGTAGATTCCCATCTTCCCTGTTCGCTTCCTCTGAGTCCGGGGCTGTTGTGATTGTGGTCAACTTGATAGCTTCGTTTACCTGGGGGCCTTCTCTTTTGACGCTAATGAAGCTCTGTGTAGAACAAATTCCCTTTGCTTCTTGCAATCAGAGAGAGAGAGAGAGAGAGAGAGAGAGAGAGAGAGAGAGAGAGAGAGAGATTTGGAAAATGTTAAAAAATTGGTTCATATAATCAGGCTTGGCCTCTTCTGGGGAGACAACTGGGAAAGGGGGTTGTAAATATGCTATATACAAATCATAAGGATCGACATGTAAGCATAACTGGACAAAAACGAGATGCACAAAGAAGTAGATATTCTTCGAGGACACACAAAGAAAGAAAGAAAGAAAGAGAGAGAGAGAGAGAAAGAGAGAGAGAGAGAGAGAGAGAGAGAGAGAGAGGAGAGAGAGAGAGGAGAGAGAGGAGAGGAGAGAGAGAGAGAGATAGATATTTGGGTAATTTCAATAACTGAATCATGTAGAGGCCTTGGCTCCCTAAGGAGGAGAGGGAGGAGAAAGGGGGGGGGGGGGGCGGGGGGTAGGGGGCACATCCTGTCGCACACAGCTGTCATAATCATGAATATATGCAAGCATTGTTGGACACACACAAAAATAAAATGACGCGCAAAGTGCATATATTTTCAAGTAAAGAGAGAGAGAGAGAGAGAGAGAGAGAGAGAGAGAGAGAAGAGAGAGAGAGACAGACAGACAGACAGACAGACAGAGACAGAGAAAGAGACACAGAGAGAGACAGAGACACAGAGAGAGAGACAGAGATAGAGAGACAGAGAGAGAGAGAGACAGAGAGAGAGACAGACACAGAGAGAGACAGAGACAGAGAGAGAGACAGAGTCAGAGAGAGAGACAGAGACCGAGAGAGAGACAGACAGAGACAGAGACAGAGACAGAGAGAGACAGAGAGAGACAGAGAGAGACAGAGACAGAGAGAGACAGAGACTTTCATTGCTCTACTAAACAAAAGGCTTTGGAAGCAAAGGAGTTCAAATCTTCTTTTTTTTCCCTCAGTCAAAACAACAAAAGTGATTAACACAACAAAGCAGTGGCCAATGCCAAGACTCAACAGAGCAAACAGTGAAATACCCGTGAAATCATCTCAAACACATACATCACCATCTCAGGCCGTTGCCTAGTTCTGGTTCTTACAATTATGTATAAATCCATTAAACAGAACAAAAAAGAGAGTGAACACAGAGGGACAGATCAACAATCTGAAATCGAGAGGTAAGGGCTTGGCAAAGGGCTGAACTATTCGGGAAAGAAAGGGGACAGGGGGGGGGGAGAGAGAGAGAGAGAGAGAGAGAGAGAGAGAGAGAGAGAGAGAGAGAGAGAGAGAGAGAGAGAGAGGATACCAGTCCATTCACAGACAGACAGACAAACAGACAGACACAGAGAAAGAGATGGAGGCATGAAGGGAGGGAGGGAGGGAGATAAGAGGACAGACAGACAGACAGACACAGAGAAAGAGGAGGAGGGAGGAAGGAAGGGAGGGAGGGAGGGAGGGAGGGAGGGAGGGAGGGAGGGAGGAGATGAGAGGACAGACAGACAGGCAGACACAGGGAAAGAGAAGGATGGAGGAAAGGAGGGAGGGGGGGGAGAGGAGAGGTGAGACAGACAGACACAGAGAAAGAGAAGGAGGGAGGAAAGGAGGGAGGGAGGGGAGAGGGAGGAGAGACAGATAGACAGACAGACAAAAACAGACAGAGGCAGAGAGACAGAGAGAGACAGAGACAGAGAAAGAGAGAAGAGGAGTCATGGGAACTAATGGTGGCTCAAATGGAGAGATGGAATTCTCAACCTCGAAAATTTGTCGATAACTATCGTCCTTGTCGCAAGTACTTGAGTTTGCATTGCAATTAGAATTAAAAAATGAAAACAAAAACGAACAAAGAAACTAAGTATGTGCATTTTGATATCAAGCTGAATTTAAGTTTGTTGAAAGACACCCAGCCTCTACGAATACAAACGTACAAACAAACAGACGAGCACAAAACAAAATACACAAAAATAAAAACCTCATTCAGACCCTATTTAAGGACCACACACACACACACACACACACACACACACACACACACCACACACACACACACTCACCGCGCACACACACATGTACGCATGCACGCACATACGCACGCGCGCGCACACACATATACACATACGCGCGCCCGCACATGCGTGCTGGCGTGTATATTCACTCACATGGACGCACGCATGGACGCGTGCGTGCGCGCGCGCCACACAACACACACACACACACACACACCACACACACACACACACACACACACACCACGTACACACACACGCACACACGCGCAAGCACGCACACACGCGCGCGCGCGCACGCACACACACACACACACACACACACACACACACACACACACAAGAAAGAGCACAAAGAAATGCCCTAAGCTGCAGTTTGGGAAAGGCAAATTTGAGCGTATCAAAAACCGTTAAATTAAAAAATAGCTGTATGCGAATCACATTACGATATTTCAGCCAGAAAATAGGGGAAAAAATTCTGTTAAACAGTTAAAGCTATTTATATATTCTGTGCAGAATATTCAATTATTTTCTATGAGTCATCAGTAAAGCTGGTGATTTTTTTCAGCTTCTTGCTTATGCTTTTGTTTTGTATTTCTGTTGTGGAGCCGCCATTTAATTTGTTTACTACGAAGTTTTTGGCATAGTTTTAGTTGTATCTCCTTTTTTTTCAATGACTAGATTAAGAAAACAAGCTTAGAATGATAATAAGTTGTTTAAAAAATGAATGAAGCCTCGCCGTAGTAAAAAAAAAAATCACCTTACAGATGCACGGAGCCTACATACGTCAGACTATGTCGAGTGAAACGAATGAATCAATAAATGAATTCATGAATAAATGAATAAATAAACAACTGAATGTATAAATGATAAATAGATAATTCATTGAGTCAAACTAGTGTGCACGCGTGTTCGTATGTATACATGTCTACATACGTGAGTTTGTTTACATACATACAGAGACACATGGGGGGGAGGAGAGAGAGAGAGAGAGAGAGAGAGAGAGAGAGAGAGAGAGAGAGAGAGAGAGAGAGATTCTTCATATCGCCGTTCAGGGGACATTACTGTTGAGACGGAAAGATTTGTCCGACTCATTGAAGTATGTTACGTGGTTGTATGTTTGTTGTTTTTTTTTCCTTCAAAAGCTTTTGATAGAGTATTAGAAAGACATTGTTACCTGGTGCAGTTTTGATAGAGTATTAGAAGACATTGTTTCCTGGTGCAGTTTTGATAGAGTATTAGAAAGACATTGTTACCTGGTGCAGTTTTTGATAGAGTATTAGAAAGACATTGTTACGGGTGCAGTTTTGATAGAGTATTAGAAAGACATTGTTACCTGGTGCAGTTTTGATAGAGTATTAGAAAGACATTGTTACTGGTGCAGTTTTGATAGAGTATTAGAAAGACATTGTTACCTGGTGCAGTTTTGATAGAGTATTAGAAAGACATTGTTACCTGGTGCAGTTTTGATAGAGTATTAGAAAGACATTGTTACCTGTGGCAGTATTTGATAGAGTATTAGAATGACATTGTACCTGGTGCAGTCTTGATAGAGTATTAAAAGACATTGTTACCTGGTGCAGTTTTGATAGAGTATTAGAAAGACATGTTACTGTGTGCAGTTTTGATAGAGTATTAGAAAGACATTGTTACCTGTGCAGTTTTGATAGAGTATTAGAAAGACATTGTTACCTGGTGCGTTTGATAGAGTGTTAGAAAGACATTGTTACCTGGTGCAGTTTTGATAGAGTGTAGAAAGACATTGTTACTGGTGCAGTTTGATAGAGTGTTAGAAAGACATGTTACTGGT
This sequence comes from Conus ventricosus, assembly GCA_018398815.1. NCBI lineage: Eukaryota > Metazoa > Mollusca > Gastropoda > Neogastropoda > Conidae > Conus > Conus ventricosus. Next base: position 102,735,210 of record CM031597.1, on the reverse strand, counting down.
GCAGTTTTGATAGAGTATTTGAAAGACATTGTACCTGGTTGCATGTTTTGATAGAGTGTTAGAAAGACATTGTTACTGGTGCAGTTTTGATAGAGTATTAGAAAGACATTGTTACCTGGTGCAGTTTTGATAGAGTATTAGAAAGACATTGTTACCTGGTGCAGTTTGATAGAGTATTAGAAAGACATTGTTACCTGGTGCAGTTTTGATAGAGTATTAGAAAGACATTGTTACTGGTGCATTTTTTGATAGAGTATTAGAAAGACATTGTTACCTGGTGCAGTTTTGATAGAGTATTAGAAAGACATTGTTACCTGGTGCAGTTTTGATAGAGTATTAGAAAAGACATTGTTACCTGGTGCAGTTTTGATAGAGTATTAGAAAGACATTGTTACCTGGTGCAGTTTTGATAGAGTGTTAGAAAGTCATTGTTACCTGGTGCAGTTTTGATAGAGTATTAGAAAGACATTGTTACCTGGTGCAGTTTTGATAGAGTATTAGAAAGACATTGTTACCTGGTGCAGTTTTGATAGAGTATTAGAAAGACATTGTTACCTGGTGCAGTTTTGATAGAGTATTAGAAAGACATTGTTACCTGGTGCAGTTTTTGATAGAGTATTAGAAAGACATTGTTACCTGGTTGCAGTTTTGATAGAGTATTAGAAAGACATTGTTACCTGGTGCAGTTTTGATAGAGTATTAGAAAGACATTGTTACCTGGTGCAGTTTTGATAGAGTATTAGAAAGACATTGTTACCTGGTGCAGTTTTGATAGAGTATTAGAAAGACATTGTTACCTGGTGCAGTTTTGATAGAGTATTAGAAAGACATTGTTACCTGGTGCAGTTTTGATAGAGTATTAGAAAGACATTGTTACCTGGTGCAGTTTTGATAGAGTATGTAGAAAGACATTGTTACCTGGTGCAGTTTTGATAGAGTATTAGAAAGACATTGTTACTGGTGCAGTTTTGATAGAGTATTAGAAAGACATTGTTACCTGGTGCAGTTTTGATAGAGTATTAGAAAGACATTGTTACCTGGTCAGTTTTGATAGAGTATTAGAAAGACATTGTTACCTGGTGCAGTTTTGATAGAGTATTAGAAAGACATTGTTACCTGGTGCAGTTTTGATAGAGTATTAGAAAGACATTGTTACCTGGTGCAGTTTTGATAGAGTATTAGAAAGACATTGTTACCTGGTGCAGTTTTGATAGAGTATTAGAAAGACATTGTTACCTGGTGCAGTTTTGATAGAGTATTAGAAAGAACATTGTTACCTGGTGCAGTTTTGATAGAGTATTAGAAAGACATTGTTACCTGGTGCAGTTTTGATAGAGTATTAGAAAGACATTGTTACCTGGTGCAGTTTGATAGAGTATTAGAAAGACATTGTTACCTGGTGCAGTTTTGATAGAGTATTAGAAAGACATTGTTACCTGGTGCAGTTTTGATAGAGTATTAGAAAGACATTGTTTACCTGGTGCAGTTTTGATAGAGTATTAGAAAGACATTGTTACCTGGTGCAGTTTTGATAGAGTATTAGAAAGACATTGTTACCTGGTGCAGTTTTGATAGAGTATTAGAAAGACATTGTTACCTGGTGCAGTTTTGATAGAGTATTAGAAAGACATTGTTACCTGGTGCAGTTTTGATAGAGTATTAGAAAGACATTGTTACCTGGTGCAGTTTACATTCCGCTAAAATGGTCATGCTGCAGCAAAATTAAGCCTGTATTATTTTGAAAAGAATCTCGTCTAGATGGACTACAAATACGATCGTCATGAATGATCGATGCTTAACTTGGATGTTTGCACAAAGATATTTCCTGATTTCATTCACGTAGATCATTTTGACGCTGGTAGGAGAATCGAACACTTGAGCTTGGGGATTCTGTAGACACCAGTCGATTTATGGCTATAGAATGTTCAGTGGTTGAAGACTGCCTTGTCCATTTGAAATGGAACGACTAGACGTGCTGTGGGATTAGGAATGTAGCCTGGCAGTGGATGTCCTGTTGTTGACTAAGTGACCAGGTCTACCTGCTGAATGCAAAATGCACAAATTGATGACTTCTCAGTTGTAGTACTCCATACTATTGCCAGACGTTCATAATTCTGTGACTTGATCTGCAAAATGCAAAGGTTTCAGAACCTGGATGTAACAGTAGCACTTATTCCGTATCCATGTGAGTGAGTCATTTGTACTAGAATAGAAAGATGATAGAAAGTACACATCTGAAGAAAAACTCATAGAGCGTTGAGCGAATCAAAATGGAACATTGTGTGACGTGCACATTTCTGTTGGTGGTCTTAATTCATAGCGCGCTTCGGTACTATTTCACTTCGCAGAAGAAACTTTGGTTTTCTACAATCAGAATGTTCAAAGAGGACAATTAAAAGACAATAAAAGTCGGATCAATAAAGTAAGATGATCTCAGTATTTCAAAGCAAAACATTCGGGAAATCGAAATACTAAATGACACGTTACCTAATCCAGAGCAGCTAAATGAAGTCAGCAAAATGTAAAATGCTATCTTACAAATATAAGAAAGAAAGGGAATGAGGAAAAAAAATCAAGATTAAAAAATCTGCAAAGAACAATCCATCTCTTGTTTGGGTCAAAAGTAAGGACGAAAAAAAAATCTACGTTTGAATCGATGACATGTCTGACTATTTCAAAAATCGTAACGTGCGTAATGATAAAAAGACAAGTGTCCAGCTGAATGTCGAAGGCCGTGACTACAATACTGACATTTTCCATTAACAAGTCCTGGAGAGAAAAACCTGAATATACAATAGATGCATTAACAAGTCCTGGAGAGAAAAACCTGAATATACAATAGATGCCAAAAGTAAATAGCGGGGAATAAGCAAATAACAAAATGAATACCCACAAACCAGTTTTTCTATATTATACAAAGTGTGTCGCAAGCGTATTGTAAGTTTTTTTTAAAATAAAATCTTACACTCTAGAGGGGAACCAAAAGACTGGAAAATAAGTTTTATTTTGCCTCTTCAGAAAGGTGAAGGAATGGAAATTGTATATGTCAAACTTTCTGTCTGGGAAAACTTTTCACATGTATTTAAAATATGAAGTTAAAGTGTGCTTTTTAGAAACTGATTTCCACAGGTTTTGTTGTTGAATAATACATACTTCATAAGTCAGGAATTGATGTGTTCACAATGCAACACAAAAATGTATTCTGCACTTTTGTCGATCACTGAAAACCATTTATTCCACTAGGAGAGACGATCCATGGTCGAAATTAATTAAGGTGTTCTCTGTATGTTTTTTTCGTAATTAAAAGTTTATCAATAAAATTAAAATCTTGTATTTATGGACAAAGTTTGTTTTTCGGTAATAAAAGACAAACGAGGTAAGGTGAACATCGTTTCCCTGTTTAATTTGACAATCATAATTGCAAATATTTCAATATCAGATATTTCTGCGAATTCCTTGACTTTGATTTCAGCCCTTAAATTGCTTGTTTTGCTTTGCGCAGATAATGCAGTTTTGCTGTCTGACTCAAGGCAAGGTTTGCACAAGGCGCTGAATGGTTAACAAATTGCTGTGTTCAATGGAAATTTAACGTCAATAAGATTAAGTCAAAACTTGTCTTTCATAATCGTTAAAGTCCAAGACAACTTTCTCATAACCATCAAAAGCAGCAAGAAGATGTAAGTGTTTTAAAATATTTAGGAATCGCATCATTTAATTTTTGTAATGTTGTATGCCCCAGAAAACAAGAATTTCCACTCGCTGCTGTGGTATATCTTTACAATATATATATGTTATGCTGCATCTGTTTTACTCTACGGGTGTAGGATCACACTTCCAAATATATACATGTTTCTGAACAGCTGCAGATTAAATTGATGAACCGTTTATTTGGATTACATTAAAAGTACTATCATTTACATGGTTTAAGATGAATTTGTGGTCTACCCACGTTCAGTGTTAATCAACAATGTTGGGAAATACTTTAAGTCAGGGGGACAAGCTGCTGAAAGCGCTGCACGAAATGCACGAACAGTCAACGTGACCTCTGCTCGCGTATTATGTGACGAGTATTTTGGCCTTTTCGGAGGTGCCAAATCTTGACGTGGGGATGAGTGCTGAAAAGCCTAAAACATATTTCTATCTCTGGTTCAATGACGTCATAACACTGGTTTCTATTTCCAATCTCTTCGTTCACACTCTGAGAGCGATTAGGCCCAAGTGAAAAGCCCACGCAGGTGCTTGAGCGACGTTCTGTTACGTTAGGGATCAGAAACAGCAGTTAACTTGTCCCCGCACCAAAATGTTCCCAAACAGGTCTATTCAAGAACGGTTAGGTTTCGATGCGATATATTACCTGATGAAAAATCGGCAAAATGCTCCATTCATTCATCGATATTCTAATCTTGTATGTCTGAGATTACTCTTCGTAGTTCATTCTCCACGTACTTATCTTATAACTGAAAATTGGTTTCATTGTGTATGGGATAATAAAAAATTTGACAGTATATCTATGATTTGTTAAAGTATTACTGATTCACTTTTTTTTTTTTAAACATTTCTGACTGAATGACGTGCGCGATTTAAACTACCACCAAATGTTAAGTTTACCAAATCTAAGAAAATTGAGAACCATTACGGAAACGATTACATGTTTCCGTCACCCAGTGTTCACGAATTTGCATGAATTAGGTTTAGATGTAGGTGCCGTGAACTCAAAGTTAAATCTACCAGACTCACGGCATTTCAAGGGAAGATAGAAGACATACGTTTTGTGGTCTGACCGCGCAAGACTGTGAGCTCCATTTCAGTTTTGAATGTCCAAACTGTATTGAAAATCGAAGCTTATTTATTTCTATAAAGCAGTCTTTCAACTGTGTTGATTTTTTGACGGGCAGCAAAGAGGTCTGTTCTGTCGACATTAACCAAGTATATCAAGATAGGGGAAAATGTCTGAGTGTGTCCTTCTGTCTCTATGTCTCTGTGTGTGTGTGTGTGTGTGATGTTTTTCTTAGCACATTTGTCCTGGGGGTTGCCTTGTATTAAAAC
>CM031597.1:102722664-102725164 GCA_018398815.1 Conus ventricosus | reverse complement strand
CCAAAGGGGTCAAAACGCGTCGTGTTTTGTCTTGTAATTAGTTCGTCTCTTTCGTACGGTGGAACTGTAAATCTTCGTTTAATTTAGAGACGGTCCAATACAAAGAACAAGAGAATCAGAAAATAGCATCAACCCTCAAAAGAACTGTCGGACTCCCTTAAAAGCAGAGGATTCCTTGATGTCGCCCTCACTCTCTTGTGTATGTCAAACGTGTGAGATCAAAACCACTGTGGAGGAGAATTTCAAACATCAAAAGAATTGCGGGGTCTTCTAGCGACCGAACAATGGAGTCAAAAGCTGTTCAAAAGTCAGACTAACACTACACAAGCAATGTTTACAAATCCATGGATAGCACCACACACACACACACACACACACACACACACACACACACACAATATATATATATATATATATATATATATATATATATATATATATAATATGCGCGCACGCGCACACACACACACACACACACACACACACACACACACACGCATATATATATATATATATATATATATATATATATATATATATATATATATATATATATATATATATATATGAGCGCGCGCGCACACATACACATACACACACACACACACACACACACACACACGCGCGCGCGCGCGCGCACACACACACACACACACACACCACACCACACACACCACACCACCACCACACACACTCACACACACAAACATACATTTACGCTCGCGCGCGTGCACACACGCACGCACACACACACACACACACACACACACACACAACACACACACACACACACACACACACACATATGCGCGCGCGCGCACGCACACACACACACATAAGCACCCACACACGCGCAGATGGTCTAATATCACGAATAGTGGATAGATGTTAAATGAAAGACACACACACACGCGCAGAGAGACAGAGAGAGAGAGAGAGAGAGAGAGAGAGAGAGAGAGAGAGAGAGAGAGAGAGAGAGAGAGAGAGGAGAGATGCACACATATAGTTTCAGTTACTGGCATACTTCTCAGTCTTGTAGACGCGAGCTTGCTTCATTTTGCTTTGTTATGGCAACATTCCGTTCAGTCAGAATCTTTTGTTTGGATGACCCTGCATGAAGGACTGTATCCGGTCTTGTTGCACTCTTCCTCATGATTTCTGAACGTTATTTTCCCATACTGGGAAGGTGTGTTGTGCACCCTCAGTCATCACCTAATGCAGTAAGTCCCGCTTCTGCGCTCTTATGTCATCAGAGCATCTGTCGTCTCTCGCTGTGCAGGATGTCGCTGCTGGACCTTCGGGTGGTGAGGTATTTCCTCCGGTAGCGCTGCCCGTATGTATGATGTCTTTAACCATATGGCTTGTTTCTCCATATATACCACCTCTGAGTTAGTATTATTTTGTAGGAATTTAGCACATGTTCCAGTGTGTGTTTGTACCCCCCAGGGTTAGCACTGCTTTGTAGCAACTTTGCACATGTTCCAGTGTTGGTTTGTAAACCCCCCCCCCCCCCCCCCCCCGGGTTAGCACTACTTTGTAGGAACTTAGCACATGTTCCAGTGTTTGTTTGTAACCCCCACGGCTAGCACTGCTTTGTAGGACATTAGCACATGTTCCAGTGTTTGGTTAGACAGATACAATGGACGAGCAAGGGCTTCTGATTTCCTCCATCTATCCAGCATGCACAGATTGGAAGATTAAGCTGATCCTAAGAGGAGCCATACATCCTATTTTGTTCAGGCTAAATTGTCTTTGAAGAGCGTTGCCCCAGGCAATCCGGTGTCCCTGCAGGTCTTGCTGTACTGCCTTCTGTGTTCGTTTGACATCACTGTCTTTCATCCACCCCGGTTGTTCCAGCTCTCTCTTCCTTTCCATTTTGACTCTTGACCCCTACTTCATTTCTGTTGGCCCCAACCTCTGTCTGTTAGTTTGTCTGTGTCGTGTTTTTTTCTGATCTTGATGTTTTTCTTTACCATTTTACTGCCTCCTGAACTTTCCACTTTCTGCCAGTCTTCAACATGGGCTGAACTGAGCTCAGCCTTGCCTCCCAAGACCTCAAGCTTGCTTAATATCCTTGCTTTTCCTACTTTAGACTCCTCGAGGATGGATGGATTTCAGAATATACATATGTTCGTGTGTTCGCGCACGCACGCACGCACGCTTGCACACACACGCGCGGCGCGCGCTAACACACACACACACACACACACACGCGCACGCGCGCGCACACGCACACACACATGCTGCTGCCATGGTCATTTACGGGTCTCGTAGGACCATATGCATAAAGCCACATACTGAGGAATTTCATTGGCATCCATTAGAACAGAGACTTCAGTACAAAACAGGTTGTTTATGCTTTTAGATCGTGACTCGAAAGGCTCCTATGTATTTTTGTTTAGATACTTACAACCTACGCCTCGAGCAGCTCTTCGCTCTTCTGTTGACAATAGAATATTGTGCAAACATCTGACGTTCAAAAGAAAACACGTAGTGAACA
>CM031597.1:102717664-102720164 GCA_018398815.1 Conus ventricosus | reverse complement strand
GTCATAGATTGAAGAAATAGGGGGAGATAAGCATTCATATCTGCAGTGGTAGATAATTCTGCCTAACTAACAGTATGTGCTTGAGTGGGTGAATGGGGAAAATAAAATAAATGCTTCTCAAAAGGAGCCCTCAGCAAGCTTATAGTCTCCAAGAGAGGGACAATCTCCAATGGGGAGGAATCTCACTATCATATAACTCCTGGTCAGATACCGATATTTCGAAACCTGATTGTTTCTCCTCAGTGAGATGCATACATACATACATACATACATACATACATACATACATACATACATACATACATACATACATATCAATTACTTTAATGCGTCAGCTTGCCAAATCAACAGCTATGCACAGTAGTCCAGATTGCAGGCGCATCCATAAAAGCTATCTTTCACAAACTCTCTCTCTCTCTCTCTCTCTCTCTCTCTCTCTCTCTCTCTCTCTCTCTCTCTCTCTCTCTCTCTCTCTCTCTCTTCTTTCTTCTTTCTCTCTCTCTCTCTCTCTCCTCTCTCTCTCTCTCTCTGTCTCTCTCTCTCTCTCTCTCTCTCTCTCTCTCTCTCTCTCTCTCCTCTCTCTCTCTCTCTCTCTCTCTCTCTCTCTCTCTCTCTCTCTCTCTGTCCCCACGTCCTTCTTTGTCTCTCTGGCTGGCTCCAATTCTTTGTCTGTCAGTACTTTAGTCATACATACATACATACATACATACATACATACATACATACATACATACATACGTACGTACGTACGTACGTACATGCATACATACGTACATACATGCATACATGCATACAAACAGAGAGAGAGACAGAGACACACAGAGAGGGAGAGAGAGAGGGATTAAAACATCGCAAAACAAATATATAGATAAGACAAAAAAAACATCCAGAGAGCTTGAAACATTGCAAAATGAATAAGTAAATAAAGGCATAAAAGAAAAGAATTTAAACAAGAAAACTTCTTGTCGGGCTCCTTTCTTTGCTTTCAATATTTCATTTCAAAACCGTTTTTTACGGCACGTGTGTGTGTGTGTGTGTGTGTGTGTGTGTGTGTGTGTGTGTGTGTGTGTGTGTGTGTGTGTGTGTGTGTGTTGCGTGTGCGCGCGCGCGCGGGTGCACATGTGCGTGTGTGTGTGTGTTTAATTGGAAAATTGGCGTTCGTGGCCTTTGGTTCAGCAAATGTCTTTTTAAAACTGTTTTAACTGTCCTGTAAAACGCAAAAACCAGTGTGCATGAGTTTTCTCGTAGAATCCTATTTCTTGCCACGACGGGGAGGTTTTGAATCGAAATATTGGAAGTAAAACAAAAGTAAAAGCCTGCCAAGCAGTTTTCCGGATTGAATTCTCTTTTTACCCATCCGTTTTTATGTGTCTTTTGACACCAAGAGAGCTGGGCATTTTTTTGCAGAGAGCGCTTTAAACAGGAGGTTCTCTCTCGCTCTCTGAGAAAAACTTGACAGACAGAAGGAGGGGCGGTAAGGGCGTGACGTGTTTGTATTGTAAGCGCAGAAAATTCAGTGTTTTTTGTACTTGCACAACTGGGTGTTCACGGTCGAATTTGAAATAGGCCTACTTGTAATAATGTGATACAGGCAGCTACGTAGCATTGACGCTTTGGAATGTTTATTGGTGGAGTGACTGAATCAAAAACAATATCTTGTGATGTACTTAAACGATTGCCGTAGGCTCATCATGACGTGGTGCATGTCATCTAGCAGCAGGCTGGTGCTGTAGTGATGCATGTGTCGGCATTAGGCTCACCAGCCATGGGTCCTTTTCCATTGTCCATGGCTCAAGGCCGTAGCATTTTTTGTTTTCTGGAATATCCTCGAACAAATCACAAATACTTAAGATCCCAATCAAAAAAACAGTTGTGTGTATAAGATAGTATAGCCTCACTGGAGTTATGCACTACAGCATGAATACACCGGGAAATTTGTTTCCTAAGGGAGTGTACTGTACGCGGACAAATCACAGTGCTAAACACAATGCTGTGACACCTGTGCTGAAGACGTGTTTAGCAACTCCCCTGCTCTAAACACAATGCTGTGACACCTGTGCTGAAGACGTGTTTAGCAACTCCCCTGCTCTCTCTGACCTTTGTCAGTCTACTACAGAAATGAGGGCAAAGCAAAGCAAGGGACTGAAAATTTATGCTACAGCTGGTAAGACGGTAATTCATAGAAAAGCGTGTGAACACTTGGTCAGGGACGAGCTGGACAAATCATGGTCTATCGTCCACCCGCTGGCTTCTGTCGTGCGCCCTGGCCCACTCTCTGTCACACACATGTTCCTGCCAGACTCAAGAGAGCAGCAGCATCTTGACCAGTGAATAACCGTGCAAGGTGGACGAAAACAACATGCATACGTGGAGGAAGACAACACGCGTGGTGTGTCAGTTCCACCCCTCACACTCAGAGCGCTTAGTGAAGAGGAGCAAGGAGATGCAGCCTGCCCCCTGGCAGTGAAGAGGAGCAAGGACATACAGCCTGTCCCCTGAC
>CM031597.1:102702664-102705164 GCA_018398815.1 Conus ventricosus | reverse complement strand
AAAAATGCACAAAACACTACTCCCAGGATAACGGTATTAAAAAATGCACAAAACACTACTTCCAAGATGCTTGTATGAAAAATGCATAAAACACTACTCCCAAGATAACTGTATTTAAAAAAATGCACAACACACTACTCCCAAGATGCTTGTATGAAAAGTGCACAAAACACTATTCCCACAATAACTGTGTGAAAAATGCACAAAACACTATTCCCAAGATAACTGTATGAAAAATGCACAAAACACTACTCCCAAAATGACAGTATGAAAGATGCACAAAACGCTACTCCCTAGATGGCAGTATGAAAAATGTACAAAACACTACTCCCAAGATGGCAGAATGAAAAATGCACAAAACACTACTCCCAAAATGGTAGTATGAAAGATGCACAAAACGCTACTCACTACATGGCAGTATGAAAATGCACAAAACACTACTCCCAAGATGGCAGAATGAAAAATGCACAAAACACTACTCCCAAGATGGCTGTATGAAAAATTCACAAAACACTGCTCTCATGATAACTGTATGAAAATGCACAAAACACTACTCCCAAGATAACTATAGAAAATGTACAAAATACTATTGCTAAGATGGCTATATGAAAAATACACAAAAAACTACTCCCAAGATGGCTATATCAATAATGCATAAAACACTACTCCCAAGATAAATTTATGTAATATGCACAAAACAGTACTCCCCAGATGCCCGTATTTTAAAAAATGCACAAAAAGTACTCCCCAGATGCCCGTATAAGAATATGCACAAAACAGTACTCCCCAGATGCCCGTATAAAAATATGCACAAAACAGTACTCCCCAGATGCCCGTATAAGAACATATGCACAAAACAGTACTCCCCAGATGCCCGTATAAGAAAATATGCACGAAACGGTCCCAGATGCCTGCATAAAAAAATATATGCCCAAAACAATACTCCCCAGATGCCCGTATAAAAAATATGCACAAAACAGTACTCTCCAGATGTCCATGTAAAGCAATATGCACAAAACAGTACACCCCAGATGTCCATGTAAAGCAATATGCACAAAACAGTATTCCCCAGATGTCCGTATAAGAAAATAGGCACGAAACGGCTCCAGATGCCTGTATAAAAAAAAAAACATATGCACAAAACAAAACTCCCTAGATGCCCGTATAAAATAATGTGCACAAAACAGTACTCCCTAGATGCCTGTGTAAACAAATATGCACAAAACAGTACTCTCAATGTGATTGAATAAACTGTGCACAAAACAATACTCCCCAAACGCCCGTATGAAAAATACACAAAAACAATACTCCCCAGATGCCCGTATAAAACAATGTGCACAAAACAGTATTCCCCAGATGCCGGTATGAAAAATACACAAAAACAATACTCCCCTGACGCCCGTATGAAAAATGCATAAAAACAATACTCCCCAGTAGACTGTCGGCAGAATTTTGTCCGTTCTGTATTGTGTATTGAACAAACATTACTTTGCATTCTCGTTTGTGGGTGTAAGTTGTGTCTTTTTTCTTTTCTTTTTTTTTTTTTTTTGTCATAATGTGTCAGTCTGTTTCAATCGTTCATATACATGTTGGCTTTCTTCAGCACTGGCGCAGTCTGCTTCAGTCGCTAAAGTGAATTTTGGCTTTCTTCAGTAGTGGGGCAGTCTGTTTCAGTCGCTAATGTGCATTTTGGCATTTTCAGTAATGGTGCAGTCTGTTTCAGTCAATAATGTGCATCTGGGCTTTCTTCAGTAATGGTGCAGTCTGTTTCAGTCGCTAATATGTATTTAGGCTTTTTCAGTAATGTTGCTGTTTTCGTCGGCAAAATGCATTATACGAGGGCCACCCCATAAGTTCTCGGATGGGAAAATATGGAAGTACACTGACATTTCTTACCTAGCCCATCTTTTCAAAGTATCCTCCATCAGCGTGTACGCACTTTTCCATCCTTCTAATCCATCACCCCAGCCCACTCCGACTTAGGTATACCAGAAATCAAGCCCTCAGCAAACGCTCGGGCATCTTCAGGGCTCTCAAACGGCTTTCCTTTCAGTTGTTTTTTTCAAACGAGGGAACGAAAAGAAGTCACAGGGGGCTAGGTCAGGAGAATACGGAGGATGAGTGACGAGCTGCACACTGTTCTCTTGCAAGAAGTCTAAAGTTGCAGCTGCCGTGTGGGCGCTGGCATTGTCGTGGTGGAGGAGTAGGTGGCGGATACCGGTCCGTGGTCGCCGTGCACTCCAAGCCTCGAACACTTTTGGCAGGCAGGTGTTGTACCATTCAGCGTTCACTGTCTTTCTTTCCAGAAGCGGTACAGTAGTCACATGGCCGGATCTTGCGAAGAAAACTGCAATCATTTGCTTTGTGCAGCTTCTTGATCTCTTAAATTTCACAGGTGGGGTTTCCCCTGGAAACAGCCAAACTGACAACTGCTGCTTTGTTTCGGGGTCATACTGATAAACATAGCTTTCGTCACCTGTGACGATATTGGAGACCCTAT
>CM031597.1:102687664-102697664 GCA_018398815.1 Conus ventricosus | reverse complement strand
ACTGAAGTCATGCCCGTTGGAACCTCCTCCTGCCTCAAACTCGTTAAGTCCGAGTCAATGGTTGTTGATGGTACTGAATTACCTTTCAATAAGTCTGTCAAATACCTTGGTGTTACCATTGATCAGTGTCTGACCATGCAGAATCAAATATCTGTTGTCTGTCGCTCATCCTTTTTCGAGCTGAGACGTATTGCTTCCATCTGACGCTTTATATCCAGGGAAGTAGCTGTCAGGCTAGTCTGTGCCACGGTGATGTCAAGATTGGACTACTGCAACTCTGTTTATGCTGGGCTTCCCGCAGAACAGATTGCTCGGCTGCAGAGAGTCCAAAATAGCGCTGCACGACTTGTTTTGAAGAGGAGGAGGTGTGAGCACATCACTCCCATGCTGATCGAACTGCACTGGCTTCCCATACAGTATCGGTGGCAATTTAAACTGGCAGTTCTTGCTTTCCGCCACTTCAATGAATCTCTTCCTCACTATCTCTCTTCTTCTCTCTGCACCTACCAAAGCTCTCGTACCCTTCGCTCTTCTTCACAAAAACTTCTGAAAATCCCTAAGCGTTCTCTGAAATCTGTTGGCGAAAGAGCCTTCAGTTTCAGAGCACCTTCTATTTGGAACTCCCTCCCTGAAGACCTTCGTAATCAGCCTACTCTTTCTTCTTTTAAATCTCAGCTCAAAACTTACCTCTTCAAAAAGGCCTATTCTCTTCTGTAGATGACTAGATCTCTCCTAAATCACTCCACAACTAGTTCGGTGAAGCAGTTTATGCATGTAGGTGCGTCTGCCATTGTGTATTTTCTTTTTGCTGTGAGCATGAATATTGTATGAATAAGTGCAAATGGTGGATGTAAGCGCATTGAGTTGTACAACAAGAAATGCGCTATATAAGTATTACACATTATTATTATTTATTATTATTATATCATTTCTTTTTCTTTTACTTTTACTTACCATTGTAATTTTTTTTACTCTACTCTCTCTCTCTCTCTCTCTCTCTCTCTCTCTCTCTCTCTCTCTCTCTCTCTCTCTCTCTGTCTTTTTTTCATGCACCATTGTACTTTTTCACCTCTCTCTCTGTCTCTCTCTGTCTCTCTCTCTCTCTCTCTCTCTCTTCTCTCCTCTCTCTCTCTCTCTCTCTCTCTCTCTCTGAACTACAGGTCTTGTTTCTCATGCATTACTGCGCTTGCTCCTTTGAAGCTGCTATTCATTAGAAGTTAGATTGCAAATATACTTATGCTTTCTTAATAACATATACCGTACCATCACACCCAAAACTTCTAATCTTTAGCTTAACACAGGTTGCATTCGGCAATTAAACAATTTAAAGAATGATTTCCGGCAGTTTTCTCTCTAAACATAAAAGGAATTTAAGAATGTCGCAAACCGCCCTCTTTGGCTTTCCAGTACATATCATTCAGTAATATTAGATTTAATGACAAAAACAAACACCCACATATTTGTAGGTATAAACAGTCGAGTTTTCAACTGTCACAGAACCCTTTTTTGTTGTTGTTGTTGTTGTTTTCGATCGATGATAGTTCTTCGGCTTTTAAAGATTCACTTTAAAGTCAAGTGCTTCGACATGAACACCAATACTGTACAATTAGAGAAAATAATCACATCGTCCGCAAAAACCAAGGTAGGACTTTGAATATCAGGAGAAAGCGTATGCTTTATTTTATGGCGAGTTAATTCAAAATGAGTGGAAGCAAAAAGTGAACTACAATTGTCACTCGTTCTAATCCTCTGGGACACGGACACATTTCAATTACATCATTGTTCACGCGCACTCTCGCTTTAACAACATCATACAAACTTTGTATTGCTTTATCCATTTTTTCAAAGACACTTCCTTTTGTAATACAAATTACAGATGCTTCCCGTTTTCAAAGTCAAAGCCATTTTTCAAATCAGTAAAAATCAAATCATATTAGATACCGGCTAAAGATATTAGGATGAGTGAACATCGTGTTCTATTTAAAGCACATAGAATATTATGTAAATGTCGCTGCAGGAATTTAACATAAACTATTATTTGTTTTACGTTGTACAGATACGGGTTTGGCTATTTTCTGGAAAACCATGGAATGGAAAGTGAAAACGACTTTTTGTAGGCTTTCAAAGAAAATGGATTTGGCCTCCACCTACAAGGCTTAGCTACAGCAATTTAAGGTCACGTGATCGATTTGCATCATAATCTACGTTCAGACAACTACACGAAACCATCACAGTATTATGTCAACAAAGCCAGTGTATCTAGATTGAAACCACGTCAATGAAAATATTTAGAGAAAAAAGCGTCAAGAGTTTGAGTTCACTTTGACCAAAGGTACCCAGATCTGAAATTCACTTTATGTCCTGAGTATCAAAAACTTACAGAATAGTTCATTCCAAGGAAGTGTTCCTTTATAATGCGTTTGAATTGTCGCTCCCGTTGACAAACAACTATTGTGAAAGCTTGCACACAACTTTGTCTTTCTCTCTAAAACTTTCGCTCAAGAACCAAGTACACTGTCTGAAAATAACGCTCTCTCTCTCTCTCTCTCTCTCTCTCTCTCTCTCCTCGCTCTGCGCATATGTCAGTGAGTGCGAAGATGATTCACCCTGTTTTCTTTGATGTACACCGATTTGTCTTCGTGTATTTCGTTTATCAGTGATCGTTTCCAGATAATCGTCATGGTAACGTGTTATCCACCCCCATCTCACCCACAGGCAGAAAACAGCTTGCATCTCTCTCTCTCTCTCTCTCTCTCTCTCTCTCTCTCTCTCTCTCTCAGCATCATTAGTGACCTGGTATGGGCAAGAACAGACCGTTATTTATCACTGAACTCAGCGCTGTACGTACATACGCACAGAATGCCCCCACACCCCAGCTCGACAGAACTATATTCTTTTCTTTTTTTATCTGCTTTGATTTTGAACTGGACCGGTTTCTTCATTAAGACCTTCACACAGTCATCATCATCTGCGGCAGTATGGATGGACGGAATCCTGAATTGGAGCCAAAGTTGTGAAATATTCCCCATAGGCACTACCAGAGTGATCTCTTTTTAGTGAGGTACTGGAACTCCTCTCTCTCTCTCTCTCTCTCTCCGTCTCTCTCTCTCTCTCCTCTCTCTCTCTCTCTCTCCTCTCTCTCTCCTCTCTCTCTCTCTCTCTCTGCGGACATTTCCACGCGCGTCTATTGGTTGTTTGTCTCTCAGCAAGATTACTCTAAAACTGAACTGAGTTTGATAAATTCGGTGAACAAAACTAGAATTAGGCCTTTAAAGCGAATCTCGAGTTGTGATGCTGAACCGCATTGAGAGTGGATCCAATATTTTTTTTCTTCTGTTCTTTAGCATCGGAGAAGGCATTTTTTCATATTTTTGTAATTTTTTTTTCAAGGAATAGTGCACTGACCTCAATTTTGGGGCAGAACGACTCATTAGAGTATTCACATTTACGAATGTGTATGATTTTGTGGAAAATTAGATACAGTCCGAATTCAGGGAGTGAAACACCATTTACTGGGGGAGAAAGGAGGAAGGGGTATATCTATTCAATCGCTGCACTGTAACAAATTAAGCCACAAATCTAAGAAGACTGGTCCGTTTTGGCGGGTGTCTGGGCTCTCCCAAGTGCTCTTCTGATTTTTTTTTTTCATTTATTTGGACAGCGTCAACACATCACTCAGATTCTTCCTCTCCTTCCTTCCTTCCTCCCCCTCCCCCCCCCCCCCCCCCCCCCCCCCCCCCCCCATCCCTTTCCCCGTCCTCCCTACCACCTCCTTCTTGACTTGCCAATCTTTTGTCCACGCTTGGCCCCATTCCCTCCAGACTGACGTGTCTATTGACGTGCCAGTGCTCTTTCCGTGGCTGGACCAATATTAACACGTGGGGTAAGAAAGGCAGGTCACCTTGGCGTGTTGCAATCTCCCAATGAAAAAAAAAAGAAAGAAAGAAAGAAAGAAGCATCGGTTCCAGAGCGTCCAGCACAGCTGACGGAAAAACGGTAGCCCCGCGGTTAATGCTTGGGGCCAATATTCAAGTGTTCCGAGTTCCATTCATTGCATCCCCTAGTGTCTTTTCAGTGAACTTTTCAGTGAAATAGTGGTGTAGGTGTTGATCCTTTTCCCTGAAGTCAGCGACCAAACATTCCGTGTACAAAAGACACTGGTTGAAAATTGAAGCAATTCATGGCCATCTAGTTCAAAGTTGACATTGCTACACTCCTGACTGGCCCAACGTTGACATATTCCATGGTTACCTGGTTCTAAGGCTATAAGTATTCTATGGCTGCCTGGTTCAAAGTTAACAGCGCTCCAGAACTGGCTGTTCGAAGGTAACAGTATTCCATGGCTAGTTCGAATAAATTGGCAGTATTCCATGGCTGACTGGTTAAAGCCTAATAGTTTTATGGCTGAATGATCCATTGCTGACAATGCTCCATGTTTGACTATTCAAAGTTCATGGTGTTCCATAGAATAATCAGTTCAAAGCTCACGGTCTTCCACGACTAACAGTTAAAAATTAGTGACAACTTTATACGGCTGACGGTTTCAAAATTGACGATATTCTAGTTCTGACTTGTTTATAGTCGGCCATCTCCCGTCACTGGCTGCTTCAATGTGATAATGTTCAATGTCTGACCAGTTCAAGGTTGGCTCTAATAATATTCATGACTGACTCGCTCAAGGTTCACAAGATTCTATGAGTGACTGTTAGGAAGCATTTCATGCCTGTCTTGTAAATAGTGGACATTCTTCCATGCCTGACTGGTCGACATTAGACAATTCTGTGTCTGGATCTGTTCCACTGCCCCATCCCTCCTAAGTCTGTTCGTGAGCATGTTAGAGAGAGAGAGAAAGGAAGGGACGGAGAAAGGGAGAGAAGCGGGGAGGAGATAAGACAAGGCAGATAAATAGACAAACAGAAAAAAAAAAAAGAAGTGTATGGAGACACTGGGAGAATACGGGAAAGGGGGAGGTGGGGTTGGGGCAGGGAGTGAATGAGTAAGACAGGCAAACAGATGCCCCTACACACACACACACACACACCACACACACACACACACACACACACACACACACACACACACACAAGAACAACAACTACAACAACAAGAGCAAGAACAAGAACAAGAACAAGAAGAAGACGAGGACGAGGAGAAGGAAGGAGAAACAGGAGGGCTGTAAGCAGAACAGGACGAAGAAGATCGGAGTGGAGTGTAAAGATGTAAATAAAAAACATGGGAAATGTCACATCCACTGCCCCCGTTCTGCTCGATTACCCATCGCTATAGCAGCTGCGGCTTTGATTTTAATGAGCCGTCAACATAAATACGTGTTAGATGACATGTTCTGTCCCACCGAATGGAAAATGCCGTGTAAGTTGACACCAACCTTCTCACTCCCGACCACACTACCACCACCACCACCACACCTACCCTCTGTCTGTCTGTCTGTCTCTCTCTCTCTCTCCCTTTCTCTCTGTCTCTCCCTCTCTCAGCCTCTGTCTCTGTCTGTCTGTCTGTCTCTCTCTCTTTCTTCTCTCTCTCTCTTCCTCTCTCTCTCTCTCTCTCTCTCTCTCTCTCTCTCTCTCTCTCTCTCTCTCTCTCTCTCTCATTTTAAGTCTGTTTTTGAAAAGGAAAGATATCTTTTGGATACGAATACGTACTGTTTCCGCGTTGCCATTACACGAACCAGGTTTAATTTGCTTCCACTGAATAACAATTTGCATCGCTATAGTAAAACAGAAAAGGACAAAGCATGCCCATTTTGCCATGATCAGGTAGAGAATGAGCAACATTTTTTATTTCAATGCTCCCTCTATCAAGACCTAAGGAGTAAATTTCTCAAAGAATTCGCCAGTTGTCCCCTTCATTTGCTTCTTAAGGTATCCAGTGCTTCGCACAGACATAGCCTATCAAGGTACATTTTTCATGCCATAAACAGAAGGATCAAGTCAATTCTTTAGTGGATAAATTACTGCGGACAATTACCACTACCTTGGTTTTCCTTGAATGACTGACTTCATTTGTATTGTAATTTCGTGTACTCTAAACGTATCTGAATGATATATCATCTTTTACACGTAGTTTTGGGGAATTATTATTGCAATGCTTTTTGTTCTGTTTACAACACATATATGCTAACTCCTCCCCGTTCCTACCCACTCCCCCCTTCCCTTTGTACCTTGTATTGTGGCCCAAGGCCGATGTACATTAAAGCGTTCTGAGTTCTGAGTTCTGAGTTCTCTCTCTCTCTCTCTCTCTCTCTCTCTCTCTCTCTCTCTCTCTTCCTCTCTCTCTCTCTGTACGATTTTTTGTTGGTCGCCCAACATATCTGGTATGTATGCAACAATATGTTCATGACAAGGACATAATATATCAATGAGCCTAAGCTTCAGCATGAGATCTCGCCCTCGAGTATCAAATGTGGTTTAAACATATTCATTGTTGCCGTGTTTATACACATCAATGCTATGTGGGATGTACATGTATACAATCTTGAACGTTTTGTGATTCACAATTATTCCTCAGAGGCGTCCCCCCCCCCCCCCCCCCCCCCCCCCCCCCCAAAAAAAAAAAAAAAGCCTAGCACAAAAACAGGAAAAGGAGAATACCCATTATACAAACATAACATGAACAAATCTTGTACACTTGCAAACAAAGAGCAGTCCAGCCTAATTTTTTTTACCTGCTCTCTGTGAGAGAATTCTTTGGGTCCTAAACTGCCAGAGGCTACAAGTTGGTGAAATGATCGTGATAAGTTTTGCATCCCTGTAATTGAATAGAGCTGCGTGAGAGGAGACTTGATCTGCTCCCGCTCCTCCCTTCCCCACCGCCTCCCTTTTGTTATTTGTGTTGTTTATATTCCCCCGTCTCAGTGCAGTGATGATTTCCTGACGTATTAACCATGCTGAAATTACGTGTCTTGGTTTCTCTTCGTCTTTCTAGTGATGATTTCCTGACGTATTTATTAACCATGCTGAAATTACGTGTCTTGGTTTCTCTTCGTCTTTATGTTTTTTATGACAATGATTATACTGCAAGACTTGTAAGGTCTAAATGAAAAGTTAAAATCATGTCTGTACCAAAAAAAATGGTCGCCAGGCTGTACTTTTAAACGCACATATGAACGGTACTGTTTCAATGTGTGCATGTTGTTTATACTGAAATAAATGTAGTTAAATGTTATGAAGAATACAAAAATAAAATGCTCTCTCTCTCTCTCTCTCTCTCTCTCTCTCTCTCTCTCTCTCTCTCTCTCTCTCTCTCTCTCTGTATGTATGTATGTATGTATGTATGTATGTATGTGTGTGCGCGTGCGTGAGTGCGTGTGTTCATATACTTAATGATATAACAGGATGTGAATTGAGGATGAGGGTTAGAGACTTTTTAGATAATATACAGTAATCTTTCTTCTCCCCAAAACTATAGTATATCGGAAAGCGTTGCTCTGGATTTCCATTTTCTTTCTATTTTGATTCGGTAGTACCACCATCAAAGAAGAATAACGTCTCACTCACTCGAAAACGTGTAATGTAATTGCTGTGAATCCTGACGCAGCGAAACTCAAACAGGATTCGTGTACAGCGTCAACCCTTTGTCATAAGAAATCATCGGTCCGAAACCTGTACTGTAGTCATTAAGCTGGGTTTTTTTTTTCCTTGTCCTCCTTAAAGCGACATTACCCAGCCATTTCCATGAGGTCTGAAGCCTATTTAGGGTAGCTCAGTGGAGTGTCTATAATGTGTTCTGATTTTTATTTTCTGTCGCGTTTTCTGTGCACCCTCAGTAGCTCTATACTCGTGACGTTCGTTCCGGCTCTCCCGTCCATAGCCACACCAAGAAGGTCTTCTGCAGCTTCAGAGACAGCGGTCCAGGTGGGGCGAGCTATAAAAAGCCGCCCCTGAGAAACTCATCACAGCAGGCACTGCACTGTTCTGAAGTCACCGGGGTTCAGTTGATGCTGGTTCCGATTCACTGTAAGCGGAGCGCCACAGGTTTCGACCTTTACTGAAGGCAACAATAAATTGTTTACTTGAGGAGTCCGGCTCTTCCCTTCCACAGATCCTGTTCTCATCCATCCCCTCCACACACCCATCCATCCATTCGCGCGCGCTCGCGTACACATACACACACGCGCGCGCGCGCGCGCACGCACACACACACACACACACACACACACACACACACACACACACGCACACACGCACGCTCGCACGCACGCACGCACGCACGCACGCACGCACGCACGCACGCACGCACACACACACACACACACACACACACACACACAACACACACACACACACCGATTCTAAATAGATTAATAACATTTTGCTGATTTAGCCAAATGCGTTGACTCGCGTGTGCGCGTGGAGGTGGACAGCTGCTGATGTTTTGCTGAGACAAACATCAGATTCACAGGACAGAGAGAAAGACCAAGGGCAGAGAATTGCCAAAGCTGATAAATCCGCAGGGGCGAGAAAGAGGTCAGAGATGTGGTGATGGTAAATAAAAGACAAACGTTGAAGAGGCAGGTGATAAGATACAGAGAAGGAAAGCTTGATTCATATTGATGTATAACACATATCAGATGGAAGGTTAAATTGACAAAGAATGTGAGGTTCAGTTAATCTGACATGAGTTTGCACACCCGCGGATCTGACACAGCGGTGCCCCTCAGATCATCTGCCTCGGGCAACCAGAGCCACAGAGCACTGCATCTCTCCATACACACGCGCGCGCGTATGCACACGGACATACTCATACACCCACAAATGCACCCTGGCACTCACAGAGAGAGAGGGGGGAGGGGGGGGGCACGCACGAACGAACGACGCAGGCGCGCGCGCACACACACATACACACACACACACACACACACACACACACACACACACACACACACACACACACACACACAAGCCCACACACGCACACGCATGCGCACGCGCACGCACACACACACACACACACACACACACACACACACACACACACACACACACACACACACACACACCGCCACCACCACCATCACCACCACCACCAGTACCACCACCACACCCTCACCTCCATCCTGCAACCACCGCCCCAAAACCACAACAACCAACCAACCAATCAACCAACCAACCAAACCAAACAGACCCACAATTCCTACTCACACAACACGGCGCCCAAGAACCACCGATCCCGCGCGTAGAACTCCACCAGGGCAGCCGGCTGGCAGACCAGCAGCACCAGCAGGTCGGCCATGCTGAGGTTGACCAGGTACCAGTTCATGGGCGTGCGCATCTCGCGCACCAAGACCACCACCACGATGACCAGCACGTTGCCCACGGTGCCCGTGAAGAACACCATCACGTTCAGGATGGTGACGTAGATGGGCAGGTAGGCCGGCCAGGTAGGGGCCTCCGCCTGAATCCAGGCTGGAGTGGAGTTGAAGGACGAGGTCCAGTTGTTGTCGTTGCTGTTGTTGACGTTGCTGAACGTTTGGCTGAGGTCAAGGTCAAGGTCAAGGTCCGAGGAGAGGTTCAGGAAGGGGAAGGGGGAAGCCGGGGTGTGGAACGGGGGAGTAGTGGGGGTGAGGTTGGTGGTAGTGTGTGGTGATGGTGGGGGAAGGGGGTGGGGGATGGGAGGTTTGTGGGGGTGGGGGTGGGGGTGGACTGCATTGCGGGAGCTTGTGTTTAGGGTGGTAGTGGTGGAAGATTGGGGTTCAGTTAATGTGGGTCAGTTCTGTCGACTGCAGTTGTGTTGCTTCGCTGGTTTTTTTCTTTTTTTTTTATTCTTGTTTATCCTTTTCTCGGTTGTTTTTTTTTCACTTTTTTCTCTCACCGAATCTTTCCTTCACTGCGTAATTTGTCTTTCGTTCTTTTGTTGTTGTTCCTGTTGTTTTTTCTCTTAAAACGATTATTCACCGGTGGATATCGTCCTTTCTCTGTGGGTTTTTGCTTTCTTTTTCTCAGTTTTACCCGTTTTTCGCAGTAACAGGGTTTGTTTGTTTTTT
>CM031597.1:102680164-102682664 GCA_018398815.1 Conus ventricosus | reverse complement strand
TAAAATCGCTTTTAAGACGCTTTGGGAATTTTCCCCCTTTTTTTCATAGAATTGAGCCAGGAGAAGGGGTGAAGGGAGGGGGAAGAGAGGAGAGGAGGAGGAGAAAGTGGGGGATCCACAACTCCTGTAACACCCATCCTACAGCCTCCCCCCCCCCCCCCCTCAAACACACACACACACACACACACACACACACACACACACACAACACACACAACACACACACACACACACACACACACACACACACACACACACACACACACACACCTCTAATCGGCCTAGTATTGTTTCATTGTCAGCAATGAAACGCGCGGACATGCCCATGCACGCTGCACCATCTGCGTGAGAGTCCAAACGCGCTGGGGTTAGAGCTCGATCAACAAAGACAAAAGTGTAAGAAGAAAAGACTTCGTAAGGGGATCCCAAAGACCAGACTTAGCGGACGCCTGACCTACGAATGTCCAACAATTGGAGGCTTCCCTGCTCGTGCTGCTCTTTGGCTCTAAAAACAATACTTCCTCCATGCCTACCTCATCTTCCGAACCACTTCAGTCCGGTTCCGCGTTCACAGCCACACCCTGCCTTGTAGCAACCCAGCCCCGACACCGGCAAGCCACAGGGAGCTGTCAATGTCACACTGTCTTGGGGTAACATGTAAGAGAGACGCTGCATTGCTACCGAGTTACTTGGATGGCGTTCAGTGGTACCTGTTCTGATCCACCATACGCAGGACCCCATCCACAAATGCACGTACTGATGATAGTGATTGCTCATTCATAGACACAGCATGAGAGAACTCCCCATTTGAGGGGGGCACCACCGCATCCGTCCACCGACAGTCCCCATGAATTCGCTGATACTGGCGGCATCAACACGAATTCACCGAGGGTATAGACGTGCGGAGCGAAATCAACACTGACGGCATCATTAAAGATGAGCGTGAAGGGCCGCAGAGTTTGAGACTTTTTGAACGCTAAGCATGAGAACAGCGATGATGAAGATGATGTTACGGGGTTCCCTTTTACTTCATAACAGGGCTGTACTCTACGCTTACTTTCATTCTACATCCTGGCGTCAACCAGCCCGATAGACACAGACACCTCCCACGTTAGTCAGAAAATTTGAGCAACTCTCAGAGATGCATCCACTGTGTGGCCTTGGTCTCCCCAGCAAAGCCAATCCACTGTGTGGCCTTGGTCTCCCCACAAAGCCATCCACTTGTGGCCTTGGTCTCCCCAGCAAGCCTCCACTGTGTGGCCCTTGGTCTCCCCAGCAAGCCATCCACTTGTGGCTTTGGGTTTTCCCAGCTAAGCCATCCACTGTGTGGCCTTGTCTCCCCACAATGCCATCCACTGTGTGGCCTTGGTCTCCCCAGCAAAGTCCACTGTGTGGCCTTGTTCCCCAGCAAAGCACCACTGTGGCCTTGGTCTCCCCAGCAAAGCAATCCACTGTGGCCTTGGTATCCCACAAGCCATCCACTGTGTGGCCTTGTCCTCCCCAGCAAGCCATCCACTGTGTGGCCTTGTCTCCCCAGCAAGCATCCACTGTGGGCCTTGGTCTCTCCCAGCAAAGCCAAAAAACAAACGCAACTATGGATAGGACCGATCGAGACCTAAACAATCCCACAAAGAAACGGCTTTGATGGGAATCGAACCCAAGACCTCCGAGCCTACAATCCATGGCGCTAACTACCTTGCCACGACTGCAGGTACATGTCTGTATTTCTTCTTTACTTCCTCCTCTTCTTCTTCTTCTTCTCCCCTTCTTCCTCCTCCTCCTTCTTCTCCTCCTTGTAGAAATCCAATATTTTCGTGTAAGTGACCGTTTATATCTCACTATTCAGGAAGCTGTAATTTATATTCAGGATATGTCTAAACACGACTGCGGTGTAATTACAAGTGTTACTTGTATCATCCACTCCATCAGCACACGTTCATCTTTTACTCAGTGCGGTTACTGGGGTTTAAAGTGGATGTAAGATTGTTTGTTGTTGGTTCATGCGCTCACTTGCGGAGCCTCGGTCCAAAGCCTCATTGGAAACACTCAGTGGGAAAGGGGTAAGAGGGGTGGGGGTGGGAGGGCGGATGGGGTTGGAGTTGGCCGAGAGGAAAAACTCCTTGAGCGCGGCTGTTTCTAGCGAGGATAGAACTCAGGATTTGGGGGCCAAGAGTCACTGGGCCAACCAGGCTGACACAAAGGTTCCTGTTCTGTTGCCTGATCACGCTGACTTGCTGAAAGACAGTGCCTGAAGTGGAACGTTTGAAGACTCGATGTTGTGATGAAAGTGACTTCAGTGCTGGGATGGTGTGGGGCTGTCTGACGTGTTCCTAGGTGGGGGCGGGGGGGTTGTTGTTTTTTCCACTCGTTTCTTGTCGTTGTTTATGAAGGAATTCAGAGATGATTTTCTGGCATTTTGTTTTGATGTGTGTGTGTGTGTGTGTGTGTGTGTGTGTGTGTGTGTGTGTGTGGTGTGTGTGTGTGTGTGTGTGTGTGTGTG
>CM031597.1:102672664-102675164 GCA_018398815.1 Conus ventricosus | reverse complement strand
ACCAAAGGCTAGCGGAACGAACTATGGGTGCTTCGTCACCCCCACCCACCCTCTCTCCCTCTCTCTCTCACCATCTCTCTCTCTCTCTCTCTCTCACCTCTCTCTCACCTCTCTCTCTCTCTCTTCTCTCTCTCCTCTTCTGGCGTCTTTGTGTGGGAGTTTCTCTGACGTTTGGTGTATACTGGTAAGGGAAACTACATTCTATGGTTCCCTCAATGGTGGGAAGATCTAAAGTATTACGTAATACACTCTGTAAGCCCACCCCATCCTTCAAACCGCACCCCTACCTCTCTCTCTCTCTCTCTCTCTCTCTCTCTCTCCTCTCTCTCTCTCTCTCTCTCTCTCTCTCTCTCTCTCCTATCCTCTCCTCATATTCCCCTCATATTTGAATGTCCTTTATAACTGATCTCAGAAAGATTCTTACAACAAATCTCAGCAATGCCTTTGCAGTCGTTACTCCGAGCATGAGAAGACAGATTGTCATACCTAACAATTATTTTCCAGCATATATGCGAAAACAGTTTCTTGAAGTTGACCACGTAAACGATAATTAATGAGTTGTGTGTATATTTTGTTACTTATGGAGCTAGTATTTGTTGCTTGATTTTGTTTTTTGATCACCCCTGTCCCCCACGCCTCCATTCTCCTTTTCCATCTCCCCGCCACCCCTTTTTTGTGTTTGTATTATGCCTATGGCTGATGTACAATAAACACTCGGACTCGGACTCGACTCTCTCTCCCATATCCTCTCCCTCCATAGTTCCCTTCCTCTTCACTTTCTTACACCTCCTACCCCAACCCCGCCCTCCCATGAACTGACCATTGTATTCATTTTAATGGCGGACTTTCATTTCAAAGTCTGCTCCTCTCTGAATTCCGATCTTCTAGCTATGGCGTCCGTGCTGTTATCAAAATGTCTTAATATCTTAAGCTGTGCAAGGATGGAAAATATCCATCATTCTCCATAAAATGGAAACCATTCATGGTTTTAATGCTCTTAACCAGTTGTATTGTTGTTGTTGTTGTTGTTGTTGTTGTGTGTGTGTGTGTGTGTGTGTGTGTGTGTGTGTGTGTGTGTGTGTGTGTGTGTGTGTGTGTGTGTGTGTTGTGTGTTGTCGAAGGTGTTTGTGGCTGTGAGGATAAAGTGTATTTGCATTCAACGTGAAATATACTCATCAATAATGTAGAAGGCTGAAGTTGATTACTTGCTCAGAAACGAAAGTATTCATCGAACTCTGATACAGGCCTGAGCTCTGGCCTGGAGATATAAGTCAAACACCAACATCACATGAACTGAATTCCTCTGACAGAAAACCCTGGCAATTGTGTGTGTGTGTGTGTGTGTGTGTGTGTGTGTGTGTGTGTGTGTGTGTGTGTGTGTGTGTGTGTGTGTGAACACATGTTAGTGCGAGTGTTTGAGTGTGTGTTGAGCGCAATGAGTTGATCCCCAAGAATTGCGCTATAATAAAATCCATACATTATTATTATTATTATTATTATTATTATTATTATTATTATTATTATTATTATTATTGTTATTAATTGAATCGGTTCAATAAAAGAAGGAATCAACACTCAGGAACTCCATTTCATTGGGTTTTTTTTTTTTCATCTTCTTCTCATCTCAATCCCAACTTCACCCTTATCTCATTCACTGTGCTTTCACCTTTTTACCTTCCCCAAACAAACACACACACACACACACACACACACACACACACACACACACACACACACACACACATATATATATATATATATCTGATGATTGCATCATGAAACACGCTGTAATATTTTAAACCTACTTTTACAAATATATATATATATATATATATATATATATATATATATATATATATATATATATATATATATATATATACTGACTTCCATAAAAAATGAGAAAGCAAAACAAACTGAAGGTTAGGGCGAATTTTATTGGTCACAATTGTACAGAGTGGAAGCGAAAATTCAACGTGATTTGATTCATTACACCGGTAATGTGTGAAAATGTCATCAGCAATATGTCTTTGTGTGAGAAATCCAAGGTCACGTGACAAACCAGCTTGAAGTCCTAATACCGTGTGTGGCCACCATTTGCATGGACAACTGCTTGACATCTGCGGCTCATTGAGTGGACCAGGTGGTTGATGCGTCCCCTGGCACACCAGCCCACACATGGACGATGGCCTGGTGAAGTTGAGCCGCTGTTGCTGGTCGTGGACGCAGGAGGTCCAACCGTCTGCCAAGTTCATCCCAAAAATGTTCTATTGGGTTTAAAATAGGACTGAGGGCTGGCCAGGGCAGCACATTGACGTTGTTATGCTGAAGAAATTGCTGGGTGGCCCTGGCTGTGTGTGGTCTTGCATTGTCCTGTTGGAATGTCCAGTTTGGGTGTTGCGCAAAAAAAGGAACGACATGGGGTCTGAGCACCTGGTGGATGTAGCGCTGTGCATTGACACCCTGTCCGCGACCAGGACCAATGTTCTGAAAGATGACT
>CM031597.1:102657664-102662664 GCA_018398815.1 Conus ventricosus | reverse complement strand
CTATTCCTTTAAAGATTCATTATATCCTGAAAAATATCTTGATGTAATAATTAATAAATGGCATAGGGACTCACTTGTCAGATTTAGAACAAGAACCTTAGGTTTATATTCATATAAAAGGTGGTTTACTTCAGATTCGATCATGAGTTCGGTATGCCCGTTATGTTCGAATGGTTCCGAAGATGAGATGCATTTCTTATTCGATTGTTGTGAATATAATGAATTACGAAACACAAGTAATCTGTTCACTAAATTCAACGCGCAAAGATATAACATAAGAAAAATACTCTCTCTCTCTCTCTCTCTCTCTCTCTCTCTCTCTCTCTCTCTCTCTCTCTCTCTCTCTCTCTCTCTCTCTCTTCTCTTCTTCTTCTTCTTCTTCTTCTTCTTCTCTCTCCCTGTCTATCTTCCCACTGTTTCTCTTTCTCTTTCTGTCTGTCTATCTGTCTGTCTGTCTGTCTGACTCTCTCTCTCTCTCTCTCTCTCTCTCTCTCTCTCTCTCTCTCTCCTCTCTCTCTCTCTCTCTCTCTGTCGTCGTCTTCTTTTTCTTTCTCCTGCTTCTTCTTCTTCTTTGCTCTTCTCTCTCTCTCTCTCTCTCTCTCTCTCTCTCTCTCTCTCTCCTCTCTCTCTCTCTCTCTCTCTCTCTCACACGCACGCACGCACGCACGCACGCACGCACGCACGCACGCGCACGCACGCACGCACGCACGCACACACCACACACACACACACACACACACACACACACACACACACACACACACACACACACACACCTAGTATAAGCACGGGAGACAGGCCAACCGACAAACGTCAACGACAATTCATCACACATATTACCATCCCCTTGTTTACACTGCGCAAATTCTGCGTACAACGCGTTCTGTTCATTCATTAGCTAACATACGCGTCAGGGGAGACAGATACCTCGCGCATCATCCCCCCCCCCCCCCCCCCCCCCCCCCCCCCCACCTTACCCGCCAATTGTTTGCGAGGCAGCGGGAGAGCCACACATACCACACTTGATTCAAACTCTTGGCACTGGCTGATGGTGACACTACTGATGAACATTGCAACCCGTGCCACGCATCGAAGACATGGCTTTTCTGGAAACAGTCTGTATGCTTTGAGAGAGAACTGGCGGTCAGACAGACAGACGGAGAGAGAGAGAGAAGAGAGAGAGAGAGAGAGAGAGAGGGAGGGAGAGAGAGAGAGAGAGAGAGAGAGAGACAGAGAGAGAGACAGAGAGAGAGACAGAGACAGACAGACAGACAGACAGACAGACAGACAGAGACAGAGAGAGACAGAGAGACAGAGAGGTAATGGAGGAAAGTGAGGAAAGACAAGACACCGACAGAGAGAGTGAAAACATATAAAGACGGGGGGAGGGGGGAGGGGGGAAGCGCCAGCGAGCGAAAGAATGTGAGAGAGAGAGAGAGAGAGAGAGAGAGAGAGAGAGAGAGAGAGAGAGAGAGACAAAGACAGATAGCAACCTTAAAGAAAGTTCAAAGTTTAAAAGAGAGAGTGAGAAGAGAAAAGAAAAGAAGAGAAGAGAAGAGGAAAGAAGGAGAGGAGATAGACAGGCAATCAGAGAGAAAACAGAAAGATAGACAGACAGACAGACAAAATGACTGACAGACAAGAGACAGACACATACAGAGAGAGAGAGAGAGAGAGAGAGAGAGAGAGAAGAGAGAGAGAGAGATTGAGACAAACAGACAGACAGATAGACAGACAGATAGAGACAGAGAGACGGGATGGGAGGGGCGGGGAGATTCAGCTACTTAAGTAAAGGAGACAAAGAAAAAAAAGGGGTCGAGTAGAAGCTCTCTTAAACCTCCCCGAAAGAAAAAATTCAAAGAAAATTATCCATGAACAATGAAAAAAAATTGATTTTATAAATAGATCATCGATAAACAAAAGTAACTCAAGCGGTAAAGTAAACAACTTCTAATCTTTCAGTCGTCAAGAAAAGCACTATAAACACACCACCACAGTTTCACACGTCTACACCGTATTCACGTAACAAACAAAAAGTTCTTCACGGGAAAATCGATGCTGATCGTAAAATCGTTCTGTTTCAAATGTTAAAACTTACCACTTCAAGATCGAAATGGCAAATGTTCAGCTTTTGAAGAACACACATAACACACTATACAGTCAAACAAACAGCAGGCCTTTTGACTCTGTTTCACCTTCACACCACAATTCTCCAATATTTCAAAGCAATGACAGCTAAAATTCACAAATAGATCAGATAAAATCTCGAGAGAAAAAAAAAACGACTAAACTGTCGAAATCTTATTACACACGCCCGTGACACAACACTGCAAGTCGTCGAACGATTCAGCTGTCGCTATATCTTCACTGGGCCTCCCGTTGTCCACGGGGTACCCTGCGTCATTGGTCAACTGTGTGGTCTACGAGAGGGAAGAGGCGCAGGGTAGAAACGCGGGGAAAGGGCGGAGAGACGAGGGGTACCCGCGGCGTGGTAGAGGGCACGTGCGTCGCGTGGCGCCCTCTGTGTGTGTGTGTGTGTGTGTGTGTGTAGGCTGCGTACAAATGCTACCGAGATATTTCTGTGGACGGTTTGGTTGAGATATGCATGTGTGTGTGTGTGTGTGTGTGGGTGCGGGTAGTACGGGGAGTCCACGGAGGGGGGGGGGGTGGGTAGGGAAAGAGATGAAGTTGTATGGCGTGTTATTTTGTTGGATGGTTGGTTATGCTCGTTGATTAGTTGATTTGGTCGCTTGGTCGCTGAACATCGATAAAACGTCCGATCAGTTGCGTAGTTCTTCATTATGTTTCCGAATGAGGAGGAAGAGGGGATTCTGTGTGTGTGTGTGTGTGTGTGTGTGTGTGTGTGTGTGTGTGTGTGTGTGTGTGTGTGTGCGCGCGCTGTGTGTGTTCTTTTTCCCATCAGAGACAAACGGACAGACAGGCAGGCAGACAGACAGATACGCACACATACATGGGAACCAAGAGACAGACAGACAGACAGATAGGTACGCGCACACATACAAATAATCTTGGTTCAGACAGACAGACCGACAGACGCACGCGCACATACTTGATACAAAAGCCCATACCGCTTCTTTTCAGCGCTGGCTCCCCCCCATACGACGAAGGGAATAATCAGTGATCGTGACTGGCGCTAGGCATGCATGGGTAAGCAATCATTGCGGCCAGCTGTCACTGGCTGCCTGCAGCGGTCACGCTAGCATGGGCAGAGTTGCCCGGCCTTGCTTTACCTTCCCACGCTCCTAGCTATGGTGACTTTTCGCCTCAAGAGTGTGGATTGGAATTCTGTTGAATGTCTCTTCACGCGTGCCACGATTGTTGACATGTAATTAAAGACGTTTTTCACAACACTTAAATGTTATTATCAACAAAAATGAAAATAAAAAACAGGTGGCTGGGAGTAGTAAGAAGAGGAAAGGGGCAGTCAGTTTGTGTGTAAGAGGGAAAATGGTAGATGAATAAAAGGAATCAGAGATGAACAACTGAAGAAATCTCAAGTACTATTAAATAATACTATCTAATGGTCTTCGTAAAACGTAAGTCGCTATTTTAAGGACAGAAAAAATTATAATAAAACAGAAAAAATCACTATTTTTAGGTGTGCAGATCTCACACTTTCAAAAGAGGACAAGCATCATTAAATCCCAGTTACTAATAATGTGCTGAACTGTAACATCACTACGAACATGAGAACAAAGTCTCACTGATGCTAAATTAAAATGCACAGGACTGAACTGTAACATCACTACGAACATGAGAACAAAGTCTCACTGATGCTAAATTAAAATGCACAGGACTGAACTGTAACATCACTACGAACATGAGAACAAAGTCTCACTGATGCTAAATTAAAATGCACAGGACTGAACTGTAACATCACTACGAACATGAGAACAAAGTCTCACTGATGCTAAATTAAAATGCACAGGACTGAACTGTAACATCACTACGAACATGAGAACAAAGTCTCACTGATGCTAAATTAAAATGCACAGGACTGAACTGTAACATCACTACGAACATGAGAACAAAGTCTCACTGATGCTAAATTAAAATGCACAGGAAACACAACCTTCAAATGTCAGTCTGAAGATCTTGAGTTCAAGACAGCAGTGTCTGGCGGGTTTAAGTGTGGAGTAGACTTCCCCCCATCTCCAAGTTCAACGTGTAAAGAATACGACAAACGGAACACCCCCTTCGCAGGAGATCAGATTCACGCTTTAAAGGTCCTGTAATCAATGAGAGTGTTGGTTGAGAAGTTAGGTCAGAAGTTTAAAGTCCCACAACCTCCTGAGTGGAAGGTCAGCGAACTCTCAGAGATTCACAACGTATGAGACACGGCACGATGGAGGGAAAGTGCCTATCCCCCCCCCCCCCCCCCCCCCCTTTTGAAGATTCCCTGAATTGAATCCATCCCCATTTGTAGATGAATGCACATAGAAGGTTCTCGAGCTGAAACAAAATCCGAGCCCAGAGTGGTTCGTACTCACGATCATCATCAAACACTCAAACCCTTGGACATCTGACCTCGCTGGTGGAATACACGAACGCTAAAATGCCCACTATGGGCAAAGACTTCCCTAAGAAGGTTGTGTGTGGGTGTAGAAGTAAGAGAAGGAAGAAGCTGAGGTGGTGGAGGTGTAAGAGGTGGAGAGGGGGGGAGGGGAGCAGTCTCTTGTTTTGTGCCCTTTCAATAGCGTTTCCCCCTCACCGCTCGTTCTGTCTTCGCCCCCCACCCCCACCCCCACCCACACACACACACCTCCCTGCCCCCTCCCCCACCTCCCTGCCCCCCCCCCCCTCCCCTTCACCCTCCTCCCGACCGCTTGCTACAGTCACACTGAAGTTCTTCTATCGCCGCTTCAACACCGGCAGTTCGCATGGAGCGCTCAATGTGAAGTCTTCCTGCGGCAACCTTCAAGGAGGAGACACTGCACTACTGGTGAGTCACTTCGACGGTGTTTACTGGTGCCTGAACA
>CM031597.1:102652664-102655164 GCA_018398815.1 Conus ventricosus | reverse complement strand
AGTTCCCCCTCTCTTGTCTCCCTTTTAAATTGTAACAGATAGCAAACATATCCCTTGGTGGACGAACTCCAGCTTGAATATAGTCCAGTTCTGTGGAGCTCGAGGATTTCAGGAGAACTGCTTTAAGGGCGCGTTTGTAGAAGCTGATTAGAAGTTTCATTGAATTTGTGCTAGCCGAGTCAGATAGTGACGAATAGTAATTGATTGAGAAGAGTATGAATTCATTCAGGAATAATTTTCTGGCATGTAAGTTCAAAAAGTGCTTAATCCTGCATAATTGATATATTTGTCTAAAAATTGTTTTGCGCAATGTTTGATGTGAGCAGTCCATGAAACATTGTGGTCAATTATTGTACCTAGTACACGATGATTGTCTTCTTCCTCAATTCTTACATTGTTGATATAAATGGAAGGGAACTGTTTTATGTTTTGCCGTCTTTGACGGGTTGTTATAAGCATAACTTTAGTCTTGGTGGGGTTTAGAGACATATGATTCACCCGGCACCTTTCATTTAAGATGTCTACAGATTTCTGTAATGATGTCTACATTGACCTAAGGTTAGAGTTGTTTGTATGAATCATCGCATCATCACAAAAGAGTTCACAAGATTCTTCAATATGAAGAGGGAGATCATTTGCATAGATTAAAAAATAGGAGAGGACCAAAACCTGAGGCCTGGGGTACTCCATATTTGACAGGTAATACATCGGATGTCGAAGAATTCAAATAGACAAATTGTTGACGA
The DNA here is from genome assembly GCA_018398815.1 of Conus ventricosus. NCBI lineage: Eukaryota > Metazoa > Mollusca > Gastropoda > Neogastropoda > Conidae > Conus > Conus ventricosus. The sequence goes on along the minus strand of CM031597.1, from coordinate 102,654,418 downwards.
TTGTGAAGGAATAATGAAATCGGCTGAAGCACGTTTCCTGTTATGCCATACAATGATAGTTTTTTGCACAGCAGGTTGTGGTCTACAATATCAAAAGCCTTTGCAAAATCAACAAACAATGCTCCACAGTATTCAATTTCCTTGATATTCATATGCCAGTGTTCTACTAGGTTTTTAAGAGGAGTATGACACGAATTATTTTTCCTGAAGCCACATTGGCTGTCACTCAGTAAATATGTGCCTCAAGATGGTCGTAAACATGTTTATTTATGTGTTTTTCAAAGAGTTTGGATATCATTGACAAAATAGATATTGTTCTGTAATTGGTTGGATTAGAAATATCACCAGATTTGCAGATGGGAATGAATTTTGCTACTTTGAACTGTGTTGGAAAGTGATATTTTTCAATGCACAAGTTGTAGATGTAAGTAAGCATTTCAGATGTGATTGGAGCTGAAAGTTTTAGAATTTTACTATCAATTCCATCTAATCCACGACTTGCTGTCTCCTTCAGGAAAAGTAAACATCGGTTACAGACATTAAGGGGATTGCCACGCCTGTAAAATGTTGATTGAGTTCGTTTGAGGTGGTGCTGCTTATGTGACATCCGTTAGATTGCGATGTTTTATTTCGTTAGTTCATTTATAGCTTTCGATAATAACTTTGAATTTTGTGTAGATGAAACAAGATCCTGGTAATATTTTCTTAGTGCAGCTCGTTTCAGTGAATTGACTTTATTGCGCTGGTTTTTTTTTTTAATTCTTTTGACTCCCTCCTATCTCAAACAAATCTTCACGTAGGAATATTTCAGTTTATATTTCTTCAGTCATCCATTTAGGTTCAGGTATGTGTTTCACTCTACGTGTTTTGTATGGAGCATGTCTATCGTAAACAGTATTGAAAGTTTGTAACCAGTTACTCTAGAGCGTCTTCTGGATTAGTGTTATTGTAGATATTGAAAATAGTGAACGGAGAGATCAGCAAGAAAGCTATTCTCCTCAAATCTTACAAAGGATCTGTAGCTCACGTGTTTGTGGTCTATTTTGAGGATCTTAATTCCATTTTTCGCCCATGTGACACATACTGGAAAATGGTCACTGTAAGCTTTTACAGTAACATTTTGTTCAATGATGTTTTGTGCGTCTGTGACATAAATGTGGTCACTTTATGTTCTGCTGGTTGCAGTTACACGGGTAGGGGTGTCAATTACCTGAGATAGGTTTTACGAGGAGAATATATCTGTCCATGACTGCTGAGGTTTCAATGCATCAATACTAAAGTCACCTACCAGTATAATTTCGGTAGCAACAAGAGATACTGCATCCATCATGGCAGTGAACTTGTCCTTCAGTCAGCATTTACAGAGAGGTTTCTGTAAATAATGCCAACTCTGATTGGTTTTGTTCTTTTCAGCCTAATATCTAGCCAGACTGACTCAATTTGAAAATTGTCAATGTGATGTAAACGGTGCGTATTTATCTATGTAAAGTTTCATGAGTGTGAACTTGTATACCTGTAGATTTAGGAAGCATTGGGTCTTTACAAAATATGATCTAGCTAGGGATGATGACATTATTGCTAGGGACTACATATGATAGTCTGGATTCCATAAAATCAAAGACGTAAAATGGTTTGACAGTAGTTTGTAATAATAATTTGGGATGAGTGTGGAGGGAATTCACTGAATCTGATGTCTGATTCAGGATGTTTTCAATTAACACTCGTCAAGTACTTCTTTCTAAAGAAATGTGGAG
>CM031597.1:102632664-102645164 GCA_018398815.1 Conus ventricosus | reverse complement strand
AATACAACGCACAATATCCTTGTTCAGGGTGGGCTTGTGAGGACTGGGTGGACAGTGAGTTCAAAACATTGCGTGCCATTGTGCACACAATGGCCACAAGCACTGTGCGCCCTGAACTCCTGACAGTGACAGACTTTCGTCAGCCAGACCACTCCACTGCAATGGTCATTCTGACCAGCGGCGATGCCCAACCAGCCGAGGATGATGACAAGCGCCGCATTGTCATTACCACTGGCACGCCCACCGTACACACTACCGTGGCACCAGGGGAGATCATCGACGTAGGGAGATAGCCGTGTATCATCAGAGAGACACAGATATGTACCTGAACTCTCCCTACCAACCCCCCTCCACTCCCAAAGCATCTATCCATGCTCATCTCTCAACCACCTTGCCCTCCGAACCTGCTTTCCCCTCCTCTTCCATCCCCAGTACCACACCACAGTGGAGAAAGCTGGATTTTCTACAGTGAGCTCTACACAACAAGGCACTAATGACGTCGTCCCTTCCCCTACAGAATCTACCGTTAGAGCACACAGTGCATGTTGTCACCCAAAACATCCCTCAACACTGTGCCACCCCTACCTCCAATGACCCTCAACACTGTGCCACCCCCCCCTCCAATGACCCTCAACACTGTGCCACCCCTACCTCCAGTGACCCTCAACACTGTGCCACCCCTACCTCCAATGACCCTCAACACTGTGCCACCCCTACCTCCAAAACTGTGCCACCCCTACCTCCAATGACCTCCAATGACCTCAAAGCACCAGCCTGACATTCTCTCCAGCAACAATGGGCTCACCTCCCACTCCCATCCCAACGAGTCACCAACTGAGGACAACAGTGAATCTGTCAATAGCTGTTCCCATGAAGACTGTGTCCCAAGAGAAGAATTTCTAGCAATAACCCAAGCCCTACAAGCTGAAGTCACATCTCTACGCGCAGCTCTTCAGGAAGCAAGACAGACACTTAAAATAGAAATAGATTCCCTCACAACTCAAATACATCATCAGTCATCTCAAAACAAATCGCCCCATCAGAAATCATCTAGTTCTCAGCAACCCCGGCAGAAGCAAAAAAACAAACACCAGTTGTCTGAAAAGCCCTCCTCTCCTCGCTCATCAAGCACTGCCCTTCTAAATCCCTCTTCTTCTACCTCCCCCGCGACCCCTGTCCCACCAGTCTCCTCTCAAATTCCTTCCTCCCACTACCACAGTCTCTTCCCCTTCCACCCTTCACCCACAAGAACCTGCCAGACATAATGCTACAGTCAGCCATGCTAATGCTGACCTTAGCACAGCTGGTGAGCTTGAGTCACCCACCCATCCCATTCTCAGAAAATTAGCTTTGAGCCAACAGGCAACTGTCATTATGCTAGGAGACTCTGTCATCAAAGGTGTGGACCTCTCCCGCTCCTTCCCTCCTCATTACAAACAGCAAAAGTCAGTGTCAGTGGTCTGACACTTTCCCAACTCACAGAGTGGCTAAGTTGTCAAATGCCCTCACAGACAACTCGACATGTTGTCTTTCATGTGGGCATCAACGACTGCAGACAGCAATCAACATCAGCAGAGGGCGGCATCAGTACTGAGAGATGGTCACAGTTTCTCTCTCAGTGCAGACACATTTTCCCAAAGGCGTCAATACAGCATCTGGTATCATTCCTGGGAGGGGCCGCCACCCACTGAATGCTCTAATACATGCTAGCAACAGCAACTTGCAAGTAGCATGTGAAAACATGAGGGTCAAGTATACAGACCACTCGAACGTTTTCACCACAGCTAGCGGAGCACCCAGAATGGCTTTATACAGTGATGCAGTTCATCCCTCCAAGAAAGGAACAGCCCGCATTGCAGAAGGGTTGTTCGCTCAGCACATTGAGCGTGACGCCGGGAAAAGGAGAAGGCCGCCTGCTGAAGGCAGTGTCAGGAAACCGACAAGTGGTCATAAGCCCCCTCCCCACTACTACACAACAGGGAAAACCCCCGTCCCCCAGGCCCCCCACCAACCGTCTGAACCACTCTGCTCCCCACCCTCCCTCGTATGATCGAACCTCTCCATTCGCCCCTCCCCCTGATAACCATCCCACCTTGTCCCTCATTCAACTGAAACATCATCCCTCCCTCAGTTCTCCTATCAACCATATGGATTTGGATGACTTTCCGCCCCTATTAAGCTATCACCCCAGACCCCGACCACCCATCTCTCCATTAAGTACAAAACACTTGTCACTATCACGTGACAACGAACGTCACTGTTATATGCCACCTGGGAAAATGTTTCCTCAATTTCATTCCATGTACTATCCCCCTTTTCCTCCTCGCACACCTGCTTTTTGGCAGTGGCCATACTACATGCCTGTCCCTCCCTCCCCACCCCATATCCTCCCAACGGGCATCCATGCTGAAAAAGCCCTCAGGGATAATGTTCCTGCCACAAGGAGAGTACACAAGCCGTAGTTACAGACTAAAGAAGTTGTGCAAAACAGTATTGGAGTGTCAAATTTTTTTACAAGTGTTGTGTAACATCAGCATGTGTTTATGCAGGTATGCTATATGCCCATGTGTATAATTCTATAAAAATATTAACATGTGTGTTCAAGGGAGAAAAGGGTGGGAGGAAAGGACTGTGACCACGTTGCACACAATACTAACAGTGAGAAAGACACAGCCTTCTGTGTGTTGAAGAAAGACAATGGATTTAAGTGACTCCAATCCTCGTGGACCTGGTGCCGACGCAGCACAAAAAAAATAAATAAATAAATTAAATTTTTTTAAAAACCTCACAAGCACAAAAAACTGCATTGTGGACATTTTACATCAGATAGCAAGTGTGGAGATTATAACATTTTCTTTAATCAAATTATATCTGACTGAGAAATTCGCTCTCCCTCTCTCTCTTCTCTCTCTCTCTCTCTCTCTCTCTCCGTTTTTATATCATAGTTTCTATTGTATCTAAGTGGTGCGTGAGCACGCTAAGAAACCTCTTGTTGTGTAGATAAACCTTCGGTGAAACTTGTCACAGGTGAGTTACATAACTCTGTGAATTTAACTTCTGCCTGTGTTTCATTATCAGTATTATTTTGCATTGAACATTGTTTTGTTGTTGCTGTTGTTTTTAATGTTGTTTTGCAATTGGTTGCAAATTTAGTTTTGTTTGTTTCTTATAGTCATTATCTTTTGGCATTGAAGATTGTTGTACTTTGTGTGTATTATATGGACATATTTGTGTTTGTTTTTAAGTGTATCATCGCTATTTTTGTTTAATTACACAAATGGTACAATCATCTTCAGCATGGCCACAGGAAGACGGATTACGTATTGGACATCTAAATATAAACCATATACAAAACAAATTACAGGAGATACCCACTATTCTGTCAAATCAAGACAAACCCTTTCATATATTTGGCTTCACTGAATCAAGACTTTCAGATATTGTCCCTGATGCCACTGTCTTAAGCTCCGGCTACAATATTGTACGCAGAGATCCCACCGAATCCAAAACTACGGGCATATTAATTTACATTCATGAAACATTAAATGCGCAACGTTTATATGAACTTGAAAGTTTTGGAATTGAAGCAGTGTGGCTAATAATCAGGTTGAAGAGAACGAAACCCATCAAAATCGGATTTGTGTATCGAAACCCAGCAGAACATGCTGATTGGATGGACAAGTTTACGGCCATGATGGATGCAGCATCACTTGATGCTACAGAATTAATTATTTTAGGTGATTTCAACATTGATTTATTGAATGTCAAACATCATGGTCAGACAAGACTACTTCGTACAACTTATCCCAAATTATAGACATGCCCACCCGAGTAACGCCCACTAGCAAAACATTAATTGACCACATCTATCTTTCTGAACCACATAACGTCATTGAGAAATGTGTGCCTTTGAATGGTTGCAGCGACCACTTTCCAGTATGTAAACGTGGAAAAGAAGGGGAATCAAAATTCCTAAAACAGGCCACAAACATATCACTTATAGATCTTTTGGAAATTTCCATGAAGATCCCTTTCTCACTGACCTCATGAATTCCCCCTTATAAATGTTTATAATTACACTGATCCAGCGAAAGCGTTAGAGTTTTGGCTACATACCCTTTTAAATTTTGTTTATGACAAGCATGCGCCACTCAAAACGCGTGAGTTAAACATAGTGCACAACCAAAGTGGATGACTGATGAAATACAAGCTGCTTGTTTCCTACGCGACGATCTGTTTGAAACAGAAGGGAAATCGGATGAATTTAAAAGGCAACGCAATAAAGTCAATTCACTCAAACGGACAGCAAAAATGATTTTTTTCGTGAACTTGTAGCCAACAAACAAAAATTCGAAGTCCATATGGCAAGCAATAAATGAACTTACGAATAAAACTTCACACTCAAAGATAAGTCCCATAATCAATTATAACACCAAATGAACTCAACAAACACTTTACAACAGTTGCAGAACACATTGTCAAAGAAAAGAATACTGACTCAAATGAACTACAAAAATTGAAAAACTTTTGTAATGCTAAGAACATTCGTTCAGCTCCACCAGTTCCACCTATGACAGTCAGTGATGTTCACAAAGCTTTATGCCAGTTAAAGCAGACAGGAAGTCGTGGACTTGACGGAATTGATGGAAAGATTCTGAAACTATCAGCACCTGTTATATGTGAAACTCTTACCTACATATACAATTTATGCATTGATAAATGTCACTTTCCTGCTCAGTTCAAAGTTGCAAAAGTAATACCCATTTTCAAATCTGGAGACAAATCTGACCCATCGAACTATAGACCTATATCTATTTTGCCAGTTCTTTCCAAGCCCTTGGAAAAACACATAAATAAACATCTTTGCCACCATTTTGACTCTTCCAACCTACTAAATAAAAGTCAATCGGGTTCAGGAAAAATCATTTGTCATACAGCACTTACAAATCTAGTAGATCAATGGCTAGCCAATATTAATGAAAATAAATATTGTGGCGCACTGTTTGTTGATTTTCAAAGGCTTTTGATGTAATTGACCACAAATTGCTATGCAGGAAGCTTTTATCATATGGTATAACAGGAAACACCTTCCATCTAATCTCATCATTCCTAGAAGACCGTCAACAAACCGTTTGTGTTAACAACAATTTATCAGAGAAGCTACCTATCCAACATGGCGTACCCCAGGGTTCTGTGTTAGGCCCGTTGCTGTTCTCAGTTTATATAAATGATCTCCCTCTTTATACTGAGGATTCATGTGAACTCTTTTGTGATGATACGACTGTCCATACAAGTAGCTCCAACTTAGAAGCTGTTTTCACCTCATTACAGAAGAATGCTGATATCTTAAGTAATTGGTGCAATGTAAATCACATGTCACTGAATCCCAACAAAACAAAACTAATGCTGATAACAACTAGGCAAAGAAGACAAAACATAACCACACAGCCTCCACCTGTTTTTATCAATAATCAGGAAATTGAAGTGGTGGATAACCATCGAGTTCTAGCGTATATGTTGATAATAATCTCTCTTGGTCTTATCACCTTCGCAGTTTATGTAAATCAATATCCAGACAAACATATCAGCTGTGCAGGATTAAGCATTTCTTAAACTTCATGCCAGGAAATTATTCCTACATGCATATATTCTCAGTTCAATTAATTATTGTTCAACACTATTTGATTCTGCTAGTGCTAATGCCATGAAACCTCTTACGAGTGTCTACAAAAGAGCACTTAAAGCAGTTCTATTAAAATCGTCCAGTCTTACTAAAGGGGATTATACTAAAGCAGGGGCCCTTCCGCTAAAAGAAATGTTTGCTGTCAACAAATGTTTGTTAATGCAGAAAATTGCGTCGGCTTTAGCACCACAAACTCTTCAGTCTAGATTTAACAAAAAACCCGAGGGGTTCAACCAAATTCCAGATTTCCACACCTAGAATAGATCTATTTAAATCAAGCTTATCTTACTCTGGTAGTGTGGTTTGGAATTCACTTCCACTATATTTCCGATGCACCCAAAATGCAGAATCCTTCAGGAAAAACTAATTACACATTTCACAGTAGGTCATTACTAGTAGGGATAAAATACATATACCAGAGCACACCCTTTGTTTTGCTGCATATTAAACTGATACGCCGCTTCCTTTCTTAAACCAGATAATGATATATTGAAAGATATGGTTACATTGGTTTTGTTAATGACTGTAATTATATCATGATGAATGAATGTTGTGATCACTGATTTTATTGATGCATTGTCACTAACTGATTGATGTCCTAATTTTTTTGATTTATTGAAGCATTGTATCTATATGATGATAAATGCGTGCCCTGCCCCGGTAACTGTTGATTATATTGATGTATTGTTGTTTGTTTTTCAAATTTTATGGTAATGTTTAGTATATATTATTTGGATGAAAGAAAAGGAAATATCATTCTCTCTCTCTCTCTCTCTCTCTCTCTCTCTCTCTCTCTCTCTCTCTCTCTCTCTCTCTCTCTCTCTCTCCTCTCTCTCTCTCTCTCCGTATTTACGGCTGCGTATTGATGTATTGTCACTAAGTTTGTAATTATGGTCTTGGGTAGTGTATGAACAGTTCAAGAAGAAGAAGAAGAAGAAAAGATGAGGGAAGGGGGAGAAAGATTATGATGGCATCTCTCTCTCTCTCTCTCTCTCTCTCTCTCTCTCTCTCTCTCTCTCTCTCTCTCTTTCTCACACACACACACACACACACACACACACAAAACACACACACACACACACACACACACACACACACACACACAAGCGCGAGCGCGCGTGCCCGCGCGCTTGCACACGCACACGCACACATACACACACCATGATAATGAGCGTTATGACTATTGACGCTAGGACTTTATTGTTGCTAACTGATAATTGATTGTAGTACTGCTCGTTCTTGTCTTGCTTTGTAACCATATTATATAATTGTTAAAGAAACAAACAAACAAACAAAAAAGTTGATATTACTGATGCATTGTAGTTGTCTAATTATTATCCTTAGCAGCTTGCTGTATGTTAATATTTTACAAAAGGAATGTAACCTCTCTCTCTCTCTCTCTCTCTCTCTCTCTCTTCTCTCTCCTCTCTCTCCTCTCTCTCTCTCTCTCTCTTCTTGTGTCTCCCCCCCTCTCTCCCCCTCTCTTTCTCTTCGATAGGAGGATCGCTTATTCTATGTTGTGTGTGCTGATTTTTTTTTCTCTCTTCTATGAAATTTATTTCTTTATTTATGTTTGTTTTGCAATTGCTTTCTTTCTTTTTTTTTCTTTTTCTTTTTTTTTTCCCCTTCAAAGTCATCTATGCCTTAAATGTTAATGGATGAACAACTTATCGAGTTTTAATGCATTTGTGAAGATATGTGAGTTTGTTATAATTTTTGTAAGTTTTAGTCGCTAGTTATGCTTAGTAGTCGCTAGTCATGCTTAGTTAGTCCCTTAGTGGGGCGAGGGCCGGATGAAAAAAAGCATGTGTTTGCTTATCTGTTACCCTTGGAAATAAAGATTATCATCATCACAAGTAAACAAACAGACGCAGGTAAAAATATAACCTCTAAGCGGAGGTAATAAAACCACACACACACACACACACACACACACACACACACACACACACACACACACACACACACACACGCACACACACACATTAGAAACTGTGGAATTTCCGGCTCTGGCGACAAGGGAAATACTCCATCAGCCGGTGATCGGAAGAATCTCAATTTGATGCCCACAGGAACCATTAATTTCCTCCCCAATCCTCAGGCAAGTCTTACTCTCCACTGTAGTTGGAATCCGTTGCTCTCGTTACTCCGCTTCCGACCAATTTGTGAGACGCGTAACTGTCGCCCCCCTCTGCTTTCTGGCTATATGGACCAGTCACTTTGGCGTGTATAGTCATTTTACTTTTTGTTCGAAATGAAATTTGCTGTATGTAGCCTGTCTCGTCCAAAAAATCGTTTTTTGTTGGAAATGAAATGAGGTAGGGAACAGTAAACGATAAACAAGTGGGGTATGTTTTGCTCCCATAAGGAAACCCAACACAGAGTAACTTTTATTCAAGACTGGCACAGCCTTTTAAACTTGAATAAAGTCAGACAAAATACATAGACGAACAATCTAATAGTGGGGGAAAAGTCCAAATCTTTGCCAGACAGTTCAGTTGTTGGCCTGCGCTTGTTTTTCCCCCACTATTAGATTGTTCGTCTATGTATTTTGTCTGACTTTATTCAAGTTTAAAAGGCTGTGCCAGTCTTGAATAAAAGTTACTCTGTGTTGGGTTTCCTTATGGGAGCAAAACATACCCCACTTGTTTATCGTTTTTTGTTGGGTTTTTTTTTTTTTTTTTTTTGTTTTTTTTTTTTTTTTTTTTTGCTTTGTTTGTTTGTTTTTGTTTTTGTTTGTTTTGTTTGTTTTGTTTTGTTTCTATTTTAGTGTTATCAGTTTTGCTTTGTTCTTTTTTTTTTCAGTCGATAGTTTCATTGGACAGAAATGTATTTTAACATTTCAGGTAAGGAAACAAACAAGCAAGCATAATGAACACTACATCTTTGATCAAGTCAGTTGAAAGAAAAGAGCGAAAGAGAACGAATGACTGATCATAACAGATCTGACTGACCACCTTGGAACTGACTGCAGCAGTCCTGCGTCTCCTCTGATGGGTTGCCTTACAGAAACACCTTACAGTGATCGCTCTCTGGGGGGAAGTGCCGGTACTGAGTTTTTGCAACAGAACAAACACAGGGTGTAGCTGTTTATTGGGCAGATCCGGAAAGAGCCGCATGGAAGTAATGACAGCGAGTGTGCACAAAAAATGTATGAACAAAATAGATGCATAAATAGATGAAAGAAAAAATAGGAAAGAGTAAAGGGATAAAAAAAAACACCATGAGCCAAAAAAAAATGAAACTGGATACATAAAGTTTATAACCCTGTTGACCACAGAGGGTACATCAGGTCAGAAGAACGAACGAAAAAAAATTAGGAAAGGAAAAAAGAAAAGACAGAACGAAAGAAAGAAATTAAAAAGGAAGCAAGGAAGAAAAAAAGAACGAAAGAAAAAAGGCAAAAGGGTAGAAAGAACAAAAACGAAAAACGAAAAGGAATGGAGGGGAAAAAAGAGAAAAAAGAATGAAGGAAGAAAGAAAGATGAAAAGAGAAGCAGAGAGAAAGAAAGAAAGAAAGAAAGAAAGAAAGAAAGAAAGAAAAGAAAAGAAAGAAAGAAAGAAAGAAAAGAGAAGATGGTTTTGAAAAGTGGATATGTAAAATAAAAATAAAAACGAAAGAAAATTAAAGACAGCAGAAAGAAATATCAGGCTTTAGAAAAAAATGGGAAAAACTATAGAAAGATTAAACGAAAATAAGAAATGACAAGGAGAGAAAAAAGGACAGAGAGATATGATGAAAGCGAAGAAAGAAAATAAATGGAGTAGGAAGGGGGTGGACGAAAGAAACTAATTCAATCCAGTGAAAGAATAATGAAGTTCTCTCTCCCTGTTCAAATGTAGAATGTTCTTTACCACTCGTCCGCCGCTACGTGAACACGCATGGCCGCCGTAGCTGCTTCCTTTTCTACTTCTTTCATACAGCTGCGAAGGTTATCATGGATAATGATGCCAGGTCTCTCGTGTATAAGCGTCTGCATGTGTGTGTGTGTGTGTGTGTGTGTGTGTGTGTGTGTGTGTGTGTGTATGTGTGTGTGTGTGTGTGTGTGTGTGTGTGTGTGTGTGTGTGTGTGTGTGTGTGTGTGTGTGTGTCTGTGCGTGTGTGTGCGGTGTGTGTGTGTGTGTGTGTGTGTGTGTGTGTGTGTGTGTGTGTGTGTGTGTGTGTGTGGTGCTAAAAAGGAAAGAAAAGAAAACAAGAAAAGTAAACCAGTTAATAAAAAACGGAAAGAACTATATAGAAAACATTAATTGAAGAAAAAGACGAATGAAATAAAGAAAGATAGAAACGAACAAAGAAAAAGAAAAGAAAGCAAGGGGAGAGAGAGAAAGAGAGAGAGAGAGAGAGAGAGAGAGAAGAGAGAGAGAGAGAGAGGGCAGAGAGAGAGAGAGAGAGAGAGAGAGACAGAGAGAGACAGAGAGAGAGACAGAATACTGGAAAAAAAAAACGAAAAAAAACAGTAATCCTCAAACAAGTCTTAAACTCAACCACACCTGCAACCACATGTCTCCATTACGCCACTTCCGGCAAAATAAGAAAGGTGCTTCAGTATTGATCGCCTCTTCTTTCTGTCTGTCGGGAACGGCCAGTCTGGCATCCTCAGCCATCCTGGTTTCCGTTCCAAATAACACATCCAGCACTCAGCTTCTGTTGTGCTATGTATAAATCCTTTCACTGACTGCAGGGCCGGGAAATAAGTTTCGTATTTCAAGTGAGCAGACAATCACACAAAATGAACAATAAGTGAGTAACTGGGTGAGCTGATTAGATGAAACCACAAAGTTATCAATAGATAGGCGTCTTGGATCAGAACAGGCCGAATGTCATGGGACTGACTCAGCAGCAGTGCAGTGCCACGTTTGGTGAGGAGCCTTATGGCGGTCTGTCTTGATCGCCATCTGAAGACTCCGGTACTGAGGCTGCGATAGAAAGAGCTGGATGTGGCTGTGGGCTTAAGAGCCTAAACTGGTGCCGTTAGAGTAATGTTGTGGCGAGGGCATAAAAAAATGAGACAGCCAAACGAAGATTTATTTTTCAAGAAAAGAAGAAAGGTTTAAAGGAAAAGTGTATCAGAAGGATAAGCGAAAAAAAGGAGAAAGAAGGAATCATTTTATCCTAGATTAAACATGGCAATCACGGAGGCCAAAGCTGGGCTGAAGAGCAAAAGAAAGAAAGTCAGAAATGAAAGGAAGAGAGGAAAAACAAGAAAGAAGGAAAGCAAGACAAGAAAGAAAAAGAAAGGAAATAAGAAAGAACACAAAAAACAAGAAAACAAAAGAATGAAAGAAGAGGAAGAAAAAAAGAAAAGAAAGACAGGATGATAAGGAGAGAAAGAAAAAAGACAGAGGGTAAAAAAAAGAGAGAGAGAGAGCGTTTTGAATGAAGGAAAGAAAGAAATGAAAGAAGAAGAACAAAACACCATAGAAACAAGAAAATCGGGAACAAATAGAAAAACGAAAAAAAAAAAAGAAAGAAAGAAAGAAAGAAAGGAAGGAAGGAAAAAAGGAAGGAAATAATATGAAAAGCAGGAAGAAAGGAAAGAAAGATAAAAAGAAATAAAGAAAGACAGAAAGAAAGAAAACCAAAAACAGAATGAAAAAAAAAAAGACAACAAAGAAATCGCTCCCTAGCGGATGAAAAAGGACTCGTGCCCAAACTCGCCCTCCTCATCCCCCTCCCCCCCCCCCCCCTCCTTCCTTCTTCCCTCTTCAGGATTAGGAACGGGGTGTGAACTGTAACCTTAGCCCGAAACTACTCCCCTGTGAGTGATTTGGCGCACTGGTCAAAAAACAAAACACCGATGGAGTCACTACAGGCAAGCGTTCATAGCCCACATCCGTCACATTGGGCGGGTGAGTGTAACTCGTGCCCCTTCTCAAACCGCCAGTAAGTGACTACTAACTAGACTTCGGAAAGGGAATGACTATCGAACGTTACAGCAGCTTTGTGGTTCGAGCCTCCCGCCGGGCCGGTTTTTTGTACTTTCCTCTCTGTCCATTACACGTCAAGCGGTAGATGTGTGCTAGTCTTTCGGCTGAGATCACTAAACCGAGGTCCCTTGTGTATCATGCAGTTAAAAACGTTTAAAGTTCCCATAGGCTATTGGATGTTGGGGATGTGAACTGTCAGATATTCACTGTGTCAAGGGCACTGCACTATGGAGAGCGGAGCCTATCACGCTCCTTCCGCTACCTTTAAACTTCCCTAAAAAGAACCAGGTACCCACTCATTGCAAGGTAGACGGAGAGAGTGTTCAGTTCGAAAAAAAGTCCGACCCAAAGAGTAGCTGGAATTTACGACCGTCAACTGCACTGGCAAACGCTCTAATCGTTATAGCACCGGCCCCTCCTCATTCAGTTCAAGCACGCAAGAGATTCTACAACAGTGATGGCTTCGTCTCTGACCAAAAAAAAAAAACTGGAAGATAAATCTGCTATGATCGGTGAGCAAAATCGTGCAAAAGCCTGAATAAGAGGGAGATCAGGTGGCAATTTACCATGGCGATTTGCATTCCACGGGGGGGGGGGGGGGGGGGGGGGGGGGGAGGGGGCGCCGTTCACATCATTACAGAGAAATCTGTTGTGACAGCAGAGTTGAACTGTTTCTACCTGTCAGCGAAACAGCAACGAGTGGGGCTGGGAATGCGTGCAACACTTTGCTTGGTGGTGGCGTCCTTCACCGGTGGGCTCTGCAGTCATGAAATCGGGCAAGCACGCTTGCGTGGAGGTTTCTGTTGCATCGCGTCTCTGGCCAACACACAATGGCACTGGCCAGGGAGCAGTTATACTCCTTGACGTGTTAATGAACTACCGTGCGTGT
>CM031597.1:102605164-102625164 GCA_018398815.1 Conus ventricosus | reverse complement strand
ACCGGTGGCTTTTTTTTAATCCCAAAGTTCGTTTCAAAACATGTGAAGTTTGCGTGCATTCTGAGTGAGTTCTTCTGTAAATTGCACTCTTATAAACGAGGATGATTTGTTTGTTTGTTTGTGTGTGTGTTTGTGTGTTTGTTTTAAACATAGTGCTAAAGGCTGTGCACTGCTGCCGCTTTATATTTTCAATTGGGCAAAACATGAAGGTTTTCTTATGTTTGTTTTGGTTTTTTTTGTTGTGTCCGGTTTTGTGCCATCTCGGTGCATCGTCCTGTGTTTTTGTGCATTCGGTGACATCGTCTGTGTTTTTGTGCCATCTCGGTGACATCGTCCTGTGTTTTTGTGCCATCTCGGTGACATCGTCCTGTGTTTTTGTGCCATCTCGGTGACATCGTCCTGTGTTTTTGTGCCATCTCGGTGACATCGTCCTGTGTTTTTGTGCCATCTCGGTGACATCGTCCTGTGTTTTTGTGCCATCTCGGTGACATCGTCCTGTGTTTTTGTGCCATCTCGGTGACATCGTCCTGTGTTTTTGTGCCATCTCGGTGACATCGTCCTGTGTTTTTGTGCCATCTCGGTGACATCGTCCTGTGTTTTTGTGCCATCTCGGTGACATCGCATCCACGCCGCCATTCCGATCCCTCGTGCACGGCCACAGCCTGGCCCAGCCCTCCGCAGTCCGGCACCGGCAATCCACAGGGAGCAGTCAATGTCTAGTTGTCATGAGATAGCCTGTCAAATGAGACACTACACTGCTGTCGAGCCATTTCCGCAGTGTCCAGTAGTGCCTGTTTTTGTCCAACGTACGCAGGACACCACCAACTGACGACAATAGGTGTTTAGCAGTCGATCCGGAATGAGTGAGCACTACCTCCTGAGGACCCCACCACGTCGCCCAACAACAATCCACACGAATTTACCAATACCGGTGATCCCGACAGAATCAAACCAAAGCCATGAACATGGAGAGGAAGTCAAAACTGAGGTCACCATAACAGCAAGGCATGAAGGGCAACAGAATTTAATACTTTTTTTAAATGCTGATTGATGAGGATGAGTATAATGAAGATGATTCTACTGATTTCCATTTTGGTCTGAGACAGCATGACAGGGCTGCGCTGTACGGTTACTTTCATTATATATCCAGGTGTTAACCAAGCCCGAGGGACACAAAACTTGCAGTGCTGGTTGGGACATTTAAGCAACACTCTCAAAAACGCATCCATTAGGTGGATGAAACTCAACTGTGTTGTCCAGTCTTACCACTGAGCCTGTAGCAAAGTCAGCTCTTGGTAGTAGCCGCTCGGGGCAGAAAAAAGAATTACAAATAAATGGCTCTGATGGGAGTCGAACCCACGACCTTCCAGCTTTGCTTCTGCGACTAATTACTTTGCCACGGCGGCTCCTACACGAAAGGATCTTAATCTGAAAAAAAAAAATGAATTTGGCATTCCATAGCAAAGACACACATTATATTCCGCTCCTCCACAGCCTCCCTCCCTTCCTCACAAATTACTTTGTTTTCTATGCACCAGATTTTTTTCTTTTCTTTTTTTTTTTTTTTTTGGGGGGGGGGGGCGGTGTACCCCTTGTATTGAAGCCTCTCTTTTGCAACAACTTGCATCAAAATAATAAAAATCACTCTACAAACCTGCATGCACGATGCAGCGTCACGTCCACATTAGTTCAATAGCACAACAGGATATGCAGCATGCATAAAGATAACCTTGATAATGCAGATTAGCCAGAATTTACGAAGACACTTTAATGTCATACATAATTGCATTTTTAATCGCTGTAGTATCCGTGCTTCAGCTTCAAGATCATATATGATGGGCAGATACCTCGAACACACATAGGAACAGAGACGACGAGGCATTTGAACACTCATTACAGGAGAAGTACAGTAGGCAAATACAGGAGAAGTGCCTAGAGCAAAACATGGACTTTTATGCGGTCTTCGTTGACCTCACCAAGGCCTTTGACACAGTGAACAGGGAGGCCCTCTGGACCATCCTATCCAAATTCGGATTCCCAGACAAGTTCGTCAACCTTATACGCCAGTTCCATGACAACATGACTGGGCAGGTTCTCTCGGGTGGAGAAGTATCAGAGCCTTTCAATATTAGCAACGGCGTCAAACAGGGATGCGTTCTGGCCCGGTCCTTTTCAACCTCTTTTTCACCTGCGTCCTTAACCACGCTATCAGGGACTTGGACCTTGGGGTATATCTACGATACAGACTTGATGGCTCACTGTTCGACCTCCGCCGACTGAATTCCAGGACCAAGGTTGTGGAGAAGATCATCCTGGAAGCACTTTTTGCTGATGACTGTGCTCTCATGGCACACAAAGAGACTGACCTACAGCTCATCGCAGATAAGTTTGCAGAAGCCTCCCGCCTTTTTGGACTCACCATCAGTCTCAGCAAGACAGAGGTACTATTTCAGCCAGCGCCTGCATCAACTGCCCCTCCCCCTCTGTCTCCATGGAGGGCACCCAGCTAAGACAGTGGATGACTTCAGGTACCTCGGCAGTACCATCAGCAACGACGGCAGCTGGATAAAGAGATCAACGTCAGGATTTGCAGGCCAGTCAAGCTCTTGGTCGCCTCCGAGCTCGTGTCCTGAACCAGCACAACATTCAGCTCTCCACAAAGCTCAAGGTGTACAGAGCCGTCGTCCTCACCAGCCTCCTCTATGGATGCGAGACATGGACTGTGTACAAAAGACACTTGAAGCAGCTGGAGAAGTTCCATATGAGAAGCCTGCGGTCAATTATGAAAATCCACTGGCAAGACCGGATCACAAACCTCGAGGTCCTGGACAAAGCTGAGATGACCAGCATCGAGGCCATGATACTGAAAGCCCAGCTTCGTTGGGTTGGTCACGTGGTCCGGATGGATGACCACAGGCTGCCAAAGCAGCTCATGTATGGCGAACTGACCTTGGGAAAGCGGAACCAAGGCAGACCACGCAAAAGGTTCAAGGACTGCGTGAAGTCCAACATCAAACACTCTGGCATCCCTCCCAAACAGATGGAGCTGTATGCTATGGACAGACCAGACTGGCGCTCCCTCACCATCCGGGCGCGTGACAACTTCGAGGAGAAGAGGCGAGCTGATGTGACTGCAGCACGGGCAAGAAGAAAGGCGTCAGCCACCAATCCTGACCGCCCCGGACAGTTTCCTTGCTCCCACTGCACCCGCGCCTGCCGATCAAGGATTGGCCACCTCCGTGCCACACAAGACAAGGACTTGGCTCATGAGGACAGTCATCATCGGATCGGTGGACGACCAAGGGAAGGGAGGGACCAGAGCATGCACCCTAGGCTACAAAAAAAACATACAGAAAGCAGACACAGACAGTTAAAAGAAACAGAAAGAAACAAAAACCCAAAGTAAAATTTCCGGCGATGTACACAAGCAGAAACTAATTTGGCTAGCACTGAACCTTGGTGACACGTCGTTCCAAGGAACGGTAGCCCGTACTTCACACAGAGAATTCTTTTGAAGTGTCAAAGCAATACCGAACGAAAACAGTGTGATACCGATTAACCTAATAAATGTCCGTTGTACTCGAGGACAAACAGGCATTGGACTGGCTTAGCAAGTCCTGGAATTGCGCCTAACCTTTCAGCCGAGATACCATCGCATGAAATAGCCTGGCCATATCTTTTTAGCGCCGATAAACATGTCTGGCACTCTCAAGCCTATATCTTTTGAGCACGGCCAAACTCCGTGGCGATGGTTCGACGGTGATGATAATGACTTTCGCACTCTTCTGCTTCTCTCTCCATCACACACTCTGTTAACACTGCCAGGAGAAAAATGACAGCGAGTTCATTTATTTGTAAAGGGATAGGAGAGTTGGAAGAGATGGTGGTGGCAGAGGAGGTGTGTATGAAATCTGACATGCAAGATCCGGGAGTTAGGTGAGAGGTTTGAACGGATGTGAAAATTGTGGTGTCTGTTTATGAAGGAAGTCTGTGGCAACGTTTGGGAAATATTCGCCCCGCCGTCCTCTGGTTCAACAACCGCTGCAGTCTCATCATTTTGCTTTGTATCGGCGTGTGTGTGTGTGTGTGTGTGTGTGTGTGTGGGGTGTGTGTGTGTGTGTGTGTGTGTGTGTGTGTGTGTGTGTGTGTGTGTGTGTGTGTGAACGTGCGTGCGTGCGTGTGAGCGCGCGCTTCTTTGCACAAACGTTGTTCCTGTGTAACCTGACCATTTGTTCTGTATGCGTGTGGTTGTGTGTTTTTATGTGTGCATGTTCGTGTGTGGGGGGGGGGGGGGGGGCGCGCGCGCAGCGTGTGTGTGTGCGCGCGCGCGTGCGCGTGCACGTGCGCGCATGCATGGGTGTGAGCGTGCACTTGCCTGCACAAACGTTGTTGTTGTTGTGTCGCCTTGCAAGTGACCATTTGTTGTGTATATGCATGCTGTGTGTATATGTGAATAAAGTGAACGCAGATGGGCGTGATGTGTGCATGTATGTAAGACAATTACAATGATTTAGTATGGATTAGCTGCTCGGAATTTAAAACAATGTCCCGTCACCGACAGATGTAGCAGACATTAAAACAAATGCATTTTATTGCTAAACTGACCGTAGAAAAGAATTGCAGGGGTGGGGATTGATAGGGAAAAAAAAACAGAAGAAAAACAGGAACCAACTGACGGATGCTTGGACTTGGCTGTTATGTCCAACCGAATTACGAATCCGGAATCCACACTCAATCGTACCTGACCTCTGTTGTAGGGGTTCAGTACTCTAACCACTATGCTATCCAGTCCCTTCCCATTAAAACATAACACCCTCCCATTAAAACATAACATCGCTGCCTTCCCTCTTTCTCTTCCTCGTCTCTGCCGATTTTCCCTTTCTCTCTCGTAACAAGCATCGCCGCCGTACTTGCCACGCTACATGGAAACTAGTGGCGCTATTGGCAGCGGACAAGAGATGCAGATATCCCGAGAGATGTGTACCAGTGGTTGGCCCCGAGCCCCAGGAGCAAGGGAGATATAGTGACTCCGTCCGTCGGCTGTAGCCCGTCAGGGAGCCCAGCCATTCCTCTCTGTTGGTCACGCGACAAACTGATGACCTGTCAGCCATTCTTCACGGCCGGCAGGGGCCGTGGGACAGGGTTGTCTACCCCTGGAGTGGTTTCCTGTCACCGTGTTCCTGGGACTGAGAAAGTGAGTGGAGAGGAGTGGAGCACAAGAGACAAGAGGGATGGGGAAAGGTTGAAGGGTGGGGTGGGGATAGTCAGTGCTTTTTTTTATTACCAGGATCTGATTCTGAACTACAGAGTATCAACATTGAAATGAAATGAGGCAGGGAACAGTAAACAATAACAAGTAGGGTAACTCTTGCTCCCATAAGAAAACCTAACACAGAGTAACTTTTATTTAAGACTGGCACAGCCTTTAAAGAGTATCAGTCTGAATTCTCTCTCTCTCTCTCTCTCTCTCTCTCTCTCTCTCTCTCTCTCTCTCTCTCTCTCTCTCTCACGCAAACAAACAAGCTATGAGGGTTGCATGCTCTTTATTCTCTGACGCTGTTATGCCTATTCTGGGTTCTTAAAAGGTCTAAGCTGTTCTTAACGTATGGGTTGTTGGATGTTTGTGTGCATTTACAAGTAAAAGACTTTTCGGATCGTCGCCCGGTCTTTCCAACTGCACACACATTAGTTCACATTACTGCTGTATCATTTTTATAAGTCTGTCCTGAACAATTTGTTTCAAATTGTTTTGAGGTTATCATAGCTATTCCTCGCCCTTAGTAGTTTGAAAACTTATGAAGCCGTCCAAATGTAATCGTTTGCGGAAGGTACTTCCAAATTTTAGTAGACACAAAACATCAGTCATATGCTAGTTTTCAGTTGCTGAAACCCTCTTCTTAGCGCTGCAGCAGTTCCAGGTACAAATCTTGCGGTGTTTTTTGTGTAATCTTTTAGCTCTTATACACCAACCTGACTGTCATCATCTCCAGCCTCTTTCGCTGTTGTTTTGGGAAATTCTATTTTACACCTAAAAGCTGCACCTGATGATCCCCAGTGTACAAGCGAGTCAAAGGGTTTGGAGAATCCATGCAAAGAACGAGTTAGTGTTGAGGAATCACAAGATGTCGCCTTGATACAGCCTTATATCAGGAAAGCACAATGGATGACAACATATGTAGGAAATGTTTACACATGTGACATTCACAAGCCTGGTGTCGCTCTGAGCACACACACACACACACACACACACACACACACACACACACACACACACACACACACACACACACACGAAACGTGAACATCCGGTCCTGGCAACAAGGGAAATAACTGATCAGCCAGGGACCGGAAGGATCTCAGTTTGCGCCCAAAGGAGCTTTCATTTCCACTTTAATCCTCGAGCAAATCTTGCTCCTGACCGCGTCTGAATGACGGTAATGTTGCTGACCTCACCTTTCTGTCTGTGTGGGCCGGCCAGTTGGCGCCTCCAGTCATTTTACTTTCCTTACATGAGCACACTTCCTGTGTATAGCCTTTCGTGTGCAGCACGATGTTTTATATTCTTGTTGTTGTTTTTGGTTGATGGTTTTATCATAAAGATGCACAGCTTTGTATTAAAAAAGAAGAGAGACCTACAAGCAAGATGTACATTCAATGCCTAACCTAGTATGTTAAAGGGCATAATATACACCAAGGAACTGATTCAGCAGTGCAGTGTGTCCTCTTGTTCTTTGGCTCATAAAGACCCTATCTTGATTTCTTTCTGTGGAATGCTGGTGCAGAGTTTGCAACAGAACGATTTAGGGAGTGGCTAATCGTGGAGGAGAACTGGAATAAGTAGCGTGGGACTAATTCCATGAAGGAGGCGCAGAAGATGTGCTAGCAAAACAAAACAAGACAGACAGACAATTGACTATGGCTTACACGAGTGACTTGAGTTATCACGTAAATATGGAGGGCAAGGGGTGGATGGGACAAACGGGGAAGGACAGAGCCATGTGGATCTTGTTTGCATGTCTGGCCCAATCATCTTTTTAGTGGGAGTAATTTTACTGTTTTCTAAAATCAGCTGCTGTCTTCACCATTGAACGTTCAGCGCTGTATGTCGCCTAAATGACATAGAAAAGTCACAAACTGACTCATTTTGAATACTGCACATTATCTCAACGTTCCTCTTCCCTTGCTGACCCCTTGTTACCCCACACTCCAAAACCGCTCTCTCTCTCTCTCTCTCTCTCTCTCTCTCCTCTCTCTCTCTCTCTCTCTCTCTCTCTCTCACACACACACACACACACGCACACACACACACACAACACACACACCACACACACACACACACACACACACACACACACACACGCGCGCGCGCGCGCGCGCGCGCAATCATGCGTGCACGTGTTACGCGAAAGTTTAATAATCTTGACTGTCTGCCCTGCTATCCCAGGTGACAAATAAGTCCTGTATAGAATTGAAACAGGACATGGGTTGTACTTGATTGACGTAGCTTACAAACAAAACGACTACGCCGCGGAACAAACAAAACAAGTTGCATGCAGAACAAACAAAACAGTTGCATGCAGAACAAACAAAACAAGTTGCATGCAGAACAAACAAACAAGTTGCATGCAGAACAAACAAAACAAGTTGCATGCAGAACAAACAAAACAAGTTGCATGCAGAAACAAACAAAACAAGTTGCATGCAGAACAAACAAAACAAGTTGCATGCAGAACAAACAAAACAAGTTGCATGCAGAACAAAACAAAACAAGTTGCATGCAGAACAAACAAAACAAGTTGCATGCAGAACAAACAAAACAAGTTGCATGCAGAACAAACAAAACAAGTTGCATGCAGAACAAACAAAACAAGTTGCATGCAGAACAAACAAAACAAGTTGCATGCAGAACAAACAAAACAAGTTGCATGCAGAACAAACAAAACAAGTTGCATGCAGAAACAAACAAAACAAGTTGCATGCAGAACAAACAAAACAAGTTGCATGCAGAACAAACAAAACAAGTTGTATGCAGAACAAACAAAACAAGTTGCATGCAGAACAAACAAAACAAGTTGCGTGTCAAGTTTCCTTCATTCGGCAGCATACTAATTTTTCTTTTAACATATGCTACCACGATCCCATGTAATTTTTCTTTTAACATATGCTACCACGATCCCATGTAATTTTTCTTTTAACATATGCTACCACGATCCCATGTAATTTTTCTTTTAACATATGCTACCACGATCCCATGTAATTTTTTCTTTTAACATATGCTACCACGATCCCATGTATGGGATCGGTCAGTTATGTTTGTCCTGCACTATTTCACTGACGTTTTATGAATGCATAACTGCACAGAGAGTTTATGGGAGGTAAGTAGAATACATAAAAGGTATATTTTGCAGTGATTTCCCTTTACTGCTTCATCTGGGGGCGGCCATTTGCAATAAACACTGTCAACAACAAGGCAGTCATGACATCCTCAGGAAGGTGAGTTCACTGCATCAAACCTAAACACATTTTTGTAACTGTTAATTAAGCAAACTTAAAGCCTAACTTTTACCTAAAATTGTGTGTGTCTGATTTTCCCAAACTGTCTTTGTTAGTTAGTGGTGAATGTTAAAAGTCTGATCCCATATATGGGATCGTGGTAGTGAGAGGGGAGGGGTTTTTGCTGCATCACTACAACTTGACAAACAAACAAAAATCACTTACCTGCCGTTTTTTCTTACATCAGGAAATAGTTTTTAGATATATTTCCTATTCTGTCAGTAATGATTTGTTAAGTGACAAATCACATGTCTGCTACTATTCATTTTTAGTACTTTTTTTATTGCAAAAATCAACTATTATATCCAATTTTCTTCTTTTTTTCAGCAAAAAAAACGTTTTACAGTTCATCAAGTTCTGTCAATGCTGGAGGATGATCAAACATTTGATGAGGCAACTGTTTATATTGAACCTTCACCTGTGAATGAAGACACTTATGAAGACAGTGGTGAAGAAGATGATGCTGGTAAAGCGGGTCCCTCCAATATGAACAGAAATCAGCTTTCAGCTGGAGCAACCGTGACCCTCCACAGACAAGGAGTGCGATCTTCACTTGATGACGAGCACGATGAAGAAATGTGAGTACAATGCTGATGTTGTATTTATTTTAAAAAGCACACTTTAGGCCCTGGCCACTCATGCATTGTCTCCAGTATGACAGTGTGAAATTGCCTAGGGGCCGACATCAAAATGCTCTGGTGTTGCCTCACAGGAGATGCCTTTACCTGTGACAGTCTCCTCTGCACAGTAGTAAATTTTGTTGGTTGTTGAAGAGAGATTTGAGGTACGTTCCCTCTGAGGAGTTTGTCTGAAGCTGGAGTATGGCTGCCCATCTGGCGACTAAGGTGTCATACTCGCAAAACATCGTGTGCTATCAGGAAACCCCCCGGAGTTTGTAGCCGAGATCGCAAACAACAACAGCAACAAAAGCACATTTTTTCCTGCCACATGATCGCGACACTGTAATGGGGTATTCCCACATATAGTCGGCAGATAATGTGGCATTTTGTAATGCATGATGGGTGATGAAAATGAAACATGAGTTCTTAGACAAAGAAAGATAAAGGATGTTAGAGTTTTATAGTAACCTATCTGCCTTGTATGTTGATTTCTTGAATCGTTCATCCAATGCTTATGATTTTTTTTTTCTATTTCAGCCTGGTTCTACAGACGAAGACTCAGATTATGTGGATATGACTCAACCATCAACTTCAGGCGCATCATCCAAGACCACATCTCAGGACCACAGAGGGAAAAGGAAGGTGATGTATCACAAAGCACCAAACAAAAAAAAGCAGAAAACAGTAGTTGACAGAGACTGGAGGAAAGTGATTTGACGAAGAGGCAGAAAGGCAGATTTGGATGGAAGGCTGAGCCATCTGAGCCAACAAGGCTGCCTGCTGATCCTGTCCAACTGTTTCAGCTGTTTTTTGATGATGATGTAATCTCCCTGATTGTCGAGAACAGCATTCTCTATGCCCGTTCCAAAGGTAACAACACATTCACTACAACTCCAGATGAAGTGTACGCATTTCTCGGCATCCTGATTGTGTCTGGCTACACTTCAGTTCCAAGACGTCATCTCTTTTGGTCCCGTGACTCTGATGTGTGCAATGAAGGAATTTCATCTGCCATGACAAGAAATCGTTTCACTGAGATGATGCGGTATCTTCATGTCTGCAACAATGCGCGTCTGGATGTAGATGACAAGCTGAGTAAGGTGCGCCCACTGATCAGCATGCTCAATGAGAGGTTTCTAACTTACTTCACATTCGTCAAGACCCAGACCTTGAGCATTGATGAGTCAATGGTGCCGTACTTTGGCAAAACATGGTGCAAAACAGTTCATCCGGGACAAGCCAATACGTTTTGGCTACAAGATGTGGGTCTTGACAACCCCCCTTGGATATGTGCTGCAGTTTGAGCCATACCAAGGAGCTCGAGGCAGGCAAGCGGAGTACCCAGGGCTGGGTATGGGTGGATCTGTGGTGGTGGACCTGATTTTGAAGTGCAGGCGACACAGGCGATTCTTTCCACCTGACATTTGACAATTTGTTCACCTCACTGAGCCTTGTAGATCACCTGACTGCCAAGAACATTGCCTGTACTGGGGACCATTCGCTCCAGCAGAATGGGAGACTGCCCCCTGAAACCAGTGAAAGAGATGGGAAAAAGCACCACGTGGCACATTTGACTACGCATGTGACACAAAGAATGGACCGATTCTCGTGAGATGGAATGACAACAATGTTGTCACTGCTGTCTCCACAAGGTTGGTGTGTCCCCCATCCAGACAGCAAAAAGAGGGTCCAGAACAGAGAGAAGATGGGTGGACATTGGTCAGCCATTATATCATTATTTGATATTGTTTTGAGAAATATGCAAGATGCCTGCAATAAAACAAAAAGACTACGAATGTTCTTTTGATAAAGAAGAATACACATTTTCTTGTTTGTTTGCGTTTTTTTAACATGCTTCCGTAATAAAACACACATAAAAACTTATGATTAGTTGTGTTTGTGCTGTTTCTGTATCGGCTCTTATTTTTTCAAAATTATAAGACGCTGACATAACCAGCTATAAAATATATCTGAGCAAAGATGGTTTGAAGACAGTCAAGTGAAAAGTGAAAAACCCCTCCCTCTCGCTACCACGATCCATATATGGGATCGACCTATTTACTCTCAATGGTAACATTGTTGTTGATGAAATAAACCAAAAAGACTATCAAATATCATAATTGTGATACAAAACTAAATTATTTATAAGTTTTATTAGAAAAAAAAGTTGGTAGCATATTTAAGTTTGCTTCAATATCCGACTGCTTTTTGACATATGTAGCAAGAACACACCATCTCTCTCTCTCTCTCTCTCTCTCTCTCTCTCTCTCTCTCTCTCTCTCTCCTCTCTCTCTCTCTCTCTCTCTCTCTCTCTCTCTCCTCTTTCAGTTGTACTTATATGTACAAGTAGGTAAGTGTACATGTATACGTGTATGTATATATATATAGATATTATGTCTTGATTATATAATGTAACTTTGCCCCCTTTGTTTTTATTTTGTTATTGCATCCGATCCTTTCTTTATTAATATTATTATTGTATTTGTCATAGCTGATATTAGTGTTAACATACTCTTACTGCTCTTTCTTGGCCTTTGTTTAATTTGTGATGTGGTTTGCTTTGTTTTTGAGGACCTGATGAAAAAAGTATTGAAATGCTTATTCAGTTATCCTCATTAAAGATTTCAGTTTCAGATTTCAGATTTCTCTCCACTGCATGGACCACACACACACACACACACACACACACACACACCACACACACACACACACACACACACCACCACATATACATTTTTTGTACAGATTTTTTGTTTGCTTGCGCCATGTTATTTGCAGCAAACGTTGTGTCGTTTGTTTGCATTATCTTTATTTACGTTACCTGGTGGACTTTTTGTCTGTGCATAGGAGTACATGCTTCGAAATAACACCTTGTAATTGTAATTTTGTTCAGCTTGAATCATTTTCATGTGTGCAGAGAGTGGTAATTAGCTTGTAGAGAATCATTTACATTCTTCTTGTTATATGCAATCTCTACAGTGCAACGAGGTAAATACACAGACAGAAACACAAACCGATTGAAAGGGGACTTAGGAGAGTGTAGACTACTACCGAGGTTGAATGGACCCTAAGATTCCCCCTTTGGTCCAGATCCACACCAAAATGTAAGGGGGGGGTGAGATAATGTTTTCATTCAAGAAACTGAAATGACCAGTTCTGGCGACAATGACATCATCGATCAGCCGGTGACGCGAAGATTTCCAGTTCAATTCTAAGAGGACCCATTCATTTCCACCTGAATCCTCGCTGAAGTCTCGCACTAGATGCCTCCTGAATTACGTGCCTCTATTGTGCCACTTCTTCTTGAATCCATGAGACACATGACTATCGCTCGCCTCTCCTTTCTGTCTGTATGAACGGGCCAGTTTGGCGCCTCTAGTCATTTTACTTTTCATTCATGACAACACTTCTGTTTTCTTCCACCTGGATTTTGTTTGTTTGTTTGTTTTAGGTTGATGGTGTTATTGTCAGATATACAGCTGTAAATTTCAAGCAATATACAACGAAAACGGAGTAAATGAACGTTCTGTACATAACTAAATGTCTTATACCACGAAAGAAAATTATCTGAGCACAGCAGGCTCGGCTAAACACCATGGAACTGACTCAGCAGATGTATAGTGTCTCTTCGTGTGGGTTGGTTCACAAAAACCTGGTTCTGACAGCTCTCTGTGGGGTGTTGGTGCTAAGACTGTGGCAGAACGAACGAGAGGGTGGCCGAGTGTGTGGGAAAACCAAAATGAGTGGTATAGAAATAATACCGTGAGTGGGCACAGCAGAAGAGACGCCAAAAGAAACTCGAAAGCTAGCGAAGCAATACCCTGTATAACTCGCAGACGGGTTGAACACATGTGGAGGAACAAAGCCATGTGGCTCTTGTTTTTGCGTGGCATAGACTTATCCACACCTCATTGGTCATTTTCTTTAAGATCAACTCCGTACACGTGTTTTCAGTGGAGCGCTTTTAGCGTCGTAACGCCTGAATGACGTAAAAACTACAACAGAGTAACACACTTTTAACGTGATCAAGATCACGACTACCTCTCTCTCTCTGTCTCTTTCTCTCTCTCTGTCTCTGTCTCTCTCTCTCTCCTCTCTCCTCTCTCTCTCTCTCTCTCTCTCTCTCTCTCTCTCTCTCTCTCTCTCTCTCTCACACACACACAATCTCTTCACAATCTGATCCTTTGCCGCTTAGGGCCAATGGGCCAATGTGTCCAATGTTACACTTTAATTTGACGTAATAGATATTGTCATTTCGCTGAATGGGTTGCACTCTGTAACTCTCTCACCCTCACCAGCCGCTGTGGTGAAGTTGTTAGCGTCGCGGACTCCCGGCTGGGAGGTCGTTCGTTCGATTCCCATCAGAGTCATGTGGGATTTTTCTGTCCCGACCGGTTCCTACCCAGAGCTGTGGGCTCAGATGGGAAGACTGGGACCACACAGTCGAGTTTCATCCATTAAAGAGATGCGTCTCTGAGAGTGTTGCTCAAATTTTCTGACCAACCCTGCAGGTGCCTGTATCTCTCGGGCCTGGTTGACGCCGGGATATATTATGAAAGGAAGCGTAGAGTACAGCCCTGTCATGCAGTCTCAGACTGGAATGGAAATCCGTAGCATCATCTTCATCATCCTCATTCTCATCGATCAGCATTTAAAAAAAAACGGGTATCAAATTCTGTGGCCCTTCGTGCCCTGCTCTCATGGTGATCTCAGTTTCGATATCCTCTCCACGTCTATGCCCTTGATTTGTTTCCGTCGGGATCACTGGTATCGGAAAATTCATGGGGGCTGTCGTCAGACGCACGTGGTGGCGCCCTTCGGAGGCAGAGTTCACTCACACCTGCTCCGCGACTTAGCAATTATTGTCGTCAGTAGGGGACTTAGTGGGTGGTGTCCTGCTTATGTTGGATCAGAACAGGCGCCACTGAACACCACCGAAGTGACTCGGCAGCAGTGCAGTGCCTCCTCCGGTGGGTTGCCTCTTGACGACTTGACGATGACTGCTCTCTGTGGACTGCTGGTGCCGGGGCTGCGGCGGGGCACGGGTCTCTCAAACAACTATGTATGCACGTGCTGCACGAGGGTTGTATCATTTTCTCGATTTGACCCTGTTCTGTCTGTTCACAATGAGGACTATGCAAAGTTGACAGAGAACGGAGAATGTATTGTGCCAATTTGCTAAAGGGCCTGTACGTGTTTAACTCTCTCTCTCTCTCCTCTCTCTCTCCTCTCTCTCTCTCTCTCTCTCTCTCTCTCTCTCTCTCTCTCTCTCTCTCTCTCTCTCTCTGTGTGTGTGTGTGTGTGTGTGTGTGTGTGTGTGTGTGTGTGTGTGTGTGATATGGAACAGATGGAAATGTACTACAACGAACAAGAATTAGCATGTATAAAAACAGACAGTAAAATGAATATTACAAGGTACTGACAGAATTTGGAACACACACATACACGCACGCACGCACGCACAGAGAGAGAGAGAGAGAGAGAGAGAGAGAGAGAGAGAGAGCGAGAGAGAGAGAGAGAGAGTAGAATTTCTGGTTTGAGCGACAAGGGAAATAATCGATCGCCCCCATGACCGGAAGGATCTCAGTTTAGTACCCTGAGGAGCCGTTCATTTCCACCTTAATCCTCGATGAAATCTCACGCTCAGCCGCGCCTGCACACCTCGTGTCCATTACGCTACTTCTGGCAAGTCCCTGAGATGGCATAACCACTGCGGCCCTCGTTACTCCGTCTGTCTGGACCGGCCAGTTGGCCGCCTCCGGTCACTTTATTTTCTGTTTGTGACGACACTTCCTTGTACATCGCCTTTCTCTGTGGTTGGTTGGTTTCTTTCTCTGTTTTTCTTTGATTTGGTTTCTTTATGTTGTATTTCTAATGAGAAAACGAACAAATGAAAAAAATGAACGTCAAATCACAGACAGAGTAAATCAAAAGAGCAAAAGAAAGCACAGATCGAATTAGAAAAGGTTCCGATGAACACCATGGATTTGTATCAGTGGTGGCAGTGCTATGTCTCCTCTGGTGGGTTGCCTCGGAAAAAAAAACTTATAATTAGTTGCTATCCGAGAACTACTGATGCTGAGTTTGTTACAGACAAACTAAGGTGTGGCTGTGTGTGTTGAAGAACCGGAATGAGCGGTGTGAGCAAAACCGACGAGAGCGCACAGAAGATGGGAAAAGGGAGAGAAAAAAAAAAGGTAAGTGGAAAGGATGAAGGGAGAAAAATAGGAAAAGAAAGGGAAAAAAACAAGAAGGAAAATCGAGTCGTGTGTTTAGCTCTGTCAACTACAGAGGTTATATCAGGACTGAAGAATAAAATCGGAAATGAAATGAGGTAGGGAACAGTAAACGATAAACAGTAAATAAGTGGGGTACCGGGTATGTTCTGCTCCCATAAGGAAACCTAACACAGAGTAACTTTTATTCAAGACTGGCACAGCCTTTTAAACTTGAATAAAGTCAGACAAATACATAGACGAACAATCTAACAGTGGGGGAAAAAACAAGCGCAGGCCAACAACTGAACTGTCTTCATAGTAATGACCTGGCAAAGATTTGGACTTGAGGGGAGGGGAGATTAAAGATGGAGAAACTAGGAACATAATTTAAAAAAAAAAAAAAATTCAGATATGGAAACTCTTCACTAGCTGCATAAGGGAACCATCGCAATCCCTTTTGAAGGCAGATATATTTGTATTGCCTGCTCCGAGGCCTTTCGCCCGCTGGGTCGGGACTCATCAGGGAGACACGGCTGGTTGTGTCTGCGCTCCCGGCGTCAAATAGAGACACACCACAGTCCATAATACTGTGGTGTTCTCACCACCATGGGTGCAAAAAGAATCCAATAGCACCCCCAGAGCAGCCAGCGAAGAGTAGTAAATGCAACCAAACGAAAGTGTGGGGAAGAAAAAAAAGTTGCTGTAAAACTAAAGACATTACGCAGATAATATAAAATGTAGGGGACAGTCTTTGAGCCTACGCCTGAGGATCCACCCAAAGATGCAAGGGAGATCAAAAGACAAACACACAGACGGACAGAAACAAATACAAATAACCTCAATTTAATCAAAACAAAATCGGAAATGAAATGAGGTAGGGAACAGTAAACGATAAACAGTAAATAAGTGGGGTATGTTTTGCTCCCATAAGGAAACCTAACACAGACTAACTTTTATTCAAGACTGGCACAGCCTTTTAAACTTGAATAAAGTCAGACAAATACATAGACGAAAAATCTAACAGTGGGGGGAAAAGAAGCGCAGGCCAACAACTGAACTGTCTTCATAGTAATGACCTGGCAAAGATTTGGACTTGAGGGGAGGGGAGATTGAAGATGGAGAAACTAGGAACATAATTTTTTTTTTTAAATGGGAGCAGAACATACCCACTTATTTACTGTTTATCGTTTACTGTTCCCTACCTCATTTCATTTCCGATTTTGCTTTGATTAAATTGAGGTTATTTGTATTTGTTTCTGTCCGTCTGTGTGTTTGTCTTTTGATCTCCCTTGCATCTTTGGGTGATCCTCAGGCGTAGGCTCAAAGACTGTCCCCTACATTTTATATTATCTGCGTAATGTCTTTAGTTTTACAGCAACTTTTTTCCTTCCCCACACTTTCGTTTGGTTGCATTACTACTCTTCGCTGGCTGCTCTGGGGGTGCTATTGGATTCTTTTTTGCACCCATGGTGGTGAGAACACCACAGTATTATGGACTGTGGTGTGTCTCTATTTGACGCCGGGAGCGCAGACACAACCAGCCGTGTCTCCCTGATGAGTCCTGACCCAGCGGGCGAAAGGCCTCGGAGCAGGCAATACAAATATATCTGCCTTCAAAAGAGATTGCGATGGTTCTCTTATGCAGCTAGTGAAGAGTTTTCATATCTGTAACTTTTTTTTTTTAATTATGTTTCTAGTTTCTCCATCTTCAATCTCCCCTCCCCTCAAGTCCAAATCTTTGCCAGGTCATTACTATGAAGACAGTTCATTTGTTGGCCTGCGCTTGTTTTTCCCCCACTATTAGATTGTTCGTCTATGTATTTGTCTGACTTTATTCAAGTTTAAAAGGCTGTGCCAGTCTTGAATAAAAGTTACTCTGTGTTAGGTTTCCTTATGGGAGCAGAACATACCCCACTTATTTACTGAAGAATAAAAGAAAAAAGTTTAGAGAGGAGAGGAACAAGAACAAGAAGAGCAAGAACAAAAACAAGAAGAAGTTGAAAGAAGATGATGATGATGATGATGATGATGATAAAAGGTAGAAAGAACAGAAAAGTAAAGAAAAACAAAGAAAAAAAGGAAAGATGAACGAAAGAAATATAGACGGAAAGACAGACAGATCGACAAACAGACAGACAGAAGTAAGAAAGAACAGAAACGAGCAGAAAAAGGAAGAAAGAAAGACAGACAGACAGACAGAAAAGGGAAGATTTACAAACAGGTTGATAGGGGAAAAAAAACAAAAAGATAAACAAATGACAGAAGATAAACGCACGCACAAGAAAGACACTAAACAAAAGAAAACAGAAAGAAAAGAGTCGAAATGAATGAAAGAAAAGAGGGAAAGAAAAGGGGGAAAACTGGAAAAGGAATTCGACAAACAAAGAAGGGAAAAGAGTGACGAAAGAAAAAACGGGAGGGGAGGTGGGGGGACGTGGGGCGAATGAAATCAATTCAATAAACAGATGAAATTACTACGATGTCTCTTTCCTGTGCAAATGAATTCTGCATTGACCTCTCATCTGCCTCCACGTGAACACGCATTGAGGCTGACGCTGCTAATCTTATAGCAGATAATGATGCCAGGCCTCTTGTGTGTGTGTGTGTGTGTGTGTGTGAGTGTGAGTGTGTGTTGTACTGTTCGTATAAGTGTGTGTATGGGTAGGCATACGTGCGTGCGCATGCATTCATGCGGGTGCGTGGGTGTGCGCGAGTGCGTGAGTGAAAAGAAAGAAAATAAGGAAGTAAAAAAAGATTAAAAGCAAAAGAAAGAAGAGGAGGAAAGACTGAAGGTGGAAAGGGAGGGGGGAGGGGGGGGGCAGGAAAAAAGGGAAAGAGAGAAGAGTATACAAGAGAGGGAAAGAAATCTAGACAAAGTAAAGAAAAGAGATAAAGCAAGAAATGGAAAAAGGAAAGGAAGAAAAGGATGAAAGGAACGAAAACATTTATCCTGAAGCCAGTCTTACGATCAGACTGGAATCGCCTGTCTCCATTACACCACTTCCGGCGAATCCGTAAGATGCTTCAGGATTGATCACCCCTTCTTTCTGTCTGCTTGGAACGGCCAGCATGGCGCCTCCGGTTGTTCTGCTTTTCGTTCTTGACAACACTTTCTGTACATAACCTTTGTCATGCAATGTGTACGCCATAGTCTTACTGTATTGAAATGTTGTTGTTGTTGATGTTGTTGTTGTTGTTGTTGTTGTTTTGTATTTCAAGTAAACAAAGCAAGCAAACAAAGGAAAACGAAATGCAGTTGAGAAACTAAGTTTCATAGAATTAAACAAAGAAGGCCAATGTTGAATCAGAACAGACAAGACTTGAAAAGCATGACTGACTCAGCAGCAGTGCAGTGTCGCCTCCGGTCGGTTGTCTCCTGACAACTTCATTAAGATTGCTGTCTTAGGATTGCTGAAACTGAAGCTACCAAGGAAAACCTGGCTGTGGTTTTGTCTGAGGTAGTATCGGAAGCAGTGCTGTTGGAATAAAGCTATCATGGAAGCATAGAAAATGAGGCCGCCAAAGAATTTTTAAGATTGAAAAAAGGAAAGGGAGCAGGAGAAAATAAAATAAAAAGAATAATAAAAGAGAAAGGATTAAAAAGAAAGTGAGTTCATTCTGTTTAATTCCCTGTCGACCACGGAAACCAAACCAGGGTTGAAGAACAAACGAGTAGGAAAAAAAAACGAAAAGAGAAAGAAAGGAAAGAAAAAAGAAAGAAAGAAAGAAATAGAAGGAAGGAAGAAAGAAATGAACAAAACACGCACACAAAAAGAAAAATGGGGAAAATGGGACAAATGAAAAGAAATAAAGAAGGAATTACACAAGACAAAGATAGACAGGGAAGAAGAGAAAGAAAGACGGAGGAAAGTGAGGGAAGAAGTCAGACAGAAAAAAAAGACAGAAAGACAGAAAACAAAGAACACAAAAGAAAAGAGAACAGAGCAGACCAAACATAAACGGAAAAAAAACACTGAAAATAGATAAAGAAAGGAAAGAGCAGTCAGAAAAACAAACAGAAGAAAAAAGAAAGGGAAGAAGAAAAGAAAAATAACGAAAAGAGACCGAAAGAAAGAGACAGTAAAGAATGAAAGAATAAATGGAAAGACAAGATACAAAAAAGCAAGGAAAAGAAAGGACAGAGGAGGGGGGGGGGGGAATCAGCAAAGAAAGAAAAGGGAAAGAATGAAAATAAACAGAGAAAAGGAAACAAGTAAATGAAATAAAACAAAAAGAACAAAAGCAAAGAACGGGAACAAAGAAAAGAAGATTAGAAAGAAAACAGGATCGACAGAAATGAAGAAGAGAAAAGAGTAAAGAAAGAAAGAAACGAAAGGAAAGGGAAAAAAATGAAAGAAGGCAGGAAAAGAAGAGAGAGAGAGAGAGAGAGAGAGAGAGAGAGAGAGAGAGAGAGAGAGAGAGAGAGAGAGAGAGAGAGAGAACATAGACAGTACATATGAAATACAGGGAAAACAGAACGAAAAAAAAATCGAAATAAGAAAAGGGAAATAAATGGGGGAAAGAAAAAGAAAGAAAGAAAACAAATGAAAGACAGAAAATATAGAAAAACACGAAAGAAAGAAGACCAAAGCAACAAAAGCAGGAAAGA
>CM031597.1:102597664-102600164 GCA_018398815.1 Conus ventricosus | reverse complement strand
GCATGCTTAACACGAACAAAACATCAACAGCGTCAGACATATACAGTGATATTTTAGGTGCTGATTTCAAACAGGGTTGATAGGAATGCTCTGTTTCACACAGACAGGATTAAAATCGTGAAGAAAGTGCCTAACTGGTTTTCTCCTCAATGAGATCCCATCCCACCTCACCCCACGTCACTCCATCCCACTCCCCATCTCCCACCCTACTCCCCTCATCAGGAGAAAGATACATATTTTGAAAATTCGAGGATTTGCGTCAGATTTTTCTAATGTTGTAAAATAGTCGAATATCTTTAAAAGAAAAAAAAACTAAAGAAATGAATTGTTGGACAGATACCTGATGGAGATAACAAATTTGCCTAGGAAGAAGAAAAAGTCCTGAGAAGAGGCGGCCGCCATAGTAAACCCGTGCGCGGGACGGCCGTGCTGTGCACGGCCCGGTTAGAAAAGGTGGCCACAGTGGAGCCGGGCCGACCCGGAATTTCCCGTCGTTCCGCCGTTGGAGCAAACCGTCCGTTTCACGGTTCTCCAGGTAACGGAAAGAACTGTGCTCTTGACTTTTTACTGAGGTATTCTCTCTTGGCAACATGAACAACGAGAAAAAAAGTTTTCTTCAAATCGTTACCTCAGTGTAACAACAAGACGTTCTTCAGGCGAAATTGCCCGACAGAAATTTGTTGAAGTTTCTTGAAGATCAGATGCACAGAGTTCAAGAAGATGGTCGACAGAACGAGGTGTCATTCAAAAGTACTGATAGAATTTCTCAAGGTCTTTGCGCAGTTGGGGCATCAGGTGGTGATGTTCTCCACGGATGTGTCGCAATCTGTTTATTGGGTGAACAGCGAAACGTCTGACCACGTCGTCTTCTCTTCCTCCACCACCACCACAACAACAACCTTTTCTGCCTCGTCCGCGCCATTTTGAATGGGATGGCTACCAGCTACAGCACGGTTTATCTATGGCCACTTTCACAGATCCGTTCTGCCGGGCGGGACACGGCCGTCAACACCACGGCCCGCTATGGCCAGTCCCTTAGCGTCGTGTCTGACCCTGCTGGATTCCCGTGGCACTGACAGTGACTACTGCGTTCAGGGACTCAAGCTGTGAAAACGACGGCATTGCCTGTGGTGTAGGCAACACCAAAACCTGGACTGTCTTTACAGCTACGCATACGTCACTGCTCGAACACACGAGGATCACACAACCTTCCAGCTATTAACACTACTGATGCACGCTGACCGTTCTGTTTTCCCCTGGTAACAACACATAACACCATCCCGAAAAGCGAAGTTGCTGGCCATCCACTTGAAGTGTCTTTTTTCATGGCAGATCTTTTGGTGCTTTAAGATAAGTTTTTTTTGTTTGTTTGTTTGTTAACCAGCGATAGTCCTCAAAAGCACATAAATTGTCCATTTTGCAATTTGGAGTGACTCTCTGCAGTAGTGTCCCTTTTTTTTTCTTTTCTTTTTTTCTTTTTTTTTTTTGTTTGTTTTTTCAGTGCAGCACACATTTGATAGTGTCTGAATTTTTTTTGGTATAAATAAACGTTACTGCAGGCGAAATCAATTTATCAAACACAATGGAGAAAGTCAAAACTACGACTGTTCTTCAAAAATCAAGTAGTTGTATATTTAGCTATGGTGGTTGATCACTCGTGTCGGCGGGAGTTCTTACTGCGTACGGGCAGTGCTTACAGCGTACGTAAAAAACCCTACCAGAGTCTTCAAAGCGTCCGCTGCAAGAACTACAATCGTGTTTAGGCAGGGGAGTATTCAAAGCGTGTTACACCGTTAGGGAGTGTTTCCCCCATCATTAGACCTTGAGTGATAGTATTGGCTGAGACCACACACCGAGATCCCGTGTGCATCAAGCATCTAGCGAACGTTAAAATGCCCATGCAATTAGGGCGTGGAAAAATTCATTGCGAGAAGTGAGCAAAATCGCGCACAAGTAGAAATGACAGATACAGAAATAGCTCAGTCGTAGAGCGCCAGACTCGTAATATTGGTGATCCTGGGACTGCTGGCTCGAATCTCCTCCGGGCCATTTCGGTACAAGGGGATTTTTCTCTCGGAGATAACGTTGGTTTTGATTCCATTTCCCATACTGTCTTTCGAGTGAGACTATAAACCGAGGTTCCGTGTGTGAACGCACGCATAATATCTTGCACACACGTAAAATCCCATCACCAACTTTCGGAATAGAAGGCCAGTTTGGCCGTTGGTATGGATGACACGTTACACATAGCATGCATCCTGCATGAGAAATGGAAAGAATGAAGGAAGTAAGGAAACTGAGTGAACGATACTGACTGGATGACACTGGAAACGACTAATTGAAGCGCCAGCTGACAGCTCTTCAGTCGGCACTACCCAGGTATCGGCACTACTTGTCCATTGTATGGACAAGTGTGGATTGCAAAGCACTTAAAACTTGGTCTTAAACCGAGGATGGGCGCTATGTAAGTATTCAGAAGAAGAAGAAGAAGAGGAAGAAG
>CM031597.1:102590164-102595164 GCA_018398815.1 Conus ventricosus | reverse complement strand
CACTAGACCACATGCTGCTAAACACTTCTATCAGGCGACTAACCCTTGAAATCATTATCGTTATGCTTATCCCATGGAATACCACTGTATACTTTTTTCAGAATGAAAGTGTATCTGTCAAGCACCCATCCCAAGAGATTGAACTGACGGTCGGAGGCATGCTCAGTTTGCCATGTGTGCATAAAAGTGATTGCGTGTTGCTGTTTTGTTGTTCTGATTTTATGTGAATTTGTCAAAAAACACTATTCATCCGCTTTCCTTTACTTGCTCATTGACATTGACTTTTCTCTTTAGAATCAAACAAACAGATAACAGCAACACCCGTTTGAATGAGAGCACGGCACAGAAATTTGTGACTGAATCCTATCCCCTTTCTAATGTTTAGTTTGTTATACATACACAGAAGCAGTATGTTTCGATGGTGAATTATCTTCACTTTGAAAGATAAAACATTCAAATGTTTATTTTGTCATGAATTTCTTGTGTTTTTCTTTTTCGAAATAAAACCGTCTGATGAGAGAAAGTTGATACTGTGACATAGACATACCATTTTCCCCATTACCATTCCCTTGTCCCTATATCCATATGTTACATCTTTCAATATTGGTACTCGCACACTTAACGAACTAGTTAATGCCACTGCATCAGCCTGATCTCGTTTAAATACAGAACTTACGTCGCCTACACACCACACACACACACACACACACACACACACACACACACACACACACACACACACACACAATGATTTAAGACAGGCATGTTTCGTAAGTTCAGCAAATAAGGACGTTTTAAGCTTGTGAACATGACATCACAAACTTCTGCGCAGTACTTTCAATATATTATGGTTCAATATGTTTATCGTTCGGTAGGCCTCTCTCTCTCTC
The DNA here is from genome assembly GCA_018398815.1 of Conus ventricosus. Taxonomy (NCBI): domain Eukaryota; kingdom Metazoa; phylum Mollusca; class Gastropoda; order Neogastropoda; family Conidae; genus Conus; species Conus ventricosus. The sequence goes on along the minus strand of CM031597.1, from coordinate 102,594,274 downwards.
TCTCTCTCTCTCTCTCTCTCTCTCTCTCTCTCCTCTCTCTCTCTCTCTCCTCTCTCTCTCCTCTCTCTCACTCTCTCTCCTGTGCGAGTGTGTGTGTGTGTGTGTGTGTGTGTGTGTGTGTGTGTGTGTGTGTGTGTGTGTGTGTGTGTGTGTGTGTGCGCGCGCGCCCGCGTGTTCGTGAGTCTTTGCTTGCGTGCGTGAGTGTGTGACGTGAGTGCATGCTTACGTGTGTGTGTGTGTGTGTGTGTGTGTGTGTGTGTGTGTGTGTGTGTGTGTGTGTGTGTGTGTGTGTGTGTGTGTGTGTGTGCATGTGTGTGTGTGTGTGTGTGTGTGTGTGTGTGTGTGTGTGTGTGTGTGTGAGTGTGTGAGCGCACGCGAGCGTGCGAGTGTGTGTGTGTGTGTGTGTGTGTGTGTGTGTGTGTGTGTGTGTGTGTGTGTGTGTGTGTGTGTTTGAGAGAGAGAGAGAGAGAGAGAGAGAGAGAGAGAGAGAGAGTATGTTCCATCCTATTAAAACGGTCCTTGCAGATAGTGGCAACATCAAACTCCCTCCCAACAAACTGCCAGTAAAGAGAATGAAAGACCCACTAAGTGACCACACTCAGTTTTTTTTTATGACTGACCAAAATAGCCGTCCAGCACGCCATAAAAATGCACCACAGTTGAGAGGATGGTAATGCGGCAAAGATTTAAGGACTGTAAAGACGTCAAGACTTCAGATGCGTGTGTCGGCGTTCACACCTAGCTGAACAGCCGGGTGAGGAAAGATGGGGGAAAGAAAAACAAAGGGGGGTGGGGGAGGGGCTATCGGGCGGGGTGTAAGTGTGTGCGCTGAAGATGGAGGATGATTACCTGGTGTGAAGATACCGTCCTGACTCGCCTATTTCTGATTGCCCTATGCCCAATTCACCAATCCTCATTCGTCTACTCCCGTTTTGCTTGTTTGCGATTAACCAGTTCTTGTTTCACTTGTACCTGATTTACTTATTATTCGCCTACACCCAATTCACCTATTCTGGATTCGCCTATACCCATTCCACCTATTTGTTGTTCGCCTACGGCCGCTTTACACATTTCTGATCGGCCTATATTCCATTCGCCCAAAATCATTCTCCCATTCCTGATTTGCCTATACCTAAACCATCTATTCCTGATTCGCATATATCTGGATTGCTTATTCCTGATTCGCCCTTACCCGATTCACCTATTTTTGTCTAATCCCGATTCGCCTATTGATTATTTGTCTATTCTTGATTCAGCCATACCTGATTACGTTATTTCTGATTCGCCTATTTCCGATGCCCATTCCAATTTCACATACACACTATTCACCTATTCCTGATTTACATACACGCTATTCGCCTATTCCTAATTCGCATGCACACTATTCGCCTATTCCTGATTTACATACACACTATTCGCCTATTCCTGATTCACATACACATTATTCACCCATTCCTGATTCACATACACATTGTTCACCTATTCCTGATTCACATACACATTATTCGCCTATTCCTGATTCACATACACACTATTCGCCTATTTCTGATTCGCCTGTGCTGGATTTGCCAACGATCCTGATTCATCCATACCATGTCGGCTCATGTATTCTGTAACAGATACATACAGGCCTTCACGCCAGTAAATGCCAAGCCACTGCATTGCAACTGGGGTGAGAGTATTTTGTTTCTAACCGGTTTTAGTTAAGCCATCACAATGGCTGCCTCACTCTCTCATCTGTGAAGTTTTTGAGTTGAAGCAATGGCATGAATTATGTTCACTCATATATGTAAGTGGCACTATAGGGCATAAACGTTACTAGTAGCAGGGAAAATGGAACGATGCATCCGGCCTGAAGATAAAATGAGTGGTTTAACATTCTTTAAGAGATAATGGGAAAGCGTAGTGGGGGTTGAAGAGATAAAAGCATTCCGCTCCCTTGAAGTGAGACTGGCACGCGATTGTAGTGGGTCTGAAGTCAAAAAGGGTTAGATGTGGCAGAACTGAAACTTGAATGGCACGAAAGAAGCAGACTTCAAAGTCAGAATGGAACGGGTGTAGCATACGTTAGATCAGAGTGCAGTGGACGTAAGATGTTTTACGTTGAAATGGAATAGGTCTAACATATCTGAAGACAGATGGAAACTTGAATATGACAGAAACAAATGTAAAATGCTTGAATTCAAATGGAATAAACGTAACCTGCTTGAAGCAGGATAGAATAGATACAGCAGGCATGGAGTAAGAATGGAATGGAAGTTACATCCTTGAAGTCCAAATAGAACGGGTGTAAGATGCTGAAAAATCAGAATACAAAAGATGTAACAAACCTGAGGTCAGACTAGAATAGATGTAAAATGGTTGAAAACAGAAAAGAAAGTTGAATCAAAATAAACCACTTGTAGCAGGCTTGAAGTCACAGTGGAACGGGTGTAAACAGCCTTGGAATCAGAATGGAACATGCATAGCAAACTTGGCGTCTGAGTGGGACGGGTTCAACTACTTTTTTCTCACCACCAACACGCATAAAGCAATAACAAAAAAAATCACACACAAAATCGAGAAAGCATGTGTAATTATGTGGAGTGACAGGAAAAATCATCGACTTTTTAAAAGTTCAGTTTGGTTTTAACATGCATTTATTTCAATAGCTATTTCACGGTGGATGAAGGGCTATAGTTGTAAATTACAGGACATAGCTCCACGTAACCGAGTGTTATACGTACTAAATCATCGCAATTGTTTTTTACATGCATATACCATACCTCAGGCAAACACCTACGCAAACATATTCATACACATACGCACACATACACATACCACACGCTTCAACGCAAAGTGACACTACCTACATTTACACTTACATATGCATGTGCGTGTGCGCACACTCACACACACGCGCGCGCGCGCGCGTTCGCAGTCATGTGCGCGCACGCGCGCGTTCGCAGTCATGTGCGCGCGCGCGCACGCACACGCACACACACACACACACACACACACACACACACACACACACACACACACATACGCACAATGAGACTTAAGTAGAAGTAGGACAAGACGATTGTGCTTTCCAGCAAACACTGCCACAAACTTCCATCATAAATAGACAACACAATTTCCACGTCCATTCCAACCTCTCACCTAACTCCTGACACCAGCGAGTCTTAATAGCCCCCTTTCCACCCCTTTCCCTCCCACCCCCTCTCCTCCCGTCCGACACACAAACAAATAACTTGCTGTCATTACTCCTGGCAATGTTGACAGAGTGTGTGATGGAGAGAGAGGGTAGCAATGGGGTGAAAGCCATTATTGTGTCGACGAACCAACGCCACTGAGTTTGGCCGTATTCAAGAGATATAGGCCACTGGGTGCCAGACGTATTCACTGGCGCTCAGCAGCGGCCAGGCCAACACATGACGGCATCTAGACTGAAAGATTAAGATGGCTGCAATTCTAGGACCCACTAACCCACCCCAGGCCGATTGTTGTCGAAAGGGTTTATGAATACATTACACGTGTTCACATGTCACAGCACTCCTGTTCCTGTTTGCGCAAGAGCATCAGCTAGTCCCATAAATCCTTTAAGCAGTTTCCCTGCCAGTGGCACAGACACTTTCGCGACTGCAAAGTGTAATTAAATCATACAAAAACAAGGAATAGGGGGTCTGGGGAGACTGCTGTGGAATGTGGTAGGGTATGTATGTCTTTGCTATGGAATGCCAAATTCAACGATGTAATTTCAGATTCAGATCCTTTTCCTTTTTTTCCATCTGAAGACGCAAACCCGTGTCAATGCGCAGCCTTAAATCCTATTTCCTCCCCACAACGGAAAAGCCGTTTGTGAGAGTGCTCTTGTACGAAAAAGATACCCCAGAATTCATGCACAGTTCACATGTACTGAAAGAACTTGGGGATTTAAAAAAAAGCTACCGGTCCTACAAACATTTCCCGCGGGAGGCTCGGAATTTTGTATCCATCAGGATTGTTGGAACTTCCGATCTGAAGATGGGGCATACGTTTCCCTCTGGTACTGAATGGATGTCGCCATATATCAGTCTTTACCTAAACCCCTTTTCCCTCGTAGTCAACGTTAATGCTCCTGTTTTC
>CM031597.1:102567664-102585164 GCA_018398815.1 Conus ventricosus | reverse complement strand
TGCAGTATAGTACAGTGTGTTACATTTAAGTGAATATCAATTCAGTTCTCTGCAGTAATTCCTACAGTACAGCGCAGTACGAGTTGGAAATATACACTGCAGTGCAGTACAGCGGCATATTGTCTAAAAACAATCCATTTTAGGATTATACCTAAATAGCAATAAATATTAGCTCAATGGCTTTCAAGATTCAGAGGAATGATGAATTTCATAGTGATGGTCAATTCAGGACAGACCTTCTATTTTTTTTAAAAAATCAACAGCAGTTCTGTCTGAGAAGATTGATAAATGGTATGGTGTGGAGAGGTAGGGAGCGTGGGCGAAGACAGATAGATGATAGGTTCCAGAACCTAAAGTTTACAGCCATTCAAGGAAAGGGCAGAGGGAATGAAGTGGACTCTTTTCCTTTCGTTCAGCTTCCAGTGCCCCCAGGAATCCAACGCTAGTAGGGTAGAGATTAGCTTTACGTTCCGTTGGCCCAAAGGGACATGGTGTCCCAGACCGAAGTCTGTAGTTTTGGTGGCTGGATGTCTAGTCGATGGCAAGAGTCCTGGACATGGTTCCAGACGGGACTGTCCTCTCTCGTTCTGGTTTTCTTCCAGACTGGAGTTCGGTATTCTTCTGTTTTACTGCTGAACTGGTGTCCAGCACTTGGTTTTGGGTCTGTGTGAGCTGGTGTCCACTCTGTGGTTTTGGTCTGCCATCTGTGGGTGTCGGTACTCTTCACCCCTTCTCCCCCCAAAATGCCTTTTTTCTCAGGGCTACTAGGTGGCGTCCTTCACACTCGGGTGGCGATGATCCTGCGCTGCCTTTTTTCTCAGGGCTACTAGGTGGCGTCCTTCACACTCGGGTGGCTATGATCCTGCGCTGCGTGCGGCCGCCTCAAAGAGCGAGTATGACGATCGTTGCTGGAGCACTGTACGATTGTCTTCTATGATCCTGACTACGGCCGAGACAGCAAATTTTCAGCCCAACCCTAAAAGGGCTGCCAAGTATGCCTCCCCAAAAACATGGTTAGTCAGGTCACAGTCATTGCAGTCAGGTAGCGCTCCATCGCCGACCAGCCCATGTCTTCAAAAACCGTCCCCAGGTGACACTGGGTACAGCCGCCGTCACCCACAATGGCTGGAAGGTTGACTGCGCCACCCGCCGTTGACCTCTCCCATCAACGCCCTTCGAGAAAGGTCTGCCACTTCTCCCTCCCCACCCTCAGCAATGCCACTTGTGACAACACTAGTAGCTAACAGATATTATACACTGGTACCTGGTAGTTTGGCAGAGTTCACAGAGGTAGCTTGTAGTTTGGCAGAGTCCACAGAGGTAGCTTGTAGTTTGGCAGAGTTCACAGAGGTAGCTTGTAGTTTGGCAGAGTTCACAGAGGTAGCTGAGAGTTTAGCAGAGTTCACAGAGGTAGCTGGTAGTTTAGCAGAGTCCACAGAGGTAGCTAGTAGTTTAGCTGAGTTCACCGAGGTAGCTGGTAGTTTGGCAGAGTTCACAGAGGTAGCTGGTAGTTTAGCAGAGTTCACATAGGTAGCTGGTAGTTTAGCAGAGTTCACAGAGGTAGCTGGTGGTTTAGCAGAGTTCACCGAGGTAGCTGGTAGTTTAGCTGAGTTCACAGAGGTAGCTGGTAGTTAAGCAGAGTTCACAGAGGTAGCTGGTAGTTTAGCAGACTTCACAGAGGTAGCTGGTAGAGAACAGTGCTTTATGTATAGCAGAAACCCGGACCGCATTGTCGTCAACACGGTGCCGCAGACAAAACTGGCCTTGAGTAGCTATCATGATATCAATGGAAGTTAATATTGTTGCTTATTTGTTTCTTTTTTTAGGGTGGGACCTTTTGTCATAATGTGACAACAGCCCTGAAAAGGACCTATGGAGTAAGTGGGGCTATAAAAATAAACTTGATTTGAAAACAACAAAATGTTGAGAAAAAAATGGCCTTCAGTGGCTGAAACTGCGAAAAATTGTGCTTTCTGCTGAAAGTATTCAAACATTATTTTTTTATGAAAATCTCAGTACCCAAGGAATAGAATGAAGCATGTCACTTTTGATGATTTTGATGTTGTATTAAATATTTGGCGATTTAAAGGCAGATAATGAACATACTTTTCACAAGTTTCTACCGCATGTTCCCTCATTGCGATGGTGAATGCTGAACACCATGATTTTTTTTTTCTAATGTATGAATAGCAGGCATTTTCATACACATAAATTTGATTATTCAAAACTACATCTGGGCAGAAAACTTTGTCTTTGAAAATTAGTACAAAACAGAATTTGATTTTTTTCCTCGTCTGGCAGCCGAAATAAGGTTTTAATTCAAAATTCGATTAGAGAATGTTCTGTAAAAGCAGACTTCTAAATGATAATTTTGTTCAAAGCCAATTCGTTTTTCATAAAATTGGGCTCAATGAAATAATTTCAATTAAAAGTATTAATTTCGTAGCGTAGAGCAAAAAGTGAATGGGCCATCACAAAGACATGAATTTTTTTTAAAAACAGCAGATGGCCAAAAATTCAGATTTTTAAAAATAATTCTGAGACAGTGTCCGAACAAAAATTCCCAGCACAGATAGTTTTAGTGGAGGATGCCGTGTATGCAGAAAAAGGTCTCTCAGGGGAGCTTTCACGACATCCTTCAATATCAATATACGATGCTAAACAATGCATCATCAGGACAAAGCGGTTACTGGGTACAAGAGGGGCTGAAAGGGGTAGGAGGCGGGGGAAGGGGAAGGAGACTTCAAGAGAATGTTTCTGTCTGCCTGGAGAACCAGACAGGGCGGAGTGGCGGTTGACGAATGTAACAACCTATCAGATAGCTCTGCTTTGGGGGATAGTACTCCGCCAAACTTTTTTTTTAAATCTTTTGAACACAAGCCAAATACATAAAAAAAATAAAAGGAGCGAGCATTTTCTTATTTGATGCACAGTACGAGGAGACGAGTTAATCTTCTTGCGTTGCAAATGACAGATATACAAATGCACAAAACGATTCTTCGTAGGGCGATACCCGCGAAGGAGCTGTCAAAGTCCTTTTCCATTCCAACATTCCAAGGCATTTCAGTCTCTGTATATTGATAGGGTAAGGTGGGTACAAGTACGTATGCATATATATATATATATATATATATATATATATATATATATATATATATATATATATATATATATATATATATATATATACAACAAACTAATAAATTCCAAGGATAAGTACCGAGCACCGTTCCAGCAACTTACAGAGCAGCTTGGTGTTGCAATGACTGCAAGAAATATTCAATTATAAACAAAGCTTGCTCTTATGTCTTAGATTGAAGAAATAGGGGAGATAAGCATTCATATCTGCAGTGGTAGATGATTCTGCCTAACTAACAGTATGTGCTTGAGTGGGTGAATGGGATTGCATTCTTCTTAAAACTGAAAAGGCAGAGGAGTCAAATTACCTCTTTCCGCGGTCACTGAGGAGAAACCACCAAGTTTCGAAATATCGGTATATGACCAGGAGTTATATGTTAGTGAGTTTCCCTCCCTACTGGAGGGTGTCTCCCCCTTGGAGACTATAAGCTTGCTGAAGGTTTTTTTTTTTTTTTTTTTTTTTTTTTTCCCCCATTCACCCACTCAAGCACATACTGTTAGTTAGGCAGAATCATCTACCACTGCAGATATGAATGCTTATCTCCCCCTATTTCTTCAATCTAAGACATAAGAGCAAGCTTTGTTTATAATTGAATATATATATATATATATATATATGTGTGTGTGTGTGTGTGTGTGTGTGTGTGTGTGTGTGTGTGTGTGTGTGTGTGTGTGTGTGTGTGTGTGTACATATACATACAGATGTGTATATATGCATAGATATATTGTATATATACATAGATATAATTATATATACATATATGTGTGTGTATTTATTTACACACACACATATATCTATATCTATATATATATATATACACACACACACACATATATATATATATGTCTCTCTCCTCAGGGTGACTTTTTTGTGGCACGCCAACGGTCTTTTATGGCGTGCGGGACCTGATCTTGTCTCTGTGTGTGCGGGTTTCGTTTGCTGCACGTGGGGCCTGTGTGTGTGTGTTTTTTTGTTTGTTTGTTTGTTTGGTTTTTTTTGTTAGGGCCTGTTCAGGTGGAATGTGCTAGCAAAGATTTCCACTTGTGCCTGCAATTATTCACTATTTCTACTTTTGTGTTCAGAGTTGCTAAGTATGGTTTGCATAATATTAACCATTTTTCTGTGGAACATAGGTTGCATTTTTTGGAAATATTGTTGTATGGTGTTGCTCTTTTTATGATTTTCCATGATATACTGTAGTCTATTTTTTATCTTTGAGTTTCCAAATGTATTTACTCAGTTCTGTTTGATTTTTGTATTTTTCATTTTTGAATGACTGTTTATGGTTTGCGTATCTGGTTTTGAAAGTGTTTTCAGTAATCCCTATGTATGTTTCTTTTTCATTTTCTGATGTTACCGTAGCTTGGTATACAATATTGCTGTGAAGACATTTGTTGCTTAGGGGGCACTGTTCTTTTTTGGTGCAGTTGCAAGATGTCCTTTCAGCACCCTTCTCTTTTGTTTTGCTTTTCATTTTGTTAGATGAGTCAATTATGTTTTTGAGGTTGGGCATACATGAGTATGATAGTTTAATGGTGTTTTTGTTGAATATTTTGGACAGTTTGTGTTCTTTTGGAAATGATGTTGCCAAGATTTTAAAGAATTCTTTTCCTACATTTGTTTTTACTTGTCCATCATATGGTGGGTTGTACCATATGATCTTCCTTTTTCTGCTTTTCTTATTTCTGTTCGTGTTATTGTCTGGGCTATATTGTAGTTTGTAATTGTAACCACTTTTTTGTAATGCTTCTTGGTATTCTGTTGCTGCATTATTGAATGCATTTTCATTGCATGATAGGTTGGATAGTCTCTTGTTTATACTGGTTACATCAAATGTGGAGTTTTTGCTCGTTTTTTTTTTATCCAAGTTTCATTTCTGCTGTGGAGTAGGGTTTTCTTGGTGTGGAAAATAATCTCCATTTCTGACTCTGTTATATTTGTGTATTTGTTGGCAACTTTCAAAGCTTTGGTGAGTAGTTCTTCATCTATGGATGGGTAGAAATCTACTATGTCGAATGTGATAAACACTGTATTTCTCTGTTTTTTGAGTTCCTTAAACCATTGGATGACTTCATAGCTGTTTTTCTAAAGGTTGTATTCCGTGTTTGATTTTACATCTTCTATAGCCTTTTCCAAAATTCTCTTGCTTATTTGGCCCAGTTCGGATTTGGATGGGTTTATTAGTCTACATGTTGGGTTGTTTTGGAAGCTGGGTTTGTGGTCTTTAAGCGTTATGAAGGCTTCTTTTGTTGCTGTTGCCTCTACCCTGTCGCTTAACTCCATGCAGTGTGCAAGCTCTTTTTCTTTTTTGCGGATGTTGTTGTATACTAAAAACAATACCCAACGGTATAAACAAGAGACTATCCAACCTATCATGCAATGAAAATGCATTCAATAATGCAGCAACAGAATACCAAGAAGCATTACAAAAAAAGTGGTTACAATTACAAACTACAATATAGCCCAGACAATAACACGAACGGAAATAAGAAAAGCAGAAAAAGGAAGATCATATGGTACAACCCACCATATGATGGACAAGTAAAAACAAATGTAGGAAAAGAATTCTTTAAAATCTTGGCAACATCATTTCCAAAAGAACACAAACTGTCCAAAATATTCAACAAAAACACCATTAAACTATCATACTCATGTATGCCCAACTTCAAAAACATAACTGACTCATGCAAAATGAAAAGCAACACAAAAGAGAAGGGTGCTGAAAGGACATCTTGCAACTGCACCAAAAAAGAACAGTGCCCCCTAAGCAACAAATGTCTTCACAGCAATATTGTATACCAAGCTACGGTAACATCAGAAAATGAAAAAGAAACATACATAGGGATTACTGAAAACACTTTCAAAACCAGATACGCAAACCATAAACAGTCATTCAAAAATGAAAAATACAAAAATCAAACAGAACTGAGTAAATACATTTGGAAACTCAAAGATAAAAAATAGACTACAGTATATCATGGAAAATCATAAAAAGAGCAACACCATACAACAATATAAAAAAATGCAACCTATGTTCCACAGAAAATATTATTATGCAGACCATACTTAGCAGCTCTGAACACAAAAGTAGAAATAGTGAATAATTGCAGGCACAAGTGGAAATCTTTGCTAGCACATTCCACCTGAACAGGCCCTAACAAAAGCAAAAACAAAACAAAAAACAAAACAAAAACACACACACACACACACACACACACACACACACACACACACACACACACACACACACACACACACAGGCCCCACGTGCAGCAAACGAAACCCGCACACACAGAGACAAGATCAGGTCCCGCACGCCATAAAAGACCGTTGGCGTGCCACAAAAAAAGTCATCCTGAGGAGAGAGACATATCTTGAAACAAGCTTGTAGATGAATTTTAGCACTTCATTTTAATAATATTTTTAACAAATGTTGCTCCCCAAGGGGTTGAGCTTTTTCAGATTTTTAAGGACGTTTTTATACTGTTTATGATATATATATATATTATATATATATATATATATATATATATATATATATATATATTATATAATATATATATATATATATATAATGGGAGAGAGAGAGAGAGAGAGAAAGAATATGTATAGTCTCTCTCTGTCTTTCTCTCTCTCCCTGCTCTCTCTCTCTCTCTCTGTATATATATATATATTATATATATATATATATATATATATATATATATATATATATATATATAATATATAATGCTGAATAAATTAGTAGTGGGGAAAACAAGTGCAGAGTATGTGTGCGCGCGCGCACGTGTGTGTGTTTGCGAGTGTGTTTGTGTGTACGCGCGCGCACGTGTGTGTGTGTTTGCGAGTGTGTGTGTGTGTGTGTGTGTGTGTGTGTGTGTGTGTGTGTGTGTGTGTGTGTGTGTGTGTGTGTGTGTGTGTGCGCGCGCGCACGCGCACGTCTGCTAATCATGCTGACATGCTGATCACAGCAGTAAAAGCGCGACTCTCAAACATATCTATAATCATTTCCCATTTAGTTGGAACAGAACCTACCTCGCCTCTCTGTATGTATGACTTACCAGCTGTTTTCAAAACCGTGGTCTGTTCTGATCCGCCCTTCTCACAATCAAAACAGGATCTGTTTCCGGCCGCTATGCTTCGGATTTAGGTCTTACCTTTCCCGAATCATTTCAGTGTCATTATCTGCTCGATTTGCGCGTAGGTGTCTCATTGCTCACAACGTCTGGTTCTAGTTAGTCCCACGGTCTGCTGGTTTTATAGAGAGTTCTTTCATGGGTTCCTCTGAGAATTTGCTCCTCTCTCTCTCTCTCTCTCTCTCTCTCTCTCTCTCTCTCTCTCTCTCTGTCTCTCTCTCTCTCTCTCTCTCTCTCTCTCTGCCATTTCCATTTTTCTTGTTGCTTTGATAGACTGACCAAGACATTGTTGTCTTTGTCTCCAAATGCGTCTACTGTTTGCGTTTCAGTAAGCTGGATTCCGTTTTTGTCGTTGTTGTTGTTGTTGTTGTTGTTGCTGTTCTTGTTGTTTCAGACTAACGTTTCCTCTGATGCTGAGTTCCTCTGTAAGTTCTTCGAATTTCGGCACCATTCAACCATCGGTCTGAAAGACAGGATGCTGTTTTCCCTTACGGTTTCTTCAACTTGCTGAAAATCGTGCGTTGCCTTGTGGTACTGGGTGATGTTTTCTGAGGATGGGGTCAGTATAATCATCCTGGGACGAACTCCTGGACTGATTAGTATGGAAACATGGTCATCTGTAGTCACTACACTGACGTCTGTACCTCATACTGATGTCCATTGTGCGTGTGATGGTTTGTTGGGGTTTTTTTCGGGGTGATTATATGCTGTGTGTGTGTGTGTGTGTGTGTGTTGTGTGTGTGTGTGTGTGTGGTGTGTGTGTGTGTGTGTGTGAAAGAGACAACCTGATGAGGCTCAGCTTCAGAACAGTGCAACGTATGACTGATTGAGGAGTTGGAGGAAGGGGGCGAAAGGGGAGGGAAGGTGGAGAGGGGACTGTTGGCAAAAACCTCTGGTTGCCACAAGACATTAGCGATTCCTAAAAAGTTAAAGGTTGAACCACATGGCTGAAGAGAGATGAAGAAAGTGGGCGTGCTGGGCAAAGGGAGAGAACGAACGAACAAACGAACGAACGAATTTTATTTTAAGAGGGTAGTGGATTAATCATGAATACTTTTTTTACATCCAGCCCTCTGGGGGAAAAAAATCGATATATAGTAAAAAGCAAATCAGAAAAAAATGCAACAATTCCTTGCATGGGACCCTTTGACAAAAAAGAAGATAGAAGAAAAAGAAACCAGTGAATACCACCACCACCACCACCACCACCACCACCAACAACAAACAACAACAACAACAACAACGAGAAAAGATGATCAGGGCAATAGGGGGGAGTGTGAATGAGAGAGAGAGAGAGAGAGAGAGAGAGAGAGAGAGAGAGAGAGAGAGAGAGAGAGAGAGAGAGAGAGAGAGAGAGGAGAGAGAGAGAGAGAGAACGAGAGAGAGAGAGAGAGAACGAGAGAGAGAAGGAGAGACCGACCGACTGACGACCGACCGACCAACCGACTGGCGAAAGAAAGGCAGAGATAAAGGAAGAGAAAGACAATGAAGCAGATATAGATAATCACCTACGAAAAACTTTGAAAAAACACATTAATGGCACAGGATGATCACTGCAATTTGCGTAGAATTAAGTCAACTTCGAACATCACATGTTTGTTAAATTGAATCTGAATTGAGAATTATCAATACATTTTCGGGTATAGTGCAGTCAAATCTGAGACATTCATAAGATATTTGTGAAAATTAGACTTGAACTTTTTAAAGTTTGATTGATTTTTAAGTTCTTCAGGAATATGGTTCCATAGCCAACCCCGGAATACGCCAGACTAGACTTGTACAGATTAATCATGGCAAACGGAAGGTTTATTTTATGTGAATGTCGATAGTCGTTAAAAGTGAACATATTTGTTAGAGAAAGTGGAGCATTTCCATGGAGTACCTTATGCATAAAGAGTCCTTTATTGTATAGAAGTTTGGCTTTAAATGGGAGAATGCCTGATTGCTTATAGTCTGAATCTACCAGTGAAGATGGATGACCTAATGTTACTTTGACAGCTCTTTGTGAAGGCTAATTAGTGGTTTGAGTGAATTCTTGCTCGCTGAGTCCCAAAGTGTTGAGGCATAGTCGATAATAGGTTGAATATAAGAGTGAAAAAATAGTTTTCTTGCATGCAAATTTAAGAAGTTCTTAATCCTTTTTAGAAGATGTAGTTTTCTTGCAACGTTTTTAGATAAAGACTCTAAGTGTTTTAACCAAGTTAGATTATTATCTATTGTTATTCCTAAGAATTTGTGACTGGATACTTCTTCGATGGTTTCATTAGAAATACAAAGTACTGGTAGATTCTGGCTTAGAATTTGACGCTTCTGTCTAGTAGTTATCATCATGAATTTAGTTTTTTGAGGATGGATAGCCATGTGATTAAATCGTGTCCATTTAACCAAAAGATTGATGTTTTCTTGGATGTCACTGCAAACCTGTTGGGCATCAGAATTACTTGTGTCTAAAGTTGTATCATCAGCGAACATTTCGCTGTTTATTTTCAAGTACAATGGCAGATCATTGATGTAAAATGAAAACAACAGAGGACCTAATACTGACCCTTGTGGGACTCCAAATTTGTTGGGAAGAAAATTAGATTTGTATGTATTTACGGACACAATTTTGTTGTCGGTTGGACAGAAAAGATGAAATCAGTTTCAGTGTTTTGTATGATAGCTTATACAAAGTTAGTTTTCTGAGTAAAAGTTCATGATTTATAACGTCGAAGGCTTTTGCGAAATCTACGAAGAGAATTCCTGAAAATTGTTTGTAGTTCATGTTTAATAGCCATCTATCTATTAGTCTAGTTAGCACTGTGTGGCATGAATGGTTTTCTCTGAATCCTGATTGATTTGGGTGGATTAAATCGTATTTTACTGCATGGGAATGGAGACACTTATTGATGTGCAGTTCTAATGGCTTAGAAAGAACTGATAGAATCGAAATAGGTCTATAATTTGATGGATCAGTAGTCTTTCCTGATTTGTATATTGGTATGATTTTTGCCTTTTTTAAGGTATCTGGAAAGCATTGTTTATCTATACAGAGGTTGTAAATGTAAGTTAACGTTTCTGCGATAACGGGTGCGAGAGCTTTAGAATTTTATCGTCTATACCGTCAATTCCACGAGTGGCTGTCTGTTTCAATCGCCTAAGTGACACGAAAACAGAATGAACATCTAGATGGCTGATATCTAAATCTGAATGGATATTTTTTCCCCTGCAATATTTTTGTAATTCTTCTAGGTCATTGTCATTTGATTTATCATCATGAATTATTTGATCTGCTACTGTTGTAAAATGGTGATTTAGTTTACTGGCAGATATATCATTCATAATATTTGGAGCAGAGGAAACATGTTTATTTGTTAATCCCATGGATGGCTTTCCATACGGACTTGCTGTCTTTATTTTCACTAATTAAGTTTGAAAAATATTTCTTTTTCTCTGCTCTAATGAGAGAAGTTACTTTATTTCTTTGTTTTTTATATTCTTCACGAGGGCCATTTTTTAACAGGTACTCTCTTTGGTAAATAGCGTTCTGTATCTCATTTGTTAGCCAAGGAGGTTTTATCCGATATTTGACTCTTTTGGTTTGGAGCGGGGCATGTTTGTTGTATATACTATAGAAGATGGAGTACCAAGCTTCTAGAGCCTGATTGGGTTCTGTATATTGATACACTATATTTAGAGGTGAATTTAAAAGGTCAGAGATAAATTTGTCACGATCAAATTTTGAAAAGTTTCTAAAGGTAATCGTTTTATGGTTTAACCTTGGAATTTTGATATCCTTTTTTTGACCAAGAGAGTGAGAGTGAGAAAGAAAGAAAGAGAGAGGGAGGGAGAGAGAGAGAGAGAGAGAAAGAGAGAGACACACACAGACAGACAGAAAGACAGACAGACGGACAGGTAGACAGAAAGTGGGGGAGGAGGGGAAACTGAGTGGCAGACAAGGATTATTGACCTTCATGTCCCTGAGCCTAATGAATAGTCAGCAGACAATGTCAGTGTCGGGGAAGCAAATACACGAGCGTTGACATCATTTTGATGATAGAATCGTCGCCCATTGATTCTCCGCCATGAGAATTCAACACCTCAACATTTCTGTGGCATCAGACTTTACTTTGATTTATATGACAGTAATTGCATCCTGACCACAATCTTCGGAATAACATTGTGTACGCTCGCATGCGCGCGCGCGCATTGTGTGTGTGTGTGTGTGTGTGTGTGTGTGTGTGTGTGTGTGTGTGTGTGTGTGTGTGTGTGTGCGCGCGCGCATGAAAGAGACAGATAGGCTGAAAATGTTAGTTAGCCAAATAATCTGCTTTTCTTGTAAATAAACAGCCAAGGACACACAAAACAACAACAATAACAACGCGTGCGCACGCGCGCACACACACACACACACACACACACACACACACACACACACACACACACATCCACCTCTTTCCATCATACCACTGACCTCGGGGTCCTCACACCCAGGCACACAAACACAATCTCTCTCACCTCCCTCATTCAGCATCACATCCTCCTCATCGGAGCGGCAAAGCCAGCAGGAAGGGAAGTAGTGTCCGGTCCTTTCAGACGTCTGGTGCTGTCAGACAGGTGCTTTGTTATCTCCTGAGTGTCCGTGCCTGATCTGCCTGCCTGTCCAGCCTCCACTCACCCTTCTGCTATCTTCTGCTGATGGAGTGACTGGCTGGACCTCGCTAGTTGTCTCTGCTACTCACGGTATCTTCCACGCACTGTCCAGACTTGCTGATGAGCGATGACAAAACACACGCGCACACAGAGTACTTCTAATCACAATAACTGTTGGGGTCTTACTTTGTGAGGACACCCTAGACGGAATGATAGAGCACTGACACGTCATGTCTGATAGAGTGATGGAGTCTGGAATCATCGACCTTGTTGCTGACAATCAGGCTCATTAAACTTTTCATCCTGCTCTTTTTCTTTAAAATACCTAATTCACTTTCTTTTTTCCTTAACATTTAAATATCTACAATTCCGTACTTTTGTTTCCTCTATGTATTGCAGGTCTAACAGCCCTGAACCTAATTTCCATCTTACAAAAGGCATCTTTGTTTCAGAATTCATGAGATTTCACCGAAGCTACAGTGAAAATGACTTTCAATTATAAACCATTTTCTTTGCTAGTGCTTTTTCCCTTAATGTTATAATCCAGAAAGTGTTCAACAACGATACATTTATGAACTGCATTCAATCCATTATTTCCCAATCCTGTAGCAATCTCTCAAAAATGACCACACTCTTACTTATTTTAGTTTATCATTTCGCACAATAACCTCTTTAAAATTTCCCGGGTGACTTGATATGCCTTCAGCAAAATTCCAAACGTTGTGCTGTACCCTCCACCCATGTCGTCCCGTCCCTCCCAATTTTGATTCTTAGTCCTTATTGCCTCTAATGATTATAAACGATATATTTTTCCAAAAATAACATTTAAAGGCCAAGTAAAGAATGTAACAGAAAAGATGAAATTCCTTGCACACGCTTTCCAAATGATGGCACAGTGTATGCTGACAGAACTCCCATTCTCTCGGGTGGGGTAATACAACATACTACACTGCTATACAATGCAATATCATACAGCACAAATCGAAGTCATGTGAACGCAACCCGATCATTTTAGTACAGCGCAATGCAGATTGTACCGTACAGTCTGGCACAGTTCGCTCAATGCAATACTGAGCCATGCAGCACAACACAACACAGGTAACTCAACCATAGCACGATGTAGACACCACGAAGTTAACCACAATACAACCGTAATACAACGCAAACAGTACACCCTTAACCAAAAACACAACACAAACAACACCACAATATTGCAACGCAGACACCACAAACTTTACCACAACACAACACAAATCACACAACTGTAACAGTTCATCACAACCACAACTGCAGAGACATCTCGACCACGACGCTACACAGATGGCACTACACAGACGACATAAACCACTGTGAGCAGTCACTACACAGACGACACTACACAGACAACACAAACCATGGTGCTCAATCACCACTCAGACAATACTACACAGACAACACACACCACTGTGCACAATCACTACACAGACAATATCACACAGACAACACAAACTACGGTGCACAATCACTACACAGACAATACTACACAGACAACACAAACCACTGTGCACAATCACTACACAGACAATACTACACAGACACAAACCACGGTGCACAATCACTACACACACAATACTACACAGACGACACAAACCACGGTGCACAGACAATACTACACAGACGACACAAACCACGGTGCACAGACAATACTACACAGACGACACAAACCACGGTGCACAGACAATACTACACAGACGACACAAACCACGGTGCACAGACAATACTACACAGACGACACAAACCACGGTGCACAGACAATACTACACAGACGACACAAACCACGGTGCACAGACAATACTACACAGACGACACAAACCACGGTGCATAATCTCATTTTAAACCCAGTAACGCTGTACCTTTTATCCTCCTCTCCGCAGTGGGTCACACCGTCAGTGGCGACACACTGACAGATGTCATTTCCCCCTATGGTCCTGTTCTGTTCATTCTCTCCACAGTGGGTCACACCGTCAGTGGCGACACACTGACAGATGTCATTTCCCCCTATGGTCCTGTTCTGTTCATTCTCTCCACAGTGGGTCACACCGTCAGTGGCGACACACTGACAGATGTCATTTCCCCCTATGGTCCTGTTCTGTTCATTTTCAAGGCAGGGTGGTTATTGGAGGTTACTGGCTGACAAACTGCCTGCTTTTTTCTCTCTTTCTCTCCCTGGAGAAAGAGGTGAGGAGGGCCTGCTGACAAATATTGTTGGTTTTTAGATAATCTAGCTCTTTGGAATGTACAGAGGCAGCAGTTTCTATGCTGAGGTATTTAGATGTGTCTTCACAGACTTCCAAACTAAAACGAATCATCTGTGTGCAAACATGCTTACATAGACGCGCGCGCACACACACACACACACACACACACACACACGCGCGCACATGCACACGCACACGCACATACACACACACACGCACACACACACACACACGCACACACACACACACACACACACACACACACACACGCGCGCACACGCACACACACACACACACACACACACACACACTCATGCTAACATCTGTTAATGGTGAGTCTTGCTCAGTCTACAGGCTCCCTAAACTTACGGTATCTTCAAAACCTCTTCCAGACTTCCTGGTAATCTGATAACAAGCACTCGAAATATGCACTATCATTAGAACTTGGTAGGTTCTTGCGGTGTGTGTGACTTACCAGGCATCAGGATAAGCCTACTGTTGTGTTGGGGGTGATCAATTGATTATAAACTCGCTGTTGTGTTGGGGGTGATCAATTGATTATAAACTCGCTGTTGTGTCGGGGGTGATCAATTGATTATAAACTCGCTGTTGTGTTGGGGGTGATCAATTGATTATAAACCTGATGTTGTGTCGGGGGTGATCAATTGATTATAAACTCGCTGTTGTGTCGGGGGTAATCAATTGATTATAAACCTGCTGTTGTGTTGGGGTGATCAATTGATTATAAACTCGCTGTTGTGTTGGGGGTGATCAATTTATTATAAACCTGCTGTTGTGTCGGGGTGATCAATTGATTATAAACTCGCTGTTGTGTCGGGGGTGATCAATTGATTATAAACTCGCTGTTGTGTTGGAGTGATCAATTGATTATAAACTCGCTGTTGTGTCGGGGGTGATCAATTGATTATAAACTCGCTGTTGTGTCGGGGGTGATCAATTGATTATAAACTCGCTGTTGTGTCGGGGGTGATCAATTGATTATAAACCTGCTGTTGTGTTGGGGGTGATCAATTGATTATAAACTCGCTGTTGTGTTGGGGGTGATCAATTTATTATAAACCTGCTGTTGTGTCAGGGGGTGATCAATTGATTATAAACTCGCTGTTGTGTCGGGGGTGATCAATTGATTATAAACTCGCTGTTGTGTTGGGGGTGATCAATTGATTATAAACCTGCTGTTGTGTCGGTGGTGATCAATTGATTATAAACCTGCTGTTGTGTCGGGGTGATCAATTGATTATAAACTCGCTGTTGTGTTGGGGGTGATCAATTGATTATAAACCTGCTGTTGTGTCGGGGGTGATCAATTGATTATAAACTCGCTGTTGTGTCGGGGGTGATCAATTGATTATAAACTCGCTGTTGTGTTGGGGGTGATCAATTGATTATAAACCTGCTGTTGTGTCGGGGTGATCAATTGATTATAAACTCGCTGTTGTGTCGGGGGTGATCAATTGATTATAAACCTGCTGTTGTGTTGGGGGTGATCAATTGATTTTATTTATAAGACTGGAGCTACTTCCTGACCAACAGCTGCGTCTCAAGCTCATGTCGTCTCTCTCTGTTTGGATGTAATACATTTACCGTTCTTTGTTTCCTCCATATTCAAATATTCATCACTCCATACTGTTGTTTCTCCTGTCTTTTTCAGCCTGCCCAAGTCTCATTCCTTTCTGCAGCTTTCATCATATTATTTCTAACAAAAACTACCAGTCTTCTCTCTATTCTTGTACTTCATACAGTTACGTGTGGTGTCAAGGTAATCATTTTTAACACTGAACCCAGTTAATGGCTTGTTGATAGTGGTGGTGGTGGTGGTGGTGGTGGTGGAGATGGTGGTGGTTGTCACGCCGAATGGTGTGACGGTTGTTCGGTTCACCTATTAGCTCGACGACTTCACGTCCAATCGATCGCACCCACTCTTCACGACAGAGGCAATATGAACAATTTACAATTTATTAACGATTATGTGTATGTGTGTGGACGTGTTGGATGATAGTTTCAAAAAAAAAATATAATGTGTGGAATAAATCAACTTTGAATAAAAGTTTGTTCTTATCTTGCACGGGCACTTAGAAGTTAACGTCTGGATCAATGGACAGTCCTTGTCACGTCTTGAGAAGTTATTTGCTCTTCAGTTCTTCAGGTCCAGATCTCCATCGTGAAGTACCGCAGCGCAGCGAAGTTCTGGTCAATCGGCCCACAATGCGTAATCTGCACAGGATCCTATGTTGGAATATTTCTTCACCTGATATTGTAAATTGCCCGGCAAATCTATAGTATTTATGTAAATTGTATGATAAGATCTAAGACAAACATCATTAACATGACAACACTGATGAATACAATCTAGTGTGTGGTGTCATGTATGCGATGTCTACCGGGGGCACAATGATACAGTAAAGATGCAGATGGGATGTAACATTAAGTGATCGATGTCACCAGACCAACCTCAGGTGCACAGCATCCCATCTGAAAAGTTAAATTAACGTATTATTTGCAATGCACGACTGAAATGATTGTAACAAGTATAGTCTCAATCAATGTGTTTACTAGACATATTACGGGCATGGACCCTGATAAACATTGCGAGAATCTTCGCATATCAAACTACACATAAATTCGATAAGTTATTCAACAAAAATTATCTTTTCATATTTCTGATCTAATAGCATAACAAAATATCAGAGTGTTTTGCCACACTCACTCACAGAGTAGAAGATGCGATGAGCGCGGACCCAAGGTTCTCCAACGCGAATGTCACCGGCTGGCCTCCCGGTCAGCACAACACGGTCGTTGTTTCAAAGGCCGGCGCCGCAACGGTGCCGTGCTGGGACCTGACCAGGCTGACCGGAGCTCCCTTGGGTGTATACTAAAGTTGGGCGATGGTCCGCGGCTGCATCAAGAGTGAAGGCGAGTCAGCGGGAAGAAACCGTTGACGGCAACGAAACGCCAGATCCTGCAAGTCCGGCTGACGAAGCCTATTCTGGACTGTCGGCAGGTTCTTTCAACGACTTGGTGTTGGCGATTGCACGTCAGGCCACCAGAGAGTGCGTAGAACACTTTTTATTCGTTCCGGGCTTGCTGTAGGCCTATGGGCAAGGATGGATGTAACTTTCCAAACGGCTCTCTGCTGCTGGAGATGCGTCTTTTCTCTCTCGTCATCGCGCATGAATAGTCGTATCTTGGGGATGCGATGAAAAATAAAGTTCCTTGACAACTTTGAACAAACATAGTATTGGACAGTTTCCGAAGGATGCTGGTTCACGGATAGGAACTCTCACTGATGAAGAATTATGGACATATGAACTCTTGCAACGTATGATGAAGCAGGT
>CM031597.1:102538578-102566664 GCA_018398815.1 Conus ventricosus | reverse complement strand
TAATTTTTTTTAATAATATTTTTATTTTCAAAAAGAGCACCGAAAAAACTGTTGCTAACCTTGTAACCATTCTGCTGTTATTGGAGGTCTAAGTGTAGGTTTCCCTCAATGCTTGGTAAAAGCTTGTTAAGAATTAAACCACAGATCTTGGCAAACTAGACTTTGAGGATTCAGCAAAGCTAATTGCATCATTGCAGCTTCGTTTCTACAAAGATTTTCTAGTCAAGCAAGGAATAATTCCAGACAGTATAAATATGAAAAATAAAAAATACATTTATAAAAAAATGGCTTCACTCGTAATGATGTAGGCGGCGCTGTGGAAAATGCCTCGCTTTTAGTGGAAGTAATTACGCATTTAGTAAACTGCGAGATGAAGGCGAGAGAAAAAGACATAACAAAGCTGTGGACAACTAGCTGCAGCACAAGATCGCTATGAAAAGCAAGAATTGAGCAGTTAGATTTTATTAATAACCCCACTAAAAAAACAGGGCATGCACTTACACATTTTAAAAAATTTGATCAAGCAATAAAACAATATATCTTGTAACAGCAAACCAATCGAACATTGCCCCCACCAAAATTCAGTGACTTTTATCAACCATCAGAAAAACAAAAGATGCAAGAAATCGGGTTTATTGTCTTTGTATGACCGTTGTGATTTTGTTGCACATAAATATTGGCTGATAAAAAAATGAACAAAATCTATTATTCGCCAAAAGGATATTGGAAGGGAATAACAGCAATTAAAAAGCTAAGCCAAGCACTGGAGTCAGTGAACAAACAGCAAAAGAATGGTTATCTAAACAAGCGTTTGGCAAATTATTTACCAGCGCCTAACGAATACAGAGACCACACTTTGTGAATACAATACCGAACGACACCCATCAAATGGATCTTCTATTTTTAAACCCTCTGATACGATTAGACGAAAAAGATTTAAGTACGCACTCACAGTCATTGACATAGCTTCAAGATACAAAGATGCGGAACCTTTAACACAAAAGAGTGCTTCTGCTGTTGCTGTTCCCCATACAACTGATAAATCAACGAGGCCCTTTAACTTATCCTCGCATGATTCAAGTCGATGATGGAAAAGAATTTAAAGGGCAAGTGAATCAATTATTGTTGAAACATAGATTTAAACCATTAAAAGAGGCATTCCAGGAGTTCACAGATCACAGGCTTTAGTTGAAAACTTTAACAAACAGTTAGCCAAAAAGACTTTTCTCCTACCAGTATCACAGAGAACTGATTGACAATTCTCGCAACACAGAATGGGTTAGAAGATTCCCCTCAGTTTTGCGCCCAATGAATAATGAAGAATTTAAAGGGTTAAAACCAGTACAAGCAATCAAAAACAAACCCAATAGATGTTGGGGAAGACTCCAGTACACCCAGCAAACTATTACCGTTGGTTTAAAAGTAAGGACCTTTATTTAAACCCGGGGGAAGCAGAAAGGGGGCACCGCATCAGGGGCAACCGATCCAGTTTGGGGTGTTTGACCCGTATGAAATAAAAAGAAATGTAAAAATGAATCCGCCCGTGTATTATTTACGAGAAACGACACAACAAAACAACCAGCTCCTCAAAGATCTTTGCGAAGGAAGAACTGCAGATAATTCCGCCAGACACAGTTCCGCTTTAATTAATTTACGTAACATATTTGAGTTTAAAATGGAAGCTCAGAAGGAAGTGCAGAACGAAACAAGAATGGTAAAGGGAAAAACCTTGAAAATGATACGGAATCATTTTCAGCGTGTAATGCTATTAAGGAAACATTTTCGGGGATTAATCAATGCATGCTAAATCAACCAGATCACCTACAATCCAAAAACCCAAATTTTGGGAAAAAGAATATCTTGAAAAATAAAAAAAAAATTCGAACGCATCAAGCAAACATGAGAAAAGAATTAAATGAATTGGATGAAGCAAAGATTGATCTTATAACAAAAGTTTTATGAAAAATATAAACCCCCCTGTTTATGCGGTCCTCCAGTGCCCGATTGCATAAAGAAAACCCGGATTAACAAACACACGTTTTGTGTTTGTTCTATCTAACACTTCTTTGTTACAACTGTGTGTTGATCTCATGTAGATTAATCGCAGTTTTACTTGTCATGATGAAAATTTTTATTGCCAAACAATGCTTCTTTGTATTGTCATGTGATATGTTTGACTGCACAACACTGCGAGATATTCCCTTTGCTTTCTTAATGATTTTCCTCCTGGCTCGAAATACTGTACATTTTTGACCTTAAACCAACAAACTGCCTGATCACCTTCCAGATAATCTCATCCTTCATCTTTCCTAAAACCTTCTTATTAACGATGAATGTAAGGCGAATCTTTATGGTTATCAGATGTGTCGTACCATCCCGCATGACCTTTAGCCACTTTCGGTTTCCATGTCTTTATAGATGTCTTCATAGGATATCTAATAACAAAACTGTCTGTACTGTGTAAAGTCTCTGACCTCAAGATAACTAGGGCTTAAAAAGTAGTCCTAAAGAACTCTAACATCAAAGCTTTGATATTCTAAAACAGTAAACCCAGTAAATACGGTTTGTCCTAATTTGACTTTCTTTTTTTTCATCATTATACCAAAAAGCTGATCATGGTGGGGACAATCTTCTGAAGTCCTGAATAATAGTTTAGAAGTCAGCTTAATTGCTTCGTTCTCTCTGGTGACCAATTCCCCACTTGGACATCTTTGCGCTTGTGGGGATTCTCTCACATAGTCTTCCGAAACCATCTGTTGTTCTCAGCTTGAAAAAAGTCTTTTCTGAAGCAACTGTTGGATTTAGTTCTGAGATCCATGTTCTTCATGTATTATGGTTACATGAACTGTTCTTTGACAAAAGCAATTATACGCTGAACAGCTGTCAACCTTCAAACCATGTCTTAAAATAAAATGCAGAAGTCTGTAATGACGAGACATAAATTTTTTTTTGCCCCGAGGGTTAAGGCACAAGTTAGGTGGTTCTCTTGGATCCATCTTTAGACTTTCTGCTGCTAATGGATAGTCATTAGCAGGTCATATGGAGTTCAGTAGGATATTCCTAAGTCAACTTCTAGAATGAAACCACGCGTTGATCAGGCGTAACCTGCTCAACCACTTTAATGGCTTATTGAATATTATTGCGGATCACCGCCTGAGGTACATTTTAAAGTTGCGTAAAACGGAAAGTGATTGGCGCCATTGCCCATCCATACAGATTGTTTTGCATCTAAATACAAAAGATAGTTTAGAACCTTTTACTTGATCATCAGGTCCGTGTCCTAGTATTTGTGTTTGCTTTAACGTAATGAATGCGAACGCCATACTAATCCTCCCCGCAATCCGTTTTCAATAATCTGAATCATTTTGTAGGTCCAGACAATAAATCAATCTGTAATCCAGTAAACTTTAAAGAAAGGCGTCTCCCAACCGCATCCCTGGCGCCGAAATGTAATTGCGCGGGATCCAGGCAATAATGTTTCCATGGCAGGTCCTTTCTATAATTTTCAAAGACGTCCGCCAACAAAACCGCCAAACGACAGCCCTTAATTATGATCATGATAGTCCTCCCATTGTTTTACTCTCTAACTCTGCCACGCATCTTGAGCATGCTGGTAATCAGAATCACTGATGTCCTTTCCTCTAAGACTAGAAAAGAACGGCGCCATTAGGAGGTAGTGTGTCTTCATCAAACCTTTCCCAACTGTTCCTGTACTCATAAGGGTAACGCCCTATTCTAACAAGATTATTGAGCAAAAAGTTCTTCCGTTATTGCATGACTTTAGGACATAGCTCATTGACTCTAAATGAACCCATCAGTGTTGCATAGAGTCATACAAAGACATTTATTTAGATTAAAGCACATGTACTTTTCTTGGATGACTGTGCAATCATGACACCCTGAAAGCATCGTCCAATGCTTTCAGTATAAGATGAGAGTCGTACACCTCGCAAGTTATGAAAGAAATGGCACTTCCATGTCTTAGGATCAAACTTTAGTTGAAGATCTGCATTTACTGTGCGCTGCACCTCTTGAACTTTCCGCTAATGGAATCATGGTGCTCTTACTGTTGGATTCTCTGCGCCTGAAAATGAGAGACCTAAACCGCAAACCAACAAGTTGTGGCTGAGACATATACTGTTGTTGGTCTTCAGGCGTCATTAGATTTCAGATAAGTTTAGATTATAGAAACAGTCATTTCGCACTTTCTGCATGCGTTCTAAGAAGATTCTGCAGCATAAGCCCTCTATAAAATTTTATGGCTTTGAATGACTACGCCATCTGACCTGACAATAATGAAGCAAATGAACAAAATCTGATGATTACTCAATTAAGACTGTTTTCGAAGTTTTTGTGGCGCCTTGCCCTTCCAGAAGGAACAATGAGTGATTCAAAGTCTGGCGTAAACAACATAAGGAGAATTTTCATCCGTTTTCCAGTTCTTAAAACTAACTTAAGAGAATCCCGGGTGGGGCGTAATTAGGTTCTGGATAATTACATAGTCAACTTGGGTTAATCCAATGTTTTATAATGTTCACAGCTCCGCGCTTGCACAGTGGAAATTCTTGTCAAACAGTTTCTGCAGAAATCTTTTTGTTAGTGTTTTTTGAAGTATGCGCCAATAATCAGCATAAGTCAACATGATTTTTTGCCTGGATCACTCATTGTTGGGCTGTTCTTGACACTTAAAGGCAGTAGATGTGTTTCCTCCTCATCCCATGTGATAGACATTAACAGTTTAATTGGGTTTGTTTTTGTTCTTCACACTGATCAATTTGGTCTACCCTAACGGGAAAGGATATTCCACTAAAAGTTGAGATCATTGCTGTAAGAAGGTTCATAGTTAGTCACTCTCTCTGCGTGTTCGCGGACATGATGCAGCTTGTCAAGAACACAACACATGAAACATTTGTCGTCTGAATCTTTATGTTTAAAACGTACTCTCTTTAAAAACCAACTCTCCTCGGAGGTAGCGGAATGTAAGCCATGCCTACAATCGGTGCAACTTAAGCACTGTTGTAATCTACTCTCTAAACTTCGCCCTCTGACCAACCAGAGCCCTCATTTTAGCTTCTTCACGGCCAGCGTCCAAACTGTGTACCAGTTCGGTCTGCCAACCAGGTTTAAAGTACATTATGAGAAAGATAGTCCTGTTAGTTTTAGTTGAAACCCAGGACTTTCTAGATTTTTCTTCATTTAATGTTACATAGTCGATTAAAACAGCGAACATTACTTTAACTGGCGGGTCTACACATGGTGTTATTTACCTTGGAACTTGAGAAATTTGCAATGTACTACGCATGCCCAGCGACGTTTTCTCCTGGATTAATAACTTCTAAATCAATAATCATTCAGTGCTCTTGATCAAACGCTCTTCTCGAGCATAACTTCAAACAATTCATCTGGGCCTTCATATACTTTGCCATGCTGTCCTTTCTTTTCTAAGGCCAACATATTTTTATTTAAATTAAAAAAATACAACGACTTAATCAGAATCAATATCAACGGTCTTTTTGTGCTTGGACTCATAAACAAAGTATAAACACCCTTCGATGTTGTTACTGGAGCTGTTTAGAACAGAGTTATAATGTCTCGTTATACTTTTTTTAAGCATTCCTTTTTTAATCTGCTCGCGGCTGGCTGATGAGAAAAACTAGTCCTCGCCTTTCATTGAAGATCAAACATTTGTCTTTTGTAGTCATCAAAATCGGCCTGTAAACGATTAAATTCTTCATTATATCCGTGATGTTTGAGTCAACAAGCGCTTATTTATTGGTCATTTTAAACGAACTAAGGTTTAGCCGTTATTATTGAAAATAGCTGTGTGCTTTTTGGAGTTTGGTTTTTTACTTTTTTTGCTACAGCACCTACACTATGAACACAGACCGAGAGCTAAAGACAAACCTCCTAGAGGTAAAGCTGCGGGTGCGCCTATGCCGGGGGCGTTGCTAAGAGCTCAACTCTTGTTTTCCTGCCGATGCAGCACTTATAAAGTGATGCTCCCAGTATTCAACATATGTAACAGCATTTCAGGCAGCAGAAATACCTTCGTTGGTTTTGTCTGTAGATTTGAAAGGCCTGCTCTATTTTTGTTGTACATTTGTGTTAAAAATTGGTTAATCTGAAGGTTTTTATGCTAGGGTTTTCTACTATCTCTCCTCTTGGCGGGCTGTAAGCACAATTGGATAAACCTAACAGACATGCATTTTAATAAAATAAAAATAATTTAATTATTGGTATATCTTTTAATTCTGTTATCTTGAATATTCAGCTGCGCATCATATAATAAAAACAAATGATGCATTAAGTGGTTTATCACTCTCTTTTTCTTATCAGTTGAATGTTTATTACGTTCTTTAACCGTTCTGCCCACTATCCCCAAGCAACTGATATATCCTCTGTTGACCTTAGGGCAAACCATGAAGCCGTATTTCGTTGTTACATAATCATATCGAGTCTAACAATGTGAAGGTGCAGATCTTTAGACACCCAAGGTCACTGTTTGGATTTCTACAATAGCTCCCACCCCCAAACAATTTTCTTATTTCGTCAAAATGTTGATAAGGTTTAAGCCCCCAGCGTTGATAGTTAGGACTACCCTCAATCGAACATTTGTAACTTTCGTTATTTTAGGATTAATAAACTTTTCGCTTCCCCTCTTTTGAATTGTTCTTTCATCTTCACACAGCAATAAAATACCTTAAAGAGATCTTGCTGCGACACTAAAACTAAAATTCCATATAGCGTCGCCTTGCTTCTGGGATAATGTTGTAAGATGAATCACTCTTTCGTAATAATTTGCTAATTTTGAGACTGAAAATTTGCACAATCACCTTGTGCCTAAATAAAGGTTGCTAACAACGTCAAACTCTAACGAGATGTCAGAATGCTGTACTTTGCTTCGGTAGTCTGATGACTAATAACACGTTATATTCATTAAACGTTAGTATCATATGAACAAACTGTCTTTTAATGCTCCTTGAAAGTAATGGCGCGCAAGCCTTTTAACAACTCCCAAAATCTAAGGGAAAGGAAAACGATTTCCAAACGCAAAATTTTACAGCACATACGTAATTTGCCAGACTGATTAGCAATTCCGGCGTGCTACTTCTGTGTTTTAGAGTCCATCATCGATTTATCAATTCCTTGAAACGCAAGGATCGGTCCCTTTCATTCCGTTATCCATAGATCAGAATAGGTTAAAAATATTTCCTGCATAGTGTAAAGAAAATATTTCTTGCCCCTCAAGTTTTATAATTGAAAATTTCTTAACGATTGCCCGTCCCAGATTCCTGGACATCTGTCCGTTTGGGGTCTGTTTTCTGATTCGAGTTCTAATTTTGAAAGTAAAGGCGCCAGATGCCTGGCACAAGCACCTCATCTGCTTCCTAGGTCTGGAAATTTGACGTATGAATTTGATCCGCTTCAATAGTAGATGGATTATATGGAACAGTAATATTCCGCTTAAATTCCCTTCACGGCCAAAGGGCTCTTTTCAGTCTTCCTCAGCGGGTCAAGAATCGAGCCATATGACTTGACAAATTTTTATAAAACAACATAAAAAAGTTAATTATAAAGAAACATGGCAGGCAATGAAGATGAAGATTAAGATGTTTTTGATCTGGAGACGACCATGAGTGAAATGACCCTTTGTACAACATCGCTCGGGCTCTCTATTGCGGCGGTGACTTAACAGAAAGTAAGGTCAGATTCATTATACAAAGTTTAGGCCAAAACCTCCCGAATTTATAGACCTAGATGGTCTGTATGAAGTAAAAGATGACCATTTGTTTGTGAGGAAAGGCGACCAAGGACAACTTGTTCAGCTTACATCTAAACCAGACACATCAAAGTTTTTAAAAAAGAGAAACAATAGACAAAGGCTCAGTGTGAGCGATCAAAATCCGCCATGGCAATTACTAAACCAAAATTAGATAGGGATGCAGTTGCTAAACTTCAAAACACACTGCAGGAACTCCCAACAGATAACCAAAATGCAAAACAGGAACTTAAAGAATATAAATCAATCGGCAGACGAATTAATAAAAGCAATAGAGGCAGAAACCTGTTTTCAGAGAAACAGCATTAAAGACTATACACGACTCACACACAACCATGCGAGAATTAGCAGCCCTTGATCATGCTTTAAAGAACCATTAAAGGCGAATTAAACAAACAATTTAGCAAAACTGGGGAAATGATGATCATATAAAAAGAGAAAAAGAAAAACTCGTTGGAGGCTGATGACGCCAACTTAGGTCTGATATTAAAGAAAGAATAACCCAAAGAACTAAAAAGATCTGAACAAGAAAGATTCAGCAAGACTAGAAAGCGTTTCTACTAACCGAGACCAATTACAAACACACGTGAGCCGAATAAGAAAACTAATCCCAAAGAATTTTATATGAAGACACAACGGCAAAGCCCCCAGAAAGAAATAAGAACCCTGTTTTAGGAGCAAGGAGTCACATAGCAAGCTTATAACGGCCTTTATGATTTGCAATAAGTAACACTGGTGTGCAATTACAGGCGGCGTGGTCAAAGCCCATGCCTCCAACCACCATCGCCTCCACCAGATAAATCATGGGAAAAAAAACAGCTTTGATTCATCTAGCGGATTATTAAAAAAATTAGCCGTAAAGCTATAAACTCTTACCGGGGTATATTAGGTGATGTTAGCTGGCTTTTGTCTACTGCAATCAAAGTAGTTGGCTTTATGGGCCGAGCAACTTATGGACATTAGATCTCTAATAGTTGGCTAATTTTTAGTAAAGATAAAGACCAAGTAATCCTCGCCATTAATCCAAGAACAAGCGCTGTCTTATTCATATTCAATGGTCATCGCGAAATAGTCCGCGAGCTTTGCTGAGGTCTTCAACGGTCTTCGGGCTTTGGACCACGGGTATTGGATGACTTATTCTTGGGGTCATCTTGTTTTTATTACTGCTTGCAATTTACAGGCCCAGAAATTATGTCGTTTTGTCCACCTTCCTGTTCAGTTCCTGCAACAAGAATTTTTCAATGTTTTATTCATTAATGTTCCTACCTGGAGTCTTAGGTCAGAAGGCAACATGAATAAACTCAGTGCCAATCAGCCAAAGTCTACCACATTTCGATCTTGCGATTGTAAAACATTTTGGTACCTTTAATACTTGAAGGCAAATCAACTGTAGAAAATTTAATGGCGTCCTCTAATTGGCAAGTACAGTTTTTGTGCGTCAAAACAGTAGACGGATCAGTTATTCACGATCTTTGCCTGTGCTTGTGAACCTAGCAAACACCAAACGTAAGTACGAAAAGAGTCATTTATTCTTCTATTCCTGCTTTAGGTTATAGGCCCTTAGAAGTGTCCTAAGATAAATGGGTTATTGTCCTCGCTGTTTTATGCTCTTGCTCAATGGACCCGAGTGAACAAGGTTTATGTGCCTGCAGAGAAAGATGTTGTAAGGAGATTCCAATCATAGTTTGATATATTCTGATGCACGCCCGAAAAATAAGGGGTGCCTAAGCCATGATTAAGATCCAACTTTTGTCCTAAAGACTGTCTTGAGTGTAATATTGGAATTCGTTACAGATCCTTTCAAAAAGGGCCCTTTCATGCTATTCTTTGCTTTTGGATGGACTACACGGTTTTGTCAAATGGTACTGGCGCTTGCAGTTCAGGTCAAAAATACGTCTGAAGGTGTAATAAACAAGAAGCTATACACTGACCTAACCAAAGGATTAGGATGATTTAAGTGATCAGCATACGACATCCACACCGCCAGTTGTTGCACACAACACAGCAAAGTTTAAACTGGTTTTGATAAAACTGCATCGATGACTGAACCACACTTTTGCGATGTAGTCTTTTATAATAGGAGGTTAAGATATCTGTTTTAATGGAGTACTCACCTTTTTATGAAGGTGTCAGTCAGGGTCACAGAAATGTCGAGGTGTCAGTTGCTATCTTTTTAAGATTGGAGTGCGGCCAACAGAATAGTTTGCATCTTTAGTATATTTGAACGCGCTCATTTTTATTTCGTTCAAAAAATGATTTGTAACAATAACAACTCAAGAAAGACCGTCCCATCGTTTTCTATAGAGCATGCAGTTAAGAACGATTGCGGAAACCAAAACGGTCGCGGCTCCATGAAATATTCTACAAAGTCGTATGGGTTATTAATATAAGCAAAGCCAAGAGAAAAAAAGATTACAAAATGTTAATAAAAGAGGCCAATTAGTTATGCCAGTAACCATACCTGATGGTTATTACGGGTTTTGCTACACTAAAAGAACATTGAGTAACATCGACATTACTCTCAACTTAACATGGCGAATCTGAAAACAATGTTTTGACCTTCAAACCTAAGAAGAAGAAGTAGGGTACTATTTTGATAAAGAGCTAGCTAAAATTGTAAGGCTTTACAACTGCCCAATCGACCACTCATAGTTTTTCGCGTTACTTCAAACAAAACTACTTATGAGGGGAAAAATCCCGCCTCGATCTATGCATTACATTCATTACTCTTATGTTCATTTGGATGAGCAGAGCACAGATGAAAAACTTTATATGAGGGAAGGGCCCTCAACTGTTTAAGAAGCTCTT
Organism: Conus ventricosus; assembly: GCA_018398815.1. Classification (NCBI taxonomy): domain Eukaryota; kingdom Metazoa; phylum Mollusca; class Gastropoda; order Neogastropoda; family Conidae; genus Conus; species Conus ventricosus. Next base: position 102,556,076 of record CM031597.1, on the reverse strand, counting down.
CCGTCAGGGAAAGCTGCATATTGGCGATTATGAAATTATACAATTCCCTCTAATTTACAGTTTAAAAAAGATTAGTTTTGTGGAGGGTTGGATCATTTAATCTAAAAATCAAAGACAACGGCGGAAAAGTTGTGAAAATGTGATAACCTGCACATTGTTTTTGGAATAAAAATAATACGTTACTAAAAAATAATGTCGCGTGGGCGCAGAAGATATCAGAGTTTACATTATCAGCCTGTAGTGTTCACCTTAGAATTAAAAGACCTTGTCAGATGTTGCGGACTTTGAACAAACGGTAATAGGCTCTTTGTATGGTTTTTGAGTACACTAAAGAAGGGATTATAAACGCAAACCAGAGGTTGGCGACAGCAAAAAGTTCCTAAACTAGAACAAATGGGCGCAATCAGAGGAATAATTTTGGCCATCGAAATTATAAAATAGTTTCGAAAACCTACTCTAAAAATGGCACTTAGAACATATTTAGAATGGACATCAATTTGAAATTCATAAGCCCCTTTACATATTTAAGCCGCGGAAAAAAGTTTCAGAAAGCATTCAACAACTCTGCCCATTACATGGTAATCTTATGCCGGACGACAATGTTCGGAAGAGAAATTGAAACAACCCGAATGGAAAAACAGTACATCCTCCACAGAAAAGAAACAGTTGTAAAAAAAAAGCTTCCCTAACCAAATTACAGTTCTTATCCAAGCAGAAAATTAGAGACACGTTCACACTGATATTTTAATTTCTGTCTTTAACAGATGTCATTGAGAGGGATGGGGTTGTGGGCGTTAGTGACGTCCTTATAAAAGGAATTTAATATAAGGCTGGCAAAACTTAGACATTAAACGCCTAACGATACCATCGTCGATCTTCACAATGGTGAGGATATTAAGATCATAACAACAAGCAAACAAAATCAATGTTGACCTCAATAGAAACAATCTTAACAGAACAGAATTGGATTAATCTTACACATTTATAGGCCTTCATAGGGTTATTTTTTTTTCTGAACAAGTTTGACGGAGAGTATGATAAAAATACTAACAGGCTTAGATTAAATTCTGTAATAAAAATATGGAGCCAGTTAAACTTTATGACAAAAAATCCCCTCATTTGTTCAATGATTTGTGGGCAACTGGTTGTGGAAAAACAATATTTGTCCAAGACTTATTACAAAAGTTTAACGCTATAAATTTTGATCATATTGATTTATCTGTCCAACACTTAAAAAGGAACAAAGGATAACATGATAGAAGGATTATATGGGGCAGACAATGACGTAAATTTTATTAATCCTAGCACTAAACTGAGTGAGTGTTTTAGAATACTTTTAATAAAGTGTTTGTAGGAACGCAGATACACTCTTTATTATAGATGACGTTGTTCGGACGAAAAAAGATATCGTTAAAAATGAGAAACACTTTGACAAAGCGGCTTTTCAGCGGAAGACATAAAGAGGAAGGGATAATTGTGGATTTTATTTGCCAGAAATATACCTCGGTTTTAAAAGACTTTAAGAACAGTTAAAGACTGTAGTGTTAATTTCCACATGAAAGACAGAGACTCATTTAAGAATATATGCGCCTGAAAATGATGTTAGTGAAAATGATCAGGAAAACACAGGATTAAGAAAAAATTAAAATCTGAAAGTTTAGTAAATTAGTATTGAAAACGACATCCTACACAATAGTTTGTTTGTAGGTCAGTTATTTTTTTGTTATTGAAGTCTTACACAGTATGGTTTTTTGGTTGAGATAATCGTTATTTTTGGTTATTTAAGTCCTTACTTTGCCAAGAACTCATAAATGCCGCTTTTAGGCCACTTTCGCCCAAAAACTTGGTGGAGAGAGCAAGTGGGGTGAGAACAGACATTTTCTGTTCACCATGCTTCTTAGGTGGCACCTTTGGTTGGTTTTTTGGAAACTCAACAAACATACTACGGTATTGCACACGCAGATGCCATTTTTCTGGGATTGCATTCTTCTTAAAACTGAAAAGGCAGAGGATCCAAATTTACCACTTTCCGCGGCACATGAGAGAAACCACCAAGTTTTCGAAATATCGGTAAAAGAACCAGAGTTATATGTTAGTGAGATTTCCTCCCTAGTGGAGGTGTCATATCCCTCTTGGAGACTATAAAGCTTGCTGAAGGTTCATTGCTAGAAGCATTATGTTGTTTTTTCATTTCCTCTCCCATTCACCCCACTCAAGCACATACTGTAGTTAGGGCAGAAATCATCTACCACGCAGATATGAAGCTTATCTCCCCCCTATTTCTTCAATCTAAGACATAAGAGCAAGCTTATGTTTATAATTCAATAATTCTTGCAAGTCATTGCAACAACCAAGCTGCTCTGTTAAGTTGCTGAACGGTGCTCGGTACGTATCCTTGGGAATTTATTAGCTTAGTTGTATTTTAGTCCCTTGCGAGCTTCGTTCCAAGAACTGGCCTCATGCGACTTGCGTCTTCAGAAGGATATCTTTTTATATTTTCTACTTTTCACAAGAAAATGTAGCTTGTTTTGCTCTTACAAGATTTTCTTTTGCTTCTTCTGTGGCACTTTGGTTTGTTTTTTTTTTGAAAACTCAACAAACATACTACGGTAATGCCCACCACCTTTTCTGGGATTGCAATTCTTCTTAAAACTGTAAAGACAGATGATCAATTTACCTCTTTCCGCCGCGGTCACTGAGGAGAAAACCACCAAGTTTCAAATATCGGTATATGACCAGAGATATATGTTTAGTGAGTTTTCCCTCCCTATAGAGGGTTGTCACCCCCTTGGAGACTATAAGCTTGCTGAAAGTTCATGCTAGCAGCATTTTTTTTTCCTCCCCCATACATCCCACTCAAGCACACATACTGTTAGTTAGCAGAATCACTACACACTGCAGATATGAATGCTTATACACCCCCTATTTCTTCAATCTAGACATAAGAAGCAAGTTGTTCTTTTTTTTTTCATTTGTTTATAATTCAATATTTCTTGCAGTCATTGCAACAACCAGCAGTCTGTAATTTTTGCTGGGAACGGTGCCGGGTAACTTATCCTTGGAATTTATAAGTTGTTGTAGTATATATATTATATATATATAATATAATATATATGAGACTGAGAAAGAGGCTGGAACCATTTGTCAAAAGAGTGAAAGGAAGTGGGAGTTGTTAGGATGAGAAAAGTTGAATATTTTATGTCCAAACTCTCTTTTTTTTTTTTTTTTTTTTTAGAAGAGCACTTTGTGTCAATACAGTGATTACAGACAATTATTTTATCTAGATTCCCAACTACATTAAGCTCTCCTGTTACTGATTGTAACAACTGTGACTACAAACAACAACTAATGGTTGACATTTGCATAGTCGGAAAATCTTTTTCCATGCTTCCCCGCCATAGCATGAACTCTTCTTCTGGCTTCGAAGAAAATCCTTCTCTCCCTACGCGACCGCATTCATCAATAAAAGCTTCTCCTGGACCATATGTCCGAATTCACCTTCACACTCTCATACAATAGTACGCGCGCGCGAGCCACACACACACACGCACGTACGCACACACGAGCACACACACACACACACACACACTGTTGATATGTCTCCATACTTAAGACTCAGAACACCACACATATACGCCTGGGTAGGACAGAAGTTGAAAAGATTGTAGTATACAAACGGGGAAGCGATGCCCCGCGCTTTGTATGGAACGGCGGCACACATTGGGAATGTATGGAATGTCAGGTTGAAGATGGCAAGGTGGGTGTCCGTGGTTGCCAGAGGTGTAACATGGGTAGCTGGATGCAGGTCGCCAGAGAGAGACAGACAGACAGACAGACGAGAGAGAGAGGAGAGAGAGAGCGAGAGAAGGAGAGAGAGGAGAGAGAGAGAGAATGCGCGTGATGTGGTGTACTCACGCGCGCGCCGCGTGCATGTGTGTGCAATTTTGGTGTAGTGCGTGTGTGTTGTGAGTGTGTGTGTGTTTGAGTGAGTGTCTGTGTGTGTGCGTGCGTGCGCGTGCGTGCGAGCGCGTGCGTGCGTGTGTGTGGAGTGTGTGTGTGTGTCCAGTAACCGATGTTATCTAGATTAATACCACACTAACGGACCTTTTCATAGCTTTGAATAACCCGTATCTAGCAAGCAGACTCGTTTAAATCAGAATAACCCCATTTTTTTGGGGGGGTTTTCCCCCCCCCCCCTCCCTTTTTGGACGTATTAGCCACATTCATAATCAAGTCTTTCCTGCAACCCTCACCCGCCACCCCCCTTTCCTCGCAATCCAACATTTCGTATTCACGCCACGATTCTGCAGGGAAAAAAATGTTACTTACTGATTTGATTTCTTTCTGAATATCTGACTGATTGGATCGCCCTTTTTTTTCCTGACATGTCTGGTCGTCTGTATTTCCCATTTGATTTGTGGTCTTGTGCAAGCAAGACTGAGAGTATTAGCATAAAGAGCTACTCAATGGGTTCATTCAGGGGACTCTCTCTCTCTCTCTCTCTCCTCTCTCTCTCTCTCCCCCTCTTCCTCTCTCTCTTCTGCTCTCGTTCTCTCTCTCTCTCCACTCTCTCATCGGTATCCAGCGCTTCTCACAGCTTTGGTGAAAAGACCATGAAGACCATTCTTTGTCTGCAAACGGTCCACTTTTGTTTTTCCAGCCCCCCTATAGGTCCTTTGCATTCCATGTTTGTTCCAGGCTGATTGTTTTGCTGGTGCTATGTACCATCATTACTTGTTTGTGAGACTCTTTTTTTTTTTGCATTCCTTTTTTATCGGGGGTCGGCTGTTGAGAAAAACTTGTCCTCCCCTTTTCTTTGAAGATAAAACTTTTGCTTTTTAGAACCCAAAATGGGCCCTGTAAACGATTAAATTCTTCTCGTGATGTTTGAGTCAACTAGCGCTTATTTATTGTCAGTTTGAACGAGCTAAGTTTAGCTGTATTAGTTGAACCTAGCTGTGTGCTTTGGAGTTTAGTTTTTAATTTTTTGCAGCAGCACTTACAGCTAATGAACACAGCAAGAGAGCTAAAGACAAACCTCCTAGAGGTTAAGCTGCGGGTGCACCAGCCCGTTGCTAAGAGACCACACTCGTTCCTGCTGATAGAGCGCTTATAGTTGATGTTCCAGTATTTAACATATGTAACAGCTGAAGGACAGCAGAATACCTTCGTTTGGTTTTGCTGTATTTTGAAAGGCCCTTGCTCTAGTTTTTGTTGCATTTGTGTAATGTTTTAATCTGAAGGTTTTTATGTTAGGGTTTTCTATCATCTTCTTTTGGCGGCGCTGTAGGCACATTTGGATAAACCTGAACAGACATGCTTTTTTAAAATAAAAAATAATTTAGTATTGTATATCTTTTAATCTGTTATCTTCAATATTCAGCTGCGCATCATATATTAAAAACAAATGTACATTAAGCGGTTTATCGGCTTCTGTTTCTTTATCAATTTGAATGTTTATTTACGTCTCTCACAGTTTCTCCCGCTTCCATGCAATGATTATCCTCTGTTGACCTTAGGTCAATCCATAAACCGTATTTCGTTGTTAAATAATCATCAAGCTAACATTGTGAAGATGTAAATCTTTAGACACAAGGTCAACTGTTGGATTTCTACACCTCCCGCCTCCAAACAGTTTTCTTATTTCATCAAAATGCTGATAAGGTTTAAGCCCGCTAGCGTAGATTTGGTTAGGACTACCCTCAATCGAACATTGTTACTTTCGTTATTTTAGGATTAAAAACTTTTCACTTCCTCTTTTGAACGGTTCTTCATCTTCGCACAGCAATAAAATACCTTTAAGCGATCTTGCTGCGACACTAAAAACTAAAATTCCATATAGCGTCTGCCCGCTTCTGGGATATGTTGTATGATGAATCACTCTTTCGTAATATATTGCTAATTTTGACTGATATTGTTGCTCAATTCAGCCTTGCTAATTAGGGTTGCTAACAACGTCAAACTCTAACGAGATGTCAGAAATGCTGTACTTTGCTTCGGTGTCTGATGATTTGATAACGCGTTTGTATTCATTAAATAGTTAGTTCATATGACAATCTGTCTTTTAATGCTCCTTGAAAGTACGGTGCATGCGCTTTTAACAAACTCAAAATCTAAGGGGATGGAAAAGCGATTTCCATACGCAAAATTTACGGCTACATACTTTTTGCCCGTCTTTATATCTGCGGCGCCTATTCTATGTTTAGTGCTTCTTCATTTTCGATTCCTTGAAACGCAAGATCAGCCCTTTCATTCCCGGTTAGCCATAGATCAGAATAGGTTGAAAATATGTCTGCATTGTGTAAAGAAAATATTTCTTGCCCCTCAAGTTTTATAGAATTTTCTTAACGATTGCCCGTCCCAGATTTCTGACAACTGTCTCCTGTTTTTGGGTCTGGTTTCTGATTTCGAGTTCTATTTGAAAAGTAAGCGCGCAGAGCCATGGCACAATCACCTCATCTGCTCCTAGTCTGGAAATTTGACGTAAGAATTTGATTCCGCATCAATTATAATGGATTAATTTGAACTGTATTATTCCGCTTATTTCCCTTCTCTGCCAAAGTGCTCTTTCCATCTCTATGCGGGTCAAGAATCGAGCCATATGCTTGTGAACATTTTTTTTTATAAAAACAAAATAAAAAAGTTAATTATTAAAGGAAACATGGCAGTGCATTGAAGATGAAGATTATGATGTTTTTGATCCTGAGCCGACATGGAGTGAATTGACTCCTTTGGGACAACATCGCTCGGGGCTCTCTTGCGCGTGAATTAACAGAAAGTAAAGGTCAGATTTTTTCATGTATACCAAGTCCCTAGGCAAGAACCTCCCCCGAATTTATAGACCCTAATCGATTTTGAAGTAAAAGATGACCATTTGTTTGTGGAGAGCGACCCCAAGGGACAACTTGGTCAGCTTACATCTAATACCAGACTTCCATCAAAGGTTTTTAATTTTTGGTATTGGTTATAAGGCTTCAGGTGAGCGATCAAATTCGCCTTGGCATTACTAAACCAAAATTAGATAGGGATGCAGTTGCTAAACTTCCAAAACACCTCACAGGAACTCCCAACAGATACCAAATGCTAAAAATGGAACTTAAAGAATTAAATCAATCGCAGACGAATTAATAAATGCAATAGAGGCAGAAACCAGTTTTTCCAGAAGAAACAGCAGTAAATACGATACACGACTCACCACTACCCATGCGAGAAATACCAGCCGCTTGATCATGCTGTAAAGAACCTTTAAAGGCGATTAAACAACAATTTACAAAACTGGGTGAAATAGATAGCATATAAAAAGAAAAGAAAAACTCGTTGAGGCTGATGACGCCAACTTAGGGTCCTGTATCAAAAGAAAGAATAACCCAAAGGACTAAAAGATCTGGAACAAGAAAGATCCGCAAGACTAGAAGCGTTTTCTACTATCCGAGAACAATTACAAAAACTCAAGTGAGCAGAATAAGAGATACTACCAAAGAATTTTATATGAGTCACAACGCTAGCAGAAAGAATAAGAACCCTGTTTAGAGAGCAAAGTCACATTAGGCAATCGTTAAACTGCCTTAGGAATTTGCAATAAGTACACTGGTGTTGGCTATTACATGGCGGCGGTGGTCAAAGCCCAGTGCCTCCACCACCATCGCCCTCCACCTGATAAATCATGGTAAAAAACAGCTTGATCATCTTGCGGATTTATTAAAAAAGTAGCCGGTAAAGCTATAAACTTCTTTAACCGGGGTATATTAGGGGGTGTTTGTTAGCTGGCTTTTGTCTACTGCAAGCAAAGGTGTTTGGCTTTATGGCCGAGCACTATGGACATTAGTTTCTCCTTAAGAGTGGGCTAATTTTTAGTAAGAATATAGACCAAGAATCCTAGGCCATTAATCCAAGAACAAGCGCGTCTTTCCCAATTCATGGTCATCGCGAACAAGTCCTCGAGCTTTGCTGATCTTCAACGGTCTTTCGGGCTTGACCTCGGAGTGGATGACTTAGTCTTGGGGGTCATCTGTTTTTTAACTGCTTGCAATATTACTGGCCCGAGAATTTATGGAGTTTTGTCCCAACCTTCGTTTCATTTCCTGCAACAAGAGAATTTTCTTTTGTAGGTCAATATTGTTCCTACCTGGATTCTGAGGTCAGAAGCAACATGTATAAACCAATGCCAACAGCAATTCTACTTTACGAGCGTGCGTATTGTTAAACAGTTTGTAGCCTTTTTAATCCTTGAAGGCAAATCAACTGTTAGAATAATTGCGTCCTCTAAATTTGCCAAAGTACTGTTTTTGGGCTCAAAAACAGTAGAAGATCAGTTAGCTCGATCTTGCCTGTGCCTTGTGAACCTACAAACACCAAACTTAAGAACGAATAGAGTCCATTTTATTCGTTCTATTCCTGCTTTATAGTTTTCGGCCCGAGAAGTGTCTTAGAAAATTTTGTCCATGCGGTTTTATGCTCTTGCTCTATGGCACCCGAGGTGACACGGTATGTGCCTGAAGACATGAAAGAGTCTGTCTACTGAGGATTCCAATCATAGGGATAACTTGTCCCGTGCACACGCCCGTATATAAGGGTGGCCTAAGCCATGATTATGATCCAATCTTTTGTCTATAGTCTGTCTTGATGTTAATATTGATTGCGTTATCAGATTCCTTTCAAAAGCCTTCATGTCTAGCTGTTGCTGAATGGATCTTCTCAAACGGACTCGTCCGTCATTGGTAATGGCGCTTGCAGTTCAGTCAAAACGTCTGATGGTGTAATAGAATTGAAATCTATACACTGACCTAACCAAGGATATGGAGATTTAAGTGTCAGCATACGAAACTCCACACCAGTTTTTGCACAAACACAGCCATAGTTTAACTGTTTTTTGATAAAACTGCATCGGATGACTGAACCAAGACTTGTGCGATGTAGTCTGTTTTTAATAGGAAGGGTTAAAATAAATTGTTTAATGGAGTACTCACCTTTTTATGAAGGTGTCAGTCCTGGGTCACAGAAATGTCGAGGGTGTCAGTTGCTATATTTTTAAGATTGTAGTGCGGCCCAACAGAATATTTTTGCCATCTTTAGTATATTTGAACGCGCTCATTTTTTTTTCGTTTCATAAAATTTTGTACAATAAAAAACTCAAGACCGTCCTTCGGTTTTAGAGCATGCAGTTAAGAACGATTGCGGAATCTCAAAACGGCCGCGCTCCATGAAATATTCGACAAAGTCGTATGGTTTAATATAAGCAAAGCCAAGGAGAATAATAAGATGAAAAAAGTTAATAATAGTAGGCCAATTAGTTAGCCAGTTAACCATACCTGATGGTATTACGGGTTTTTGCTCACTAAAAGAAGCAATGAGTAACTTCGACTGTACTCTCAAACTTAACAATGGCGAACTGAAAAACAATGTTGCACCTCAAACCTGAAGAAGAAGAATAGGTACTATTTGATAAAGAGCTAGCTAAAATGTTAGGCCTTTACATCTGCCTATCCGACCCACATCATAGTTTTTTAAGTTACGTCTAACAAACTACTTATATAGGGGAAAAGCCGCTCGATCTTGCATTACATTCATTACTCTAGTTCAATTGGATGAGCGAGCTACTGATGTAAACTTATATGATGGAAGGCCCTCAACCTGTTTTAAGAGACTCTTCCGTCAGGGAAAGCTGCATATTGCGATTATGAAATTTAACAATTCCCCTAATTTACAGTTTTTCAAAGATTATTTTTGTGGAGGGTTGGATCATTTAATATAAAATATCAAAAGACAAAGCGGGAAAAGTTGTGAATGTGATAACCTGCACATTGTTTTGGAAATAAAATTAATACGTTACTACATAAATAAAATTGTCGCGTGGGGCCAGAAGATCAGGAGTTACATAGCGCCTGTAAGGTTATAACCTTAGAATTAAAAGACCTGCAGATGTTGCGGACTTTGAACAGATCGGTGAGATAGGCGCTTTGTATGGTTTTTGAGTACACTAAAGATGGGATTATAAAACGCAAGAGGTTTGGCGACAGTCAAAAAGTTACCTAAACTAGAACAACTGCGCAATCTAGAGGCAAATAATGTGGCCTTTATGAATTAATAAAATAGTTTCGAAAAACCTGACCTAAAATGGCAACTTAGAACCATATTTAGAATGGGACATAAAATTTGAATTCATAAGCCCATTTACATATTTAAAGCCGCCAAAAAAGTTTCAGAAAAGCATTCAACTCTGGCCCTTTACATGTAAGTCTTATGCCGGACGACAATAGTCGGAAAGAAATTGAAACAACGCCGTATGGGAAAAAACAGTACATCCTCCACAGAAAAGAAACAGTTGTAAAAAAGCTTCTACAAAATTACAGTTCTTTCCAAGCAAAAATTAGGAGACACGTTCACAATGATATTTGAAATTTCTGTCTTTAAAGATGTGGAGGAGGGATGGGGTTGTGGGCGTTAGTGACGTCCTTATAAAAGGAATTAATATTAGCTGGCAAAACTTAGACATTAAACGCCTTAACGTTACCATCGTCGTTCTTCACAATGGTGAGGATATTAAGATCATAACAACAAGCAACAAAATCAATGTTGACTTAAATAGAAACAATCTTACAGAACTGAATTGGATTAATCTTACACATTTAGGCCTCATAGGGTTTTATTTTTCTGAACAAGTTTTGACGGAGAGTATGATAAAAATAATAACTGGATTAGATTAAATTCTGTTATAAATACTATGGAGCAGTTAAACTTTATGATAACATCCCCTCATTGTTCAATGATTTGTGGGCAGACTGGTTGTGGAAAAACAATATTTGTCCTAGACTTATTACAAACAGTTTATCGCTATAATTTTGATCATATTGTGATTTTCTGTCCAACACTTAAAAGGAACAAAGGATATCATGATAGAAGGTTTATATGGGCAGACAATGACGTATATTTAGTTAATCCTAGCACTAAACTGAGTGAGTGTTTAGAATACTTTTATAAAGTGTTTGAAGGAACGCAGACACTCTTTATTATAGATGACTGTTCGGCAGAAAAAGATATAGTTAAAAGAGAAACACTTTGTCAAAGCTGGCTTTCAGCGGAAGACATGATGGGATAAGTTGTGGATTTATGCCAGAAATATAACTCGGTTTTAAAAGACTTTAGAGAACAGTTAAAGACTGTAGTGTTATTTCACATGAAAGACAGAGACTCATTTGAAGAATATTTGCGCGAAAATGATGTTATTGAAAATGATCAGGAAAAACACAGGATTAAGCAAAAATTAAAATCTGAAAAGTTTAGTAAATTAGTATTGAAAACGGACAATCCTACACAATATGTTTGTTTGTAGGGCAGTTTATTTTTTGGTTATTGAAGTCTTACACAGTATGGTTGTTTGTAGATAATCGTTTTTTTGGTTATTGAAGTCTTACTTGCCAGAGAACTAATAAATGCCGCTTTTAGGCCACTTTCGCCCAAAAACTTGGTGGAGGAGCAAGTGGGGTAGAACAGACATTTATCTGTTCTCTGCTTCTTAGGTGGCACCTTTGGTTGGTTTTTTTGAAAACTCAACAAACATACTACGGTATTGCACACCAGCCTTTTCTGGGATTGCATTCTTCTTAAAACTGAAAAAGGCAGAGGAGTCAAATTACCACTTTCCGGTCACTGAGGAGAAACCACCCAAATTTCGAAATAATCGGTATATGACCAGGAGTTATATGTTAGTGAGTTTCCCTCCCTATTGGAGGGTGTCTCCCTCTTGGAGACTATAAGCTTGCTGAAGGTTCATTGCTAGAAGATTTGTTTTTTTTTTTTTTCTCCCCATTCACCCACTCAAGCACATACTGTTAGTTAGGCAGAATCATCTACCACTGCAGATATGAATGCTTATCTCCCCCTATTTCTTCAATCTAAGACATAAGAGCAAGCTTTGTTTATAATTCAATATTTCTTGCAGTCATTGCAAACACCAAGCTGCTCTGTAAGTTGCTGGAACGGTGCTCGGTATTATCCTTGGAATTTATTAGTTTGTTGTATTTTAGTCCCTTGCGGATTCATTCAAGAACTGGCCCTCAGCACTTGTGTCTTAAGAGGATATCTTTTTATATTTTCTACTTTCACAAGAAAATGTAGCTTGTTTTGCTCTTTCATTGATTTTCTTTTGCTTCTTAGGTGGCAACCTTTTGTTGGTTTTTTGAAAACTCAACAAACATACTACGGTATTGCACACCAGCCTTTTCTGGGATTGCATTCTTCTTAAAACTGAAAAGACAGAGGAGTCAAATTACCTCTTTCCGCGGTCACTGAGGAGAAACCACCAAGTTTCGAAATATCGGTATATGACCAGGAGTTATATGTTAGTGAGTTTCCCTCCCTATTGGAGGGTGTCTCCCCCTTGGAGACTATAAGCTTGCTGAAGGTTCATTGCTAGAAGCAATTTTTTTTTCCTCCCCATTCACCCACTCAAGCACATACTGTTAGTTAGGCAGAATCATCACCACTGCAGATATGAATGCTTATCTCCCCCTATTTCTTCAATCTAAGACATAAGAGCAAGCTTTGTTTATAATTCAATATTTCTTGCAGTCATTGCAACACCAAGCTGCTCTGTAAGTTGCTGGAACGGTGCTCGGTACTTATCCTTGGAATTTATTAGTTTGTTGTATATATATATATATATAATATTATATATATATATGAGACATGAGAAAGAGGCTGGAACCATTTGTCAAGAGTGAAAGGAGTGGGAGTTGTAGGATGAGAAAAGTTGATATTTATGTCCTAAACTCTCTTTTTTTTTTTTTTTTTTTTAAGAAGAGCACTTTGTGTCAATACAGTGATTAAAGACAATTTTTAGCTAGATTCCAACTACTTTAAGCTCTCCTGTTACTGATTTGTAACAGACTGTGACTACAACAACAACTAAGGGTTGAATTTGCATAGTCGGAAATCTTTTTCCATGCTTCCATGCTGAACTCTTCTTCTGGCTCGAAGAAATTCCTTCTCCCCTACCGACGCATTCATCAATAAAATGCTTCTCTGGACCATATGTCGAATTCACCTTCACACTCTCATACATACGCGCGCGCGAGCACACACACACACGCACGTACGCACACACACACACACACACACACACACACCCCTGTTGATATGTCTCATACTTATGTCTCGAACACACACATACTGCTGGGTAGGAAAGAAGTGTGAAAAGATTGTAGTGTACAAACGGGGAACGATGCCGCGGCTTTGTAGGACGGAGGCACAACATGGGAATGTGGATGTCAGGTTGAAGATGGAAAGGTGGGTGTCGGGTTGCCAGAGGTGGAACATGGGTAGCTGGATGCAGGTCGCCAGAGAGAGACAGACAGACAGACAGACAGAGAGAGAGAGAAGAAGAGAGAGAGAGAGAGAGAGAGAGAGAGAGAGAGAGAATGTGCGTGTGTGTGTACGCACGCGCGCGCGCGTGCATGTGTGTGCATATTTTTGTGTGTGCGTGTGTGTGTGTGTGTGTGTGTGTGTGTGTGTGTGTGTGTGTGTGTGCGTGCGTGCGCGTGCGTGCGTGCGCGTGCGTGCGTGTGTGTGTGTGTGTGTGTGTGTCCAGTAACCGTTGTGATCTAGTTAATAAACACTAACGTCCTTTTCATACTTTGAATAACCTCGTATCTAGCAATCTAGTTTAATCAGAATATCCCTTGTCTCTCTTTTGGACGTAGTAGCCACATTCATAATCAAGTCTTTCTGCAACCCTCACCCTCCACCCCTTTCTCGCAATCAACATTTCGTATTCACGCCACGATTCTGCAGGGAGAAAAATGTTACTTTCTGATTTGATTTCTTTCTGATTATCTGACTGATTTCCTTTTTTTCCTGACAATGTCTGGTCGTCTTTGATTTCCATTGATTTGTGGTCTTGTGACAGCAGACTGAGATGTATTAGCATAAAGAGCTACTTCATGGGTTCATTCAGGGACTCCTCTCTCTCTCTCTCTCTCTCTCTCTCTCTCTCTCTCTCTCTCTCTCTCTCTCTCTCTCTCTCTCTCCCCCTCATCGTATCCAGCGCTTCTCACTGCTTTGGTGAAAAGACCATGAAGACGCATTCTTTGTCTGCAAACGGGTCCACTGTTTGTTTTCTGGTCCTTTGCATTCCATGTTGTTCCAGGCTGATTGTTTTGCTGGTGCTATGTACATCATTACTTGTTTGGTGAGGCTCTATACCGTCTGGTCGCCGTTTTCAAAGAGCAGGGAGGATGTCTTTTTTCCGGCTAGTTCAATTTTGCCTGAAAACTGTGCTTAACCTTCGGGACCTTGGCTGGCTGTAAATTGGTTAACACATGCTTGTTTCATGGCTCTGAGAGAGTCTTTCCACTCCTAAAGACCGTGACTTTAGTAAAGCACCTATCTGGATAAGTTCCTGGACTGTTTAGTGTGGAAGATTGTAGTCCTTCATTGCCACATTCACGTCTCTTCCGTAGATTGTGATGTTGTTGGTGAGCGTGAATTTGGGCGTTTAGAGACTTGCAGATGAGTCACCTTCAGAACAGTGGCGCTTTTTTTTTTTTACCTTTTTGACAAACAAATCCTTTCTACAAGACATTTAGAACTGGACAATCATGAAACATGAAAGGTTAAGGATAATGGCTATAAAGAAATGCACAGAGTCGTGGAACGAGAGAGAGAGAGAGAGAGAGAGAGAGAGAAGAGAGAGAGAGAGAGAGAGAGAGAGAGAGCTGAGTGGAGGACGAGCACTATTGACTTTTATAGGAGGGCGAGGGAAACAAATACAGGAGTGTTGACATTATGTTGATAATGGAAACGTTGCCCATCGATTCTTTACCACTACACTCAACACTCATGTGACATCAGACTTTACTTTGAATTATAAGGACAGAGATCACGGCTACCAAACAGACACGCACACACACACACACACACACACACACACACACACACACACACACACACACACACACACACACACACACACACACACACACACACACACACGCACACACACACGCACACACACACACACACACACCACACACACACACACACACACACACACACACACACACACACACACACACACACACACACACACACACACACACACACACACAGACGTGCCTGCACGCGCACTCCCACGCGCACACGAGCACGCGCATCCATGCAAGGACCTACGTACAAGCTCAAACGCACGCACGCACGCACGTAAGCACGCGCGCGCGCTCACACACACACACACACACACACACACACACACCACACACACACACACACACACACACACACACACACACACACACACACACACGCACGCACGCACGCACGCACGCACGCACGCACGCACACGCACACACACACACACACACACCGTATTCTCATTATACGAATGAGCTCGAGGTCCTCACAACCAGACGAACAGTTCCTCACCCACACCATGCATTATTACTCCTGAACAGCCTACCCACACCATGCATTTTTATAGCTGACCAGCCTACCCACGCCATGCATTATTACTCCTGATCAGCCTACCCACACCATGCATTATTACTCCTGACCAGCCTACCCACACCATGCATTATTACTCCTGATCAGCCTACCCACACCATGCATTATTACTCCTGATCAGCCTACCCACACAATGCATTATTACTCCTGACCAGCCTACCCACACCATGCATTATTACTCCTGACCAGCCTACCCACACCATGCATTATTACTCCTGACCAGTCTACCCACACCATGCATTATTACTCCTGACCAGCCTACCCACGCCATGCATTATTACTCCTGACCAGCCTACCCACACCATGCATTATTACTCCTGATCAGCCTACCCACACCATGCATTATTACTCCTGATCAGCCTACCCACACCATGCATTATTACTCCTGATCAGCCTACCCACACCATGCATTATTACTCCTGATCAGCCTACCCACACCATGCATTATTACTCCTGACCAGCCTACCCACACCATGCATTATTACTCCTGATCAGCCTAGTGGCAAAGCTAGGAATAGAAACAAAGACCTCGACGTGTCACACGCCCGTTTCTCCTTCAGACAGACACTTTGTTATAAACCAAATTATCCGTGCCTTTCTTAATTAACCTGCCCAGTCACTTTTCACCTGGTTCTGTCTTCTCCTGACACAAAGACGTGGAGCTCCCGATTGCTTCCAGGACTATTTGTGTCTTCAGAAGCTTGTCGAGACTTGCTCTTGAGGCGAAGACTAACTAACACTCGAACTGTGCTTTATTCATGATATCTGTCAGGTTCTTTTTTTGGTAATGAAATACTAGACCAACCAATAACAGAACTTTCTTATTACAGACGTAAAAGTGATACCTTTCGATGAACCCTTTTGTTAGCAATCTTAGCTCAAACTCTCATCCTGATCTCTATTTTTGTACTTTTCATCCTTCACACTCAAATATTAATAACCCCTTCACCTTCTTCCGTCTGTCTTTCGCAAGCCTCCAGAGTCCCACTTCTTGCTTCAGTTTTCATCTTGCAATTCATAAAACTAAAACAATTGACCCCTCAAAATTCTCGAGTTTCTATAGTTCCCCAATGGAATTCATTATTAATAACAAGAAGCCCAGCTGGTGATTGATAACTTTGCTGGCAGTGGTTTTTCTCATTGCGTCATCCACAAGGATGTTAAGAGGGATCACTTCATGACCTGCCATTTTCTCCTAAATCGAAAACACTACAAGCCCGGCCCTAATCTCACTTCTTGTTTCTTACCTACACAAAACCTCTACATAAAAATCATCCTGTACTTTTTTTTCAGCCCGTTCAAACAAGATTCTAAACTTTTTGATGATCCTCACTTCCGCCACAAAAACCTGTCTTCATCCTCTTCTCTTTTCTTCAATCCTTTTTGCCAACAAACGTGACACAGGCCTAACAGAATCAAATGGTGGTAGAATTAGTTCACATTCTGCCACAAAACGGTGATTGCAGCCATTGAAATAAAAGCAAAGCGTTTACAGAAGTGACTGTAGATATGAAACTAGAAGTATTTGACTATTTACAGACGAATAAAACAGAGAGCGAGTAATAGGATTAGACAGAAAGGAGGAGGTGCAAAGAAGGAGCGAGGAGGAAGTGGGGGACAGACAGACAGATCGGCGGACAGACTGGCATGATGACCTTTGGATAAATGAAGTTTAGAACAGCATTAAAGCATTATATCTTAATAAACTACACGAACGACTTGAAATTAATTCAAGAGAGAAAAAAAAGGAGCAAACATTTAAGAAGCAAATTTTGTGAAATAGTATTTTCTTGCAAGAAGGGCTTCGTTAAATTGTATTCAAACAAATATGCTGAATGGAGATGCCACTTTAACAAATCCTTTGATACCAGAGCTATGCCTGGTCTACATCAAATAAGTATAAATCTGCAAACTGCTTTAGCAAATCCTTGACATCAAAGCAAAGTGTTGTCTGTACTAAATAATGTAATACCTGCAAGCTTGATTTGAAATTTGCTCAGTAG
>CM031597.1:102508578-102523578 GCA_018398815.1 Conus ventricosus | reverse complement strand
GCAGCTGCTGTGGAGGAAATGTCAGGTGACATGACAGTGCTGTTCTCTGACTGTGCGCAGGGAAAGGAGGAGACAAGGACACTGTCCACAACACTGGAGACACTGACAGAGCAGATCACGTCGATGAATAATGAAATTGACAAACTGGAAGATTTCTCCAGACGTGACAATCTTCGGATTTTCGGCATTCCGCACAGCAGTGACAATGAAGATTATGACACATGTGCCCGTGTTGTCACAGACACTTTGAACAGTGTGCCAGGACACAAGAAATGGTGTGAACAGGACATTGTCAGAGCGCATCGTGTCGGGCAAGCAAGAGGCGACCAACCCAGGCCGATGGTCGTGAAGTTCAGTCAGTGGAGGGACAAGATGACGGTCCTCACTGACAGAGACTATCGGGCCAGACTGCAGGGGAAAGGAGTCCGAGTGGCCAACGACCTGACCCGAAGACAGGCTGCCATCGTCAGCGAGGCAAAGAAGGAGGGCAAAGCCGCCTACTTTGTCAAAGGAAAGATGACGGTCGGACCCAAGAGGCCCGATTCCAGGAGCTACGCCGCAGTGACAGCGTCCACCTCGGCATCTTCCAACACGGCACGGGACGGCGAGCTGGCGAGGGAATGTGTCCGATCAGCTGATCCAGAAACACGTCAGCGAGGCCGGGGCAGTGAAGCGACAGGCGGGGATTCCCCTACTACACGGCGCTTGACGGGGGGCGAAGGTCACGGTGTGACACGCCGTGGCGGCCTTTCCAACGCTGGCAGTGACACGGGTGCGAGGCATGGCAGCGTGGAACGAGATGCACGTGGGAACCGTGGTGGTTCTAACCGGAGGCGACAGCAAACACCGATACGTGCCTACCTGAGTGCTCGTGGCAGTGACAGGTCGCTGCGCTCTGCCAGTGACGCTAAATAGGACAGACCTGACCATCCATCGCCTCAGTTGTCGTTCCTGAACTACAATGTAGAAAATTTATATAGCAAATTGAATGACATTGATTTTGTTAATTATGTAAGAACCTTTGATTTTGTGTGTCTGACTGAAACTTTTGTTGATTGTAAATTTGATTTCAGCGGTGTTTTCACGGATTATATTAAGTTTAATGCCCCAGCAAGAAAGCTATCGAACCAAGGCAGAAACTCAGGCGGAGTTCTCTTGCTTGTAAAGAATTGTTACAGTCAGTATATAAAAGAAGTTATTAAAATAAAAGATGATAATATTGTTGCTATAAGGGTTGACAAAATGTTGTTTAATGTTGGTAAAGATATTTTGCTTGTGGCATGTTATGTTGCGCCTGAGGGAAGTCCAGTTTATAATAGTAATGACATAAAAGATGGCATAGTCATTCTTGAAGAAAATATTAGGCAAAGCATTGAGACAGCTGAAGTGTATGTCATTGTAACTGGTGACTTGAATGCTAGAACAGGGAATGAACAACCTGAAGGCCAAGACATAACATTTTATACCTTTAACATGGAACGTGATGAGGAAGATGAGACTGTTAGGCGCTATTCAAAAGATTTAGTTGTCAATAAGTTTGGAGCTTCTCTGATTGAATTTTGTTATATGTATGATCTGCTGATGGTGAATGGGAGCTGCAGAGGAGATGTTAATGGCGAGTTTACGTATGTGTCATCGCATGGGTGTAGTGTGATTGATTATTTCATTGTTTCATCAGAACTGTTAAAAAATTGTGACATGTGTGTGGGAGATAGTTTACATTCCTGGCATTTTCCGGTTGAGTTGACATGGAAGAACGAGAAGAATGTAAAGGGAGAGAACGTGTTGCCAGAAAATGAGGAAGAAAGAATTGTGTGGTGTGATGAAAACGTGAAGATTTACAAAGATGAAATTGATTCATGCGAATTTATAGAATGCTTGAAGAGAGCGAAAGATATTTTGAAGGATGATATTAATGGATGTGTCGATGTTTTTGTAAATGCATTATATGCAGCGGCAGCATGCATGATTCGGGTAAGTGGGAAAGTGAAAAGACAGATAAATATGTGGTTTGATAAAGAATGTACTCAAAAGAAAAGAACTGTTAATGGGCTTCTAAGGAGCTGGCGAAGGTCAAAAACAAACTTAGTAGAACGTAAGGAGCTATATGTCAACGAGAGAAAGATATATAACAAATTGAGAAAGGAGAAAAAAGAGAAGTATGATGAGATTAGGCTTCAAAATTAAGAGAGTCGATTAATGACCCAAAGTTATTTTGGTCAACCATCAGATCTGTAAATAGAAAAAGTGTAATTTATAATGAAATTAATTCTCAACAGTGGTATGATCATTTCTATAGAGTCTTCAATGAGGTGGGAGATACATATCAACAAGAAAATGTTATGACAGAAGAAGAAAACGATAATGTAGAAGAACCTCTGTTCAATGACCCAATTTCCAAAAGTGAAGTTATGAATGGAATCAAACATTTAAAAACTGGAAAAAGTGCTGGTATCGATAAAATTATAAGTGAAATGTTCAAACTGGCAAATGCTGCTGTAATTGACTTTTTAGTGGAGCTCTTTAACGTCCTCTTTGAGAAAGGAACATTTCCAGAAGCCTGGTCAAAATCTATTATAGTACCAATATACAAAAAGGGGGACCGAAACAATCCGGATAACTATAGAGGAGTAGCACTGACAAGTGTAATAGGAAAAATTTATACGCATATCTTAAACAAAAGGCTTACTAACTGGGCAGATAAAGAGGGAAAGATAATTGAAGAGCAGGCAGGATTCAGAGAGGGCTACAGCACCATTGACCATATATTCACCTTATATGCATTAGTCCAAAAGTATTTGAATAAAAATTCTAAGTTGTATGTTGCATTCGTTGACTTCAAGAAGGCCTTTGATTCGGTGAACAGAAATATATTGTGGAACGTGTTGAGAAACAGTGGCATTAAAGGTAAATTGTACAGAGCCATTAGAGGTATATATGATACTGTTTTGGCGTGTGTGCGTGACAAGCATGTTTACACGGATTTCTTCAGTTGCCCAAGAGGCGTTAAGCAAGGTTGTTTACTTAGTCCAAGGTTGTTTTCGTTTTTTATAAATGAATTAGCTATTGAATTATCAAAAAGAGGAAAGCATGGAATACAGATGCTCCCAGGAGCTCTTGAAATGTTTTTGATGCTGTTTGCTGACGATGTTATTCTTCTCTCAGATTCTGTTGTTGGCTTACAAAATCAGTTGAATATTTTAAAACAGGAAGCTGATAGACTTACTTTGAGCGTGAATTTGGATAAAACGAATGTAATGGTTTTTCGCAAGGGAGGACATCTTTCTATTTATGAAAAATGGTGGTATGGCAATATGGAAGTAAAGGTTACAAATTCCTATAAGTATCTTGGAGTAATTTTTACCACTAAGCTCAGTTTAAATACAGTTTGGACAGAGGCATGTAGAAAAGGAAGAAGGGAGTCACTGAAATTCTCAGAGCTATGAACAAATTAAGTTCCACTGATTCTTCACTTTTCTGGAAGTTATTTGACACACAGATCGAGCCTATCCTGACATATGCAGCAGAAATCTGGGGTGCAGCAGAGAATAAGCAGATAGAAACAGTGCACACTTTTGCTATTAAACGTTTCTTGAATATACCCCTTAGCTCCTCTAACATACTTGCATACGGCGAGACTGGCAGATATCCACTAAAGCTCCGAACAACTATTAAGAGTGTGAAATATTGGCTAAAGATTATAAAGCTTCCAATAGAAAGATTATGTAGGCAGGCGTATGAAATGCTGTTGCAGCAACATGAAGAAGGAAGGCAAAATTGGGTAGACAATATCAGAAAAGTTCTTACTGAGAACGGTTTCGGTATAGTTTGGATGAGTCAGGGAGTTGGAAGTGACGTTGCCTTTATATCAGAATTTAAGGATCGTTTAATCAATTCATATAAGCAAAACTGGCATTCCCATGTAGAAGAAAACACAAAATATAATTGGTATTCCTCATTTAAAAGTATTTTCCAAGCTGAAAAATATATCTCAGTCATTAAAAATAGATGGCATCGAAGTCTTTTTGCCAGACTAAGAATGAGAACTCTTGGATTAAAGGCTAACAGAAGATGGTTTATTGAAGATCAGGAAATGGATAATTTGTGCTTAATGTGTTGTAAGGGAGTTGAAGACGAACGGCATTTTATCTTTCATTGCCCTGCATATGAGTCAATTCGAAATAAGTATAGTTTGTTTTCTTTACCTGTTTCCAGAAGACATGATTTAGTAGCTATTCTTATATCCGGAGACGAAGAAATGATAACATCGCTTTCAAAATTTATTGCAGAAGCAAATAATACGAGGAACAAGATACTGTCATCCGATCAACACTGATACTAAAAATTAAAAAAAAGAGAGGAAGTGACAATGGTAACATAACGAAAGTAATTACAAAGAAAAAAGAAAAAAAGACAGAACAAAAAGGTATTAGGCGGAAAAAAGCTACAGTGAAAAAAAAAAGCGAGAGAAACTGAAAAGATAAAATAACTACTCGAAATTTTCTTGAGTTCCAATGAACGCTTAGTACTTGAATAACTACAGATGGATGGTCGAGTCTGGTATTTATGATGATGATGATGATGATGATGATGTGTGTGTGTGTGTGTGTGTGTGTGTGTGTGTGTGTGTGTGTGGAGTGTTACCCTAGATTGGAAATTGTGCGTGGTTAAAGTATACATGTAAGTGGAAGTGCATGAGTATTGTCCCTTTTCTCGTTGCTATTAGTATACTGTTATTTCAGAAATTGTTCCCCTTGGCACTAAGGCTGTAAAAAGCTAATGCCAATAAACATGTGTCAGTGTCAGTGTCAGTGTCTCTCTCTCTTTCTACATTAAGATCTCTCTCTCTCTCTCTCTCTCTCTCTCTCTCTCTCTCTCTCGCTCTCTCTCTCCTCTTCATAGCTTACATGTCTAGCGATATTGTTTATCAAAAACATCCATTGTGTCTCTTCTTGACCTTTCAGCTGCCTTCGAAATGGTAAGCCTTTTTGATCCCTCCCTCATGTACTCAAAATAGGTTCTGTGTTGACACCACAATTCCGCACGGGTTCGGATCTTATCTTTCTGGTTGATTTCTCTTTCACCATCTGATGAGTTTCTGTATGTTCAAATCTCATTGGTATCAACGCCTTGTCTCAGTGACATCAGTGGATTTCAGTTTTCTTTAGAGCTTACTGGATATATCTCTCTCTGTCTCTTTCTCTCTCTGTCTGTCTGTCCTCTCTCCTCTCTCTCTCTCTCTCTCTCTCTCTCTCTCTCTCTCTCTCTCTCTCTCTCTCTTGTGAATCTGTTCATATCTTTGCTCTTGAAAGGTTTCTTGGTGTAGATGGACGGACTCCAAATGACTTTATTTACGGTGAAACTAATCGATTTCCTATTTACATTCTTCTGCTGTCAGATGTATCCGCTACTGGCTCAAACTGATGCAAATGACTTTAGGATTCCTCGAAAGGCGTACAATATGTTATATGACTTAGATACTAAAGGCAAAAGTAACTGTGTGTCCAAAGTATGCCTTTGTCTATTTGAATATGGATTTGAATTTGTTTGGCTGAATCAAGTTGTTGCTAATATTAAAGAGGTTTCATGTCTTTTCTGCCAACGGTTGGTTGACAGCAGATGGCAAAAATTGACTGATCATATTCATAACAGTGACAGATTTGTTGTTTTTTTACGGGAACTTTTGCGTTATTCATGGCCTGAAAACATACTTTACCTTAGACATAGATAGGCACCTAAAACATGTGACAGCAAAATTCAGATTAGGAATGGGGTCATCCCGATAGATCCCCGCACCGATAGATCCCTGCACCGAACCGATAGATCCCGCACCGATAGATCCCCGCATCGGTAGATCCCCGCAAAGGGATAGGGTTAGGGTTCGGGTTAGGGATCTATCGGTGCGGGGATCTATCGGGGTGCACCCATTAGGAATATCTGCATTGGCCACCTATTGTTTTAGATATCGTACGTGTAACGATTGTTATTTGCTTTGTCCTTTAAGCAAAGAATCAGTTGAAACCGAATTACACTTACTCCTGTCCTGTCCAGCTCTCACGAGCATCAGAAAAAAATGTTTATTAAGCCCAAATATTACAGACGGCCATTTTGCTTAAACTGAGCCTACTCTGTTCATCAGCTTCTGCAGAAGTAGTTTAAAAATTTTCTTTGTTTTTGTACAAAGCGTTTAAGTATAGAGAAATTTTCATTTCTTGAAATTGCCCTCTAATTATTCTTGTTTTGTTCCGTAATTCCATATAACTAATGTACCTGCGTGTTCACACACCCCTATTAGGGCCTTGGCCTGTTATATCAATAAATCATCTGAATCTGAATCTCTCTCTCTCTCTCTCTCTCTCTCTCTCTCTCTCTCTCAGTTGTTCGGTTTTTGTGACACAACATCCCTTTTTTTCTCTGCAAGCAAATACGTTTGCCGTTTGCTTTCTAATCAGGTAATTTTTGTTTCCTTTGCTGTGGTGCTGTGTTCATCATTAACTTGTTTAGTGACAGGAGGGCAGTCAGTCCTTCCTGGTTCTTCGACTGGTCTGAAATTAGCGTTTTACCTTGTAGAAACTGGCGATGTTTTCAATGGATGAGTTGACATGTCCTTCTTTTCTTCTTCTGAGAGATTATCTTAAACAACTCAAGTTCCTGACTTCAGTCAAACACCTCTGGGGAGGATCTCCTGAGCTGACTGGTACTGAGACAGTGTGGTTCTTCATCACCACTCTGGTGTGTCATCTTTAAACTGTAATGGCTCTGATGAGTGTATCCTTTGGTGCAGCTGATTCTCAGTTTCAGCACAGTGGTGCTGGTGTTGTTTTCATTTTTCATAAAACGCATTTGGGTTTTCTACACATTAGTGATTGGAATTTTTTTTTAAGTTGAAGGTTAAGACTGATGACTGTATACAGAAGGAGAGAGCGGGCACTCAAATACATTACTCTTTTAAAAAAGAGAGACAGACAGACAGACAGAGATAGGGACAGACAGACAGACGGGCAGATAGATAGATAGACAGACAGACAGAGATAGAGACAGACAGACAGACAGACAGACAGGCTGATAGACAAACGGACAGACAGAGACAAAAGACAGAAAAATAGAGACGCACAGACGGACTGACAAAAAAAAAAACAGAGATAAAGGCAAAGACCAAGAGTTACAGGTGATTGGTAGACAAGCGCTATAAACTCTTATATCCCTAAGCCTAATAACTATTTATCCCTAAGCCTAATAACTATTTATCCCTAAGCCTAATAACTATTTATCCCTAAGCCTAATAACTATTTATCCCTAAGCCTAATAACTATTTATCCCTAAGCCTAATAACTATTTATCCCTAAGCCTAATAACTATATATCCCTAAGCCTAATAACTATATATCTCTAAGCCTAATAACTATTTATCCCTAAGCCTAATAACTATTTATCCCTAAGCCTAATAACTATTTATCCCTAAGCCTAATAACTATTTATCCCTAAGCCTAATAACTATTTAGCAAAGAGTGTGGGAGGTGGTGTGGTGATGGTCTGAGGTAAGTATTAACGTCATTATGAAGATACGTCATTATGAAGATACGTCATTATGAAGATACGTCATTATGAAGATACGTCATTATGAAGATACAAACATCGCCCATTGATTTTTCACTATGGATGTCAACACTTCTGTGGAATCAGACTTTCCTTTGAATTATACGACTGTAATTGTCTATCAAGTCTACCAAAGTAATAAAAAATATTTCCATGTGTGCGCATCGCGCGCGCACGCGCGTGCACACACACACACACACACACACACACACACACACACACACACACACATACAACACACACACACACACACACACACATACGCACGCACGCACGCACGCACGCACGCACGCACACACGCACACACACACACGCACACACACACACACACACACACACACACACACTCAATCGCCTACTTACTCACTCACTCGTTCGCTCACTCACACAGAGAGAGACAGAGGGTGACAGACAGATAAACAGACAGACAGAGAGACAGACAATCTTATTCAGTGATGCCACAGACCTCAGGGAGCTTCACAGCCAGACAAACACAATCTCTCCCCAGAATCATCCAATAGCATTCTTCCTCAGGCGAGCGGCAAAGCCCAAAATGCAAGAGGTGTCTGGCTCCGTCATCTGCTCCGCCTCTTCTCACTCTCGTGTTATCTTCTCCTGATGGGCAGGCATAGGACATGTCTACAGGGTTTCTTACAGTCTCAGTACTTTGTAATACTTCTTTAGTCTTATTGATGAGGTGATGACATACATTCGAACTCATGCATTACATACAACGGTGGTCAAGGTTTTGCTTAATAAGTGATGAGTTGCCAGACAGAATGTTTAAAGAACTATCATCAGGGAGCTGATAAGGCGGTAGAGTCTGGAAGCTCGGAGCTTCCTGCAGGCGATTAGCCATATTTATCATGCTCATTTTGTATAATTTGCTACCTATTTTCCCTGACATTTCAATATCCAAAATTTCTTATTTAATTCCCCTTTATATTGCAAGTCGTCTGAGTTTCATTCCTATGTTCAGATTTCATCACGCAGATCACAATTATAAAATACAATCTCCATATAGGAATTCTCGAGATTCCATCATATTATGGTGTAAATTATGATTTCCAGATCTAAGGCCACTTGATGACTTATTTTTATGGTGGAAGGGATTTTCCTGACTCTATCATCCAGAAAACTGTCAACAAAGATGGCTTCATGATCTGCATCAAGTCATTTTACCCAAATCTAAAACAATTTTACCAGATCTCACTTATTTTGCTTTATTACCAATAGATCCATGTGCAACTTCCAACACCTTAAAGCAAGATTTCAAACCTGGTGAAATCTCCCTTCATTTTATCCTTCTTTCCATGAAACATGACGCAGATCAAAAAGGTGAGGGCAGAATTCATGTTCGAGTCCTGTCATACTAAGATGATCGTGAACACTGAATTTCAGGCATCTCACCAGTTAAAGATTTCACTGAAAAACAAATAAGACAAGGAGGGAATGATAGTGTAGCCAAGAAGGGGAAAGGAGGCGAAGAAAAAGAAAGCAAGAGTTAGTGAGGAAGAGGCAGCCAATGCAATTACAACACGGAGAGCAACCATAACACAGCACGTGCAACACAACCACAACGCAAAGCAGAAAACACACTACACAGACAACATAACACGTATGATACTATTAGTGATGATGATGATGATGATGATGATGATGATGATGATGGACGATGATGATGATGATGATGATGACGATGATGATGATGATGATGATGATGATGATGATGATGATGATGATGACGATGATGACGATGATGATGACGATGATGATGATGATGATGATGATGATGATGACGACGATGATGATGATGATGACGATGATGATGATGATGACGATGATGTTGATGATAGACGAACACATGGTACCATCAGCTTTAAGCCGGTAACATCGTTCGCAGTTGATCTGTCAATGGCTATACAGAGACAAATATCGATTCTCCCCAGATCCTCTTCTTTGCATCCTCAGGGAAGGGTGGCTACTGGGGAGAGGGCGAGGGCGGAGGGGGGGGGGGCAGAGTAACGAACGAGAAACATCTTTTCTCTCCCCCTGGACAAAGAGGAGGGGGAAGAGGAATGGAGTTGGGGGAGCAGCTGCTAATGAATGAGGTCAGTTGTTGGATGGTTGAGCCTTCGTGAATGTACTGGGCCAACAGGTTTTCGTTTGTCTGTTGGCTAGTTTTTGTTGTTTATTATTGTTTGTTTGCTGTTTTCATCTTCTGGAATATTTACGTTTCTATAAATCTACTGGGAAAGGTGGGTGCTCACATGTCTGTGTATGTGTGAGGTGGTGGAGGAGAAGGAGGGAGAGGGGTAGAAAGAAAGGGAAAGGAAGTGTGTTCATAGCGGTAAAACAAAATCCTGTTTATAGCTTTTATAATCTGATGAGTGGTTTAATCAGAATGCCCTACA
This sequence comes from Conus ventricosus, assembly GCA_018398815.1. Lineage (NCBI taxonomy): Eukaryota > Metazoa > Mollusca > Gastropoda > Neogastropoda > Conidae > Conus > Conus ventricosus. Next base: position 102,513,569 of record CM031597.1, on the reverse strand, counting down.
TCTCTTTTCTTACCAGTCAGATGCCTTCAACATTATCAAGATCGTTAACTGCCTGTCCCGCAAACAAAACAGATCGAGTGTCCATGCCACAGTTCTGCATGAGTTCAGATTTTATTTTTCTGATTCATTTCAGAGCCATCGTCGATTTCTATTTGTTTATGTTTCATTGCTAGCAATGACCGGTGCCAGTGGCTTCCATAGATTTCAGTTTAATTTAAAGCAGGCTGAAGTTGTGTCAGTTTAAAGGGCTGTTTCTTCTGAGGATCTGCCACCTTCAGCTTCTCGCTCTCTCTCTCTCTCTCTCTCTCCTCTCTCTCTCTCTCTCTCTCTCTCTCTCTCTCTCTCTCTCTCTCTCTCTCTCTCCTCTCTCTCTCTCTCTCTCTCTCTCTCGATTTATCTATCTATCTGTCTGTCTGTCTGCCCTCTCTCTCTCTCTTCTCTTTCTCTCTCTTTCTTTCTCTCTCTCGATTTATCTATCTATATGTCTGTCTGTCTGCCCTCTCTCTCTCTCTCTCTCTCTCTCCTCTCTCTCTCTCTCTCTCTCTCTCCTCTCTCTCTCTCTCTCTCTCTCTCTCTCTCTCTCTCTCTCTCTCTCTCTCTGCTTTGGTAAACTGACTACAACATTACTTTGTCTGCACATGCGTTTGTAGTTCGCTTTCCAATCAACTGGATTCCGTCTTCCTCCAGGATGAAGTTTGCTCTGGTGTTATGTTCACCAATAACTTGTTGGGAGGGTTTCTACAGCGTTTAGTCTTGATTTTTTAAGATCATTAAGGTTTTGTTCTTCTTTCAGATTCTCCGCTTTGGAATTTAGTGTTCGTATGTTCAGATTGGTCATCATCTGCACCTTCTGAGATTCTGAGAGAGCATCTCCTAACTGCTGAAGTTCGTAAAAATCAATAAAGCGTCTCTTTAGCCTGTCTAATATGAAATGATTGTAAAGTCTCATTACCACAGTGTGACGTCTTTGTGAGTACGATGGTTTGGCGGTTAGAGAAATGCTGATGAATCTCAACTTCAAAATGTAGTGTTGCTGATCTCTCTTTTTTCTGCTTTTTTGAAAAATCATCTGCTTGATGCAAGACTTTAAGAACTAGATGCTTCATAAAAAAAAATACACCGTCAAGGCTAATAGCTGAACAGAGATGGAGAGAGGGAGTGAACGAGTGGAGCACATGCATTCAGGAGACAGACAGACAAACAGACAGACAGAAGAGAGAAATGCTGAGACAGAGAGAAAGAGAGAGCTTGAGATGTAGACAATTATTGCCTATCCTCGCATTCTTATGCCTACTACATAACCAGCAAAGATCAGAAGGGTGGAAAGGAGGGGGTGGGGGGCTGGAGAGTAGGCACATATATATTCAAAACTTATGTTGATGATAGAAGCGTCGCACACTGAATCCTCACCACGAAAATGAACACTTTTGTAGCTACAAATTTTACGATGAATTATGAGACAATGCATATTCATGATGCTACCAAACTAGATTTTTAACCCTCACGTACACAAGACACACGGAGACACAGACACACAGAAAGAGAGGGGGAGGCAGATAGACAGACAGACAGAGACAGAGACAAAGAATGCACGCACACACACACACACACACACACACACACACACACACACACACACACACACACACACACACACACGCACGCCCGCCCGCACGCACGCACACATGCACGCATACTTTCTCTCTCTCTCTCTCTCTCTCTCTCTCTCTCTCTCTCTCTCTCTCTCTCTCTCTCTCTCTCTCTCTCATTTCTCTCGTACTACTTCGGGACCTCGGGGTCCTCACATCCAGGCAAACACAATCTCACCCCTGTCATCCGAGCGACAAAACCAGGAACGGAAGAAGTATCCAGTTCTTTGAAATGTCTGGTTCTGTCAGACAGGTGCTTCGCTATCTCCCATAAGTGTCCGTGCCTGATCTGCCTAACCAGTCACTTCTCATCGTTCTGCTATATTCTGGTAAGGGGCTAACCTGGACCTGTGTAGTGCGTTACTAATAAACAACGTATCTTCCAATATTTGCCCAGACTTCCTGATGAGATAACTGCGAGCTACTCACAATAGTTGTCGTGGTCTTGCTTTGCAATGAATTTCCAGACTAAGGGATGAAAGAACTGTTACCTTGGGGCAGACAAAGTGGTGGAGTTTGGAAGGTTTTTTTTTTTTTTTGTTCACACTCGGCTGAGTTGGCATTGATTAGGATTACGTCCTGCTTTTTAGATACTACAAAGCTTTCCATTATTTACAATCCCTTGCTGTTGATTGGCCTCTCGTTTTTAACCACCTGAGTCTTGTTTATCTATTCCTTGTTCATCGTGTCTTCTCGAAGAATAAATGCAGCATCCCCTTCTCACAATTCTTGAGCAACCATGGCATCTACCATGAAAATATTGATTTCCAGTAATGAGCCCAGTTAGATTATAATTTCTCTGATTGACGTATTCCTGATTACATCGTCCACAAAGCTTTCAACGCGAGAGCAGATCTCAATTTTGACTGAATTTAATTTCCTGTGTCCAGAAATGCACACAATGCCGCACCAGACATGGGCCTACGTATATGAGGACGCCGCGGTGTGACAGAAGGACATACGAGATGGCCGATGGTTTCACGTGCGTTGACCCCTGAAGTGGACTGATGGAGCCACGTGGATGAAGGCAAGGCGGTCTTCGAGGTTCTAATGGATGCAAAGTCAAATGACATGAAGAGCACACTGTGAGATCCTCACTTGAATGCAGGTTAGTTATTTCTATTGTCGGTAGGACTGGAAAACTGAGCTTGACGACTTTTGTTTTTACTGTCCGTTTGTTGTTGTTTGCTTTTTGTTACGTTTGTTGATTGACACCTCTCTCTCTCTCTCTCTCCTCTCTCTCTCTCTCTCTCTCTCTCTCTCTCTCTCTCTCTCTCTCTCTCTCTCTCTCTCTCTGTCCGTCTGTGTGTGTGTGTGTGTGTGTGTGTGTGTGTGTGTGTGTGTGTGTGTGTGTGTGCGAGACATGAGAAATAAGCAGGGCTCCCTATTAGGAACCAAAGGGGTGGGAACAGCAGTGCAGGAGAAGGTGGGTTGGAAAGTAACTCAGTCGGCTGGGTTAGATGGTTCAATTGTGAGTTAGTTAATATCATGAGTCTAGGTATGCAAGAATGTTTTGCTTTGTTTGAATGCTAATTAAGTCGCTTTAAATTACCTGTAGAAAGCCAGGGAAATAAAAAAATAATAATCAAAATAGTGTTCCCTTTTGTTATCCATGGAAGATTACAAACTGTCCAACAGGGTGAAAATCAGTACGAAGAATAATACTGAATACAGTTAGTCGCAGCTGAACTTAATCATGTAAGGACATTGAAATAGCTGCCAGTAAAGCTGTGAAAGCTGAATATCCTTTTCCCAAATAACAAGGGTTTTGTTTCTACGCATGAGCAAAATATAAACAGATTTCACACTGCTACTTTCTAAGTCAAAAACCTCGACGAAAATTTGTAAATGGTTCCAAGATTTTTCTTTAAAATCGATTCTGAAATGTGTTGCCGGTGCGCACTCCCTTCCTTTTCATTTTTGATTCACGAATGTGTATACAGTATTTCTGTGCATGAAAAATTCCAAAAGATAGGGCGAGAGGGGAGTCATTGATATCCCTCAGGCAAAGAAAATTAGGTCAAGCTCAGTTCGTCTGTGTTCTGCATGACTTGTCATATCAAGTTTTGAAGTTGAAAAACATTCAATTACAACATGTTAGTAATACAGAAAATGCGTGAAAGGATCCAACGGCTAAAGACACGACGGTTAGTGTCAGTACTAGTTATTAAATATCACTACGTATCACTACAATGCAGCGGGAAAGCTAACATCAAAAGATTATAACGACTGAAAAAAAATTTTCTGGAACAAATTAAACGAGCCACAAAGGTAGCAAAACAGTAGACTATTGTAAAGAAAGATAGAAAAAAGAATAATTAAGAACAGGAAATGTCTAAGTAGAATGTTCAGGCAGGGATGCGCAACTATAACGCAACCCACACAGCGCAACAAGAGAACAACACAGCCAAAACAAATACACCACAAACAACACAACCACAACAGAATGCAGGCAATGCAGCCACAATATAGCACTTTATATGCAAAACTTCTACAACACAAAACAACACAGGCAGCACAATACGAACAGTGCACAATCTCTGTTTAACCCAGAAACTACGCATGCCTTCTTCCTTTCTCCCTCATTGGTCGCGCTGTCAGTGGCGCCACAGAGACAAATGTTTTCTCCCCAGGTACTCGTCTGTGTATCCTCGGTGCATGGTGGCGACTGAGAGGTGGGGTGGGGTGAGTGGGGGTGTCGATTGACAAATACATTTTCTCCTTCCCTGGAGGTAATGGGGGGGGGGGGGGGGGGGGGGGTGTGCACACAAATACGATCGGTTGTTGGATAATCTAGCACTTTGCGATGTACTTAGCCAATGTTTTTCTTAATCTTCTAAGGCATTGATAGGAAACGGTGGATGCTGTCTCGCTTTAGATGGGGTGGGTAGAGAGAAAGGAAGACCGTGTATTCAACAGTCACGTTGATCACAGTGGTGAAAAGTTAGGTCCTGTTTATGGTTCGAAGAATTTCCTGCCTGGTTTTATTACAGCATCCCTCATCTCTCTTCTTTACTTCTCAAATGCGTCACTAACCGTATGCCGTTTTGATCCTCATCTCAAAATAGATCCAGAGTCCACTTCAAGATTCCACATGGATGTAGATCTTACCTTTCTGATTGATCTCAGTCTTCATCTGGTTGGTTTCCGTAAGTTTGTGTCTCGTTACCGATAACGTCTGGTCCTCGTCCCGTAGTTCTCAGTTTCTTGGGAGCAGACTGGTGTTCTGTCACTTATATTATGAGTTTCACGGAGAACATCTCTCTCTCTCTCTCTCTCTCTCTCTCTCTCTCTCTCTCTCTCTCTCTGTGTGTGTGTGTGTGTGTGTGTGTGTGTGTGTGT
>CM031597.1:102491078-102503578 GCA_018398815.1 Conus ventricosus | reverse complement strand
TATTACAATGGCCAAGGAAAACTTTAGCACCATCTAGAGACTCTTGGCATCCTTTTTCAGATTCTGTCGCTTGATTAGTGTATAGAAATCTGCTGTGAGATGGTATCCAATGAAAACAAATCTGAAGACAGCAGGAACTTACTTTTCAGATTCCAATCTTCCCTTTGATTATTCTTGGGAGACCGATAACTATTTCAAATAGACTGAACACACACACACACACACACACACACACACACACACACACACACACACACACACACACACACACACACACACACATATACACACACACACACACACACACACACACACACACACACCACACACACACACACACACACACGTGCACTCGCACGCGCACACGCACACACACACACACACACACACACACACACACACACACACACACACACACACACACACACACACACGCGCGCGCGCGCGCGTGCTGCTGAATGTAAACATCGGTAGTCAAACTAGGTAATTTATGGTTTATAGAATAGCTACTAGTTCAACTATGAAACTTTAAACTGCTTGTCACAGATGGTAAGACATCACGGTTTTGGAAGAGTAAATACAATAAAAGCACGTTTTGCTCTATCGTTTTCCAAGATAGAGGTATCATTTTTATTTTTTAAATGATTTTCACAAGTTTATATCCAAGTCAGTTTCATCAGAAGTTGCCAGTAAATAAGGACAGTGTTTTTTTATCATTTCTGATGTACATATTCTGATATTTGCATTTCATTATCCAAAGAAGCAGTGGGGGCACGGTCACACGAGTAGGTGAACGTCGTATGTATTAAAACATCCAACACGTGTGATGCTACGGTCTGCAAGGAATGTCGAGTAACTGCTTCAACAGTTAGGAAAATCAACGGCAGATCACACACTTAACTCTGCTGATTTTGTTTGCAGCCATTTGTCTCACCAAAACCCTAGCTGAATTTAATTATTTTACACCGTCAAGAATCAGATGACCAGCAGGTTTATTGGCCTCAGCAGTTGTCAGCATCAGTAGTCAGGAGCCCCTCCAGTCCATTCCACTGCTTCCCAGTCTGTGCTCAGCAGTGTTTCAAGACAGAACGCAGGAATAAAAAAAATATTTAAAAAATAAAAAGACTATCTCTGTCCGTTTGTCTGTCCAGACAGTACTAACGACATAGCCAAACACAGAAGGATTTTGGTGTCTTGACTCCAAGAAAATTGAATTTTTACATCACCTTGTCTCCAGTGCTATCTGCAGGTTTAACTGCGGAGAAAGGAAGATTCCACGAAAACCGTTTCCGGCTGTAAAAACATTAATTTGATGTCTCCCTGAAATTAATTTTTGTTGTCTGTGTGTTTTGCCTGTTTAAAATGATTTTGGTAGTTTTAAGCGTTTTGCCAATAAAAAAAAAGAATCAAATGAGATTTTCGTGAGGAAAAAATGATATTTTTTTCTGCATAATCTTTTGTGCCACTTTAGTTGCATTAACCTCACCGTGTTGATTCCATCTCCTCCGTACACCGGCTTGTCCCGCCGCAGCCACACACTGGTGGTTCACGTGGATCAGTCGTTGTCAAGTCGCTTTAAGGCAACCCATCAGCGGAGGCACTGTACAGCGAGTGAGTCACTTCAGTGGTGTATAATTCAACTATGAGCAGGACACGGTAGAGGTAAACACACACACACACACACACACACACACACACACACACACACACACACACACACACACACACACACACAAACACACACACACACACACACACACACACACACACACACACACACACACACACACACACACACACACCAATAAATGGCTCTGCAGGGGATCGAACATACGCCCCGCCAGCCTGAGATCCACAACGCTAACCACTGCGTCACGGAGACTGGTAATTCAAATCCCTCCGTTACTGTCGGTATTCTTTTATCGTACACTTTTTATTCTAATCTAAGTCTGACTCTGAATCAAGAGAAACAATCAGACAAACCGTTTCTTTTTACCGGTCTGATTTTTTTTCACACACAAAAATAACCCAACTTATATAGACAATGGCTGCAGATCCCACGCTACCAGCTCATTCAAAACACCAGGATATAACACACCAGGATGTAGCACACCAGGATATAACACACCAGGATGTAACACACCAGGATATAACACACCGGTACCAGCCCATTCAAAACGCCAGGATATAACACACCGGTACCAGCCCATTCAAAACACCAGCATATAACAAACCGATACCAGCCCATTCAAAACGCCAGGATATAACACAGGTACCAGCCCATTCAAAACACTAGGATCTAACCCACCTGTACCAGCCCATTCAAAACACCAGAATATAACACAGGTACCAGCCCATAAAAAACACCAGGATATAACACACCGGTACCAGCCCATTCAAAACGCCAGGATATAACACACCGGTACCAGCCCAATCAAAACACCAGAATATAACACCGGTACCAGCCCATTCAAAACGCCAGGATATAACACCGGTACCAGCCCATTCAAAACGCCAGGATCTAACACACCAGGATATAACACACCGGTACCAGCACATTCAAAACTCCAGGATCTAACACACCGGTACCAGCCCATTCAAAACTCCAGGATCTAACACACCGGTACCAGCCCATTCAAAACGCCAGGATATAACACACCAGGATATAACGCACCAGGATATAACACACCGGTACCAGCCCATTCAAAACACCAGGATATAACACACCAGGATATAATACACCAGGATGTAACACACAGGATAAAACACACCGGTACCAGCCCATTCAAAACACCAAGATGTAACACACCGGTGCCAGCCCATTCAAAACACCAAGATATAACACACCGGTACCAGCCCATTCAAAACACCAAGATATAACACACTGGTACCAGTCCATTTAAAACGCCAGGATCAAACACTGTCTTTTCCGCCACCAGTCTTCAGCTTTCATTGTCCTGGCTGGTCCACTGTCAAAGATTCTCCCACCTTTTACTGGTCCTAGCCACAACGTCTGACTTCATTATTTGCTGCCCTATCACAAATTTGCAAGCTCTAGACTGAACACGCTGATCTTTTTGTGGACATCCAAATATTAACAATCAGATTAATAACACACTTGTAGCCGTAAGTTTTAATAGCATTAAACTCATCTGCGGTCTGATAAAAAAAAAGTTCATTCTTATGACGCAAAGGAAAAATTCCATGAGGCCATTACCTTACAACTGGGAAACTCAGACTGTATAGATCTCAACATCCGCCGATAATGCCACACCATTCTGCAACCCACACACGAAGAACAAACATCACCTAATCATAGTGTTCTACCTCTTCAGTGACCGGTAGACCAATACATCATTTTCTCTGTCATTTCAGGCCCAAATGAACTGTCACTGTTCGACTCAAATTCGATGACAGCAATTTACCTTCAATATCCAGTCTGTCCACTCCTCTCTACTCCAGCTAGAAGAATGGTGGAAGCTGCTGTTGGGGTTTTTCTTTTTCCGGATAGTTCTCGCCCTCTCCTCTTGACGGATCATCGTCTGACCATCCAGACAAGGACTGTCATCTTTCTCAAAACAATACAGCAACGCTGGCAGATTATCCCAGCGGGGTGTCATAGGACAGAATTGCAATTTCTTTCTCCCGCTGGGTCCATGTTCAATATAACAACGTTAAAATGGATCAGTTGTACGAATTTATTTTTCATCATTATTGTTTCTATGTTGTGTTTTTATGTCACATAACGTTTTTACTGCCCACATGCATAAATTCAAACCTCACCGGAAGTTGCAATTGTGCGTTCAAAATAGAAGTCACAGATACTTACAATAATGATTTGATCACAGTGACAGGATTAGCTTTGTAGCTGCTGATGTTGACGTTGTTTTTGCCAGTGTTGTCGTTGTCGTGGACAAAGTTGCAGAAACGGTGGTGGCTGCAGTATCGGAAATAACATGAACCAGTTGTTGGTCGTTCAATTCTTCTACTCCATTTCGTGTAAATGTGAACATTGTGCGATATACTGATCTTCTTCCCGTTGCCTGGAGAGAACTGTAATATGCCGCTTCTAACTCACCTTCGCCCTCAAACCAGTTTTCGGGCGAAAGTGACCTAGAAGCGCATATTACAGTTCTCTAACAAGTAAGACTTTAATAACCAAAAAATAACGACCCTACAAACAAACATACTGTGTAGGTTATCCGTTTTCAATACTAATTTACTAAACTTTTCATATTTAGTTTTTGTTTAATCCTGCGGTTTTCTTGATCATTTTCAATAACATCATTTTCGCGCAAACATTCATCAAATGAGTCTCTGTCTTTCATGTGAAATAAAACTACAGTCTTTAATTGTTCTCTAAAGTCTTTTAAAACTGAGTTATATTTTTGACATAAAATCCACACACTTATCCCAGCATGTCTTCCACTGAAAGCCAGTTTTGATAAAGGGTTTTCTTTTTTTAAACTATGTCTCTTTCTGCCGAACAGTCATCTATAATAAATAGTGTCTGCGTTCCTTCAAACAGTCTATAAAACTGTTTTTAAACACTCACTTAGTTTATTGCTAGGATCAACTAAAAATATGTCATCATCTGTCCATATAAACCTTCTATCATGATATGCTTTGTTCCATTTAAGTGTTGGACAGAAATCACAATATAATCAAAATTATAGCGATAAACTGTTTCTAATAGGTCTAGATAAATATTGTTTTCCCAAAACCAGTTTGTCCACAAATTAATGAACAATGAGGAGTTTTTGTCATAAAGTTTAACTGCTCCATAGTTTTATAACAGAATTTAATCTAACCAGTTATTGTTTTTATCATGCTCTCTGTTAGAACTTGTTCAGTATAATAAAACCCTATGAGGCCTAAATGTGTAAGATTAATCCAATTCAGTTCTGTAAGATTGTTTCTATTTAGACTAATATTAGATTTTTTTGCTTGTTGTTATGGTCTTAATATCCTCACCATTGTGAAGAACGACGATGGTAACTTTAAGACGTTTAACGTCTAAGTTTTGCCAGCTAATATAATTCCTTTTATAAGGACGTCACAACGCCCCACAACCCCATCCCTCTCCACATCTTATAAAGACAGAAATTTCAAATATCATTGTGAACGTGTCTCCTAATTTTCTGCTTGGAAAGAACTGTAATTTTGTAGAAGCTTCCTTTAAAACCGTTTCTTTTCTGTGGAGGATGTACTGTTTATTCCCATACGGCGTTATTTCAATTTCTTTCCGACTATTATCGTCCGGCATAAGACTTACATGTAAAGGGCCAGAGTTGAATTGCTTTTCTGAAACTTTTTTGACGGCTAAAAAATGTAAATGGGCTTATGAATTCAAATTTTATTTCCCATTCTAAATATGGTTCTAAGTGCCATTTAAGGTCAGGTTTTCGAACTATTTTATATTCATACTGGCCAACATTATTTGCTTCTACATTGCGTAGTTGTTCTAGTTTAGGAAACTTTTGTTGTCGCTAACCTCTTGCGTTTATAATCACCATCTTTAGTGTACTCAAAACCATACAAAGCGCCTATTTCACCGTTTTGTTCAAAGTCCGCAACGTCTGCAAGGTCTTTTAATCTAAAGTTATACACCTTACAGGCGCCAATGTAACTCCCGGTTCTTCTGGCCCCCGCGACATTATTTTTTAGAACAACTTATTATTTATTTCCAAAACAATGTGCAGGTTATCACATTTCACGACTTTCCCTGTTTGTCTGCAATTTTTATATTAAATGATCCGACCCTTCCACAAACTAATCTTTTAAACTGTAACATTAGGGAATTGTATAATTTCATAATCGCAATAATGCAGCTTTCCCTGATGGAAGAGCTCTTAAAACAGTTGAGGGCCTTCCATCATATAAGTTTTTCATCAGTACTTCAGCTCATCCAAATGAACATAGAGTAATGAATGCAATGCAAGATCGAGCGGATTTCCCCCTCATAAGTAGTTTTGTTTGGTGTAACTCTAAATCTATGATTGTCAGCTGCAAAGCCTAACATTTTAGCTAGCTCTTATCAAAAATAGTAACCTACTTCTTCTTCAGGCTTGAATGTTAACATTGTTTTCAGATTCGCATTGTTAAGTTTGAGAGTAATGTTAAAGTTACTCATTGCTTCTTTAGTGAGCAAAACCCGTAAAAACCATCAGTATTGTTAACTGGCTAACTATGGTCCCTGTTTTGTCAATTTTTTGAATCTTATTATCTTCTTTGATTCACTTATATAAACCATACAACTTTGTAAAATATTTCATGAAGCGCAACCATCTGCTTCCGCAATTGTTATTAATAGCATGTTCTAAAAACGAAGGACGGTCTTGAGTTTGTTATTGTTACAAACATTTTTTAAACGAAATAAAAATGAGCGCATTTAAATATACTAATGCAAAATATTCTGTTGGGCCGCACTACAATCTTAAAAATATAACAACTGACACCCTTATCATTTCTGCGACCCAGACGACACCTTTCAAGTAAAGGTGAGTACGCCATTAAACAGATATCTTAACCCCCCTATTAAAAAAGACTACATCGCGAAAGTGTGGTTTAGTCATCCGATGCAGTTTTTATCAAACCATTAAACTTTGCTGTGTTTTGTGCATCAACTGGGTGTGGAGTGTCGTATGCTGATCACTTAAATCATCCTGATTCTTTGGTGAGGTCAGTGTACAGATTTCATTTTTATTACACCTTCAGACGTAATTTTGACTGAACTGCAAGCGCCATTACCAAATGATAAAACGTTAATCCATTCAGCAACAGAATAGACATGAAGGCTTTGAAAGGATCTGTAACGAATTCAATATTAATGTTAAGACAGACTTTAGACAAAAGTCGGATCTTAATCATGGTCTATGGCACCCCTTATTTTTGGGGCGTGCACAGAAAGTATAACTATGACTGGAATCCCCCTTACACATCTTTCTCTACAGGCACGGCTGTTCACCTCGGTCCATAGAGCAAGAGCATAAAACAGCATGGACAACATTTAACTTAGACACTTCTAAGGGCCTAACTAAAGCAGGAATAGAACGAATAAACGCTCTGTTCGTACTTACGTTTGGTGTTTGCTAGGTTTCGCAAGCACTAACGAGATCGAGCATACCGATTCTTCGACTGGCTTTGATCACTAAAACATACTTGGCAAAATTTAGAGACGCCATAATTCTACAGTTGATTTGCCTTCAAGTATAAAAAGGTACCAAAATTTTTACAATACGCAAGATCGAAAGTAGACTTTGCTGTTGGCACTGGTTTATATAGCTGCCTTCTGACCTCAGACTCCAATAGGCACACTAATAAACACAATAATGAAAACCCTTGCTGGCTGCAATGAACAAAGGTAGAGAAAAAACAAATAAATTCTGAGACCATTAATATTGCAAGCAGTAAAAAAACAGATGAGCCCCCAAAATAGGGGAGTCAACCAATCCCCGTGCCCAAAGCCCAAAGGCAGTTGAAGACCCGACACTGTTCGCGATGACCATGAATATGAAAAGACAGCACTTGGTTGTTGTATTAACTGGCATAGGATTACTCGGCCTATCTTACTAAATATAACTTAACCAACTATAAGAGAACTAATGTCCATAAGTGCTCGCCAAAAGCCAACTACTTTGCTGCAAGAGTACAAAGCCAGCAAACCACACCCCCTAATATACCCGTAAAAGCGTTCTATGGCTTTACTGGCTAATTTTTTTAATAAACCTGCAAGACGTCAAGCTGTTTTTTTACCCAATAGCATTATCATGCGAGGCGCTGGCGTGGAGCACATGGGCGTTGTCCACCCCCGCCGCCTGCCTGTAATACCATTACCAGTGTACTTATGCAAATCCAAGCCGTTATAACGCTTGCTAAGGTGACCCTCCTTGTCTCTCTAACAAGTTTCGGGATTCGTTCGGCTAGCGTGTGTCTTCATATAAAATTCTTTGATAGTTTCGCTTATTCTGCTCACTTGAGTTCGCATTGTCTCGGTTAGTAACAAAACGCTTCTAGTCTTGCTGATCTGTTCAGCTCAAGATCTTTTAGTTTTGGCTATTCTTTCTTTTATATCCCCCCAAAAGCCCTAAGTTGCGTCATCCAGCTCAAACGAGTTTCTCTTTTTTCTCTTTTATATGCTCATCGCATTTTCACCCAGTTTTGGCTAAATGTTTGTTAATTCGCCGCTGATGCTTCTCAAAGCTGATCAAGGGCCGCATTTCTACGCATGGTAGCGGAGAGTCGTGTATATCTTTAATGCTGTTTTCTTCCTGAAAAACTGGTTTCTGCTTCTATTGCATTTATTAATGCGTCTGCCGATTGATTTTAATTCTTAAGTTCCATGTTTTGCATATGGTTATCTGTCGGGAGTTCCTGCAGTGTGTTTTGAAGTTAGAAAACTGCCTCCGCCCTTAATTTCTGGTCTAACAAGACCAACGATTTTGATCTTCATGGGGGGGGGGTATGTACTTTGGAGTAATTACTCTGGCGAAAAACTTTGATGGGTCTGGATTTAGTTGTAAGCCGAACAAGTTGTCCTTATCGTTTTTCACAGACAAATATCGTCTTTTAATCAAAATCATTAGGGTCTATAATATTCGGGAGGTTCCTTGACCTAAACGTTGGTACAATGAATCTGACCTTACTTTCCATGTTAATTCACGCCGTATGTGAGCCCCGAGCGATGTGACAAAGGAGTCTTTTCACACATTCTCTCCGATCTAAAACATCAAATCTTCATCTTCAATGCCTGCCATGTTTTTAAATAATTAACTTTTTTATTTGTTTTAAAAAAAATGTCACAAGCATATTGGCTCGATTCTTACCCCACATAGAAGACTGAAAAAGAACCCTTTGGCGTGAAGGGAAATAAACGGAATATTACTTTTTCCAAATAATCCATCTACTATTGATGCGGATCATTCTACGTTAAATTTCCAACTCTAGGAAGCGGGCGAAGTGATTTGTGCCAGGCCCTGCACGTCTTACTTTCAAAATAGAAACTCGCTTCAACAACAACCCCAACCAGACAGTGTACAGAATCTGGGGCGGCCAAACGTTAAGAAAATTTCTATAAAACTTGAGGGGCAAGAAATATTTTCTTTACATAATGCAGACATATTTTAGCCATGCTGATCTATGGCCTAACGAGAATGAAAGGGCTGGATCTTGCGTTTCAAGAATCGAAAATGAAGAAGCAATAAATCATAGAATTAGGCGCTGAAGATGCAAAAGACGCATAAGCCTGAAGCTGTAAAGTTTGGCGTATGGTAATCGCTTTTTTTATACCCTTTAGATTTTTGAGTATGTTAAAGCGCATGCGCCTACTTTCAAGAGCATTAAAGAGACAGATTGTCATTATAACTAACGTTTAATGACCACAAATAGTTATTAAGATCTACAGACACCGAAGCAAAGTCAGCATATCCTGACATCTCGATTAGAGTTGAACATCGTTTAGCAACCCAAACTTAGCGAGGATGATCCAGCAACAATATCAGTCAAAATTACAATAATTACGAAAGAGTGATTCATCATTTCTAAAAATCCTAAAAGCAAAGGCAGACACTATATGGAATTTTAGTTTTAGGTGCCACAGCAAGATCGCTTTAAAGGTATTTTATTGCTGTGTGAAGATGAAGGACCATTCGAAGACAAACTGAAAATTTTATTAATCCTCAAATAACAAAAGTGCAATTACTATTGAGGGAGTCCTACCCAAATCTATCTACGCTAGCGGGCTTAAACCTTATCCCATTTGGATGAAATAAAAAACTGTTTGGAGGCGGGAGTGTAGAAATCCACATTACCTTGTGTCTAAAGATCTGCATCTTCACATGTTAGACTTGATTCATTATTTAACAACGAAATACGTATGGATAGACCTAAGTCAACAGGAGGATAAATCATTACATGAAGTGGGAGAACTGTTAGAGACATAATAAACATTCAAATTATAAAGAAAAAGAGGCCGATAACCGCTTAATTGGTAATTTGGTTTTTAATATATGAATGCGCAGCGAAATATCAAGATAACATATTAGAAAATATACATTACTAAATTAGGTTTTTTTCAAGTTTAAAAAAGCCATGTCTGTTCAGCTTAGCCGCATGTACCTAAAGAAGAGACAGGGTAGGGCAATTCTGCGCTATAGAAACCCCCCGACATAATAACCTTCAGAATAACAACATTACACAAATGCACCAAGATCAAGAGGCAAGACCGTTCAAAATACGCAAAGCCAAACGAATGTATTCTGTTGCCCATAATGCTGTTACCTATGTTAATACTGGAGCATCGACTATAAGTGCTCTATCACAAGAACGAGTGTAGGCCTCTGAGCACAGGTGTAGGTGGCACCCGCAGCTTTACCTCTAGGCGGTTTGTCTTTAGCTCTTGGCCTGTGTTATCATTAGCATGTAAGGTGCTGCTAGTCAAAAATTAAAACTAACTCCAAAAAGCCACACAGCCAAGGTTCAACTAATAACAGCTAAACTTAGCTCCTTAATCTGAATAATAAAATAAAGCACAAGCTGACCATTCCAAACATCCGATGACAGAATTTAGCCGTTTTACACAGGCCTGAGTTTATGACTACAAAAGACAAAATTTTTGATCTTCAAAGAAAGGCAAGGCAAGTTTTTCCTAACACCAGACCCGAAACAGATAAAAAAGAAAGTTTTAAAAAATAAACGAACATTAAACTCTGTTTCTAACAGCTCACATTAACACGCAAAGGGTGTTTATACTTTAGTTATGAGTCCAAGCACAAAAAGACCGTTGATATTGATTCATTAATTTTTTATTTTTAATTTTAAATAAATAATTTTGAGTTAGAAAAGAAACTCAGCAGGGAGAGATATATGAAGGACGGACGAATTGTTTGAAGGATTGCTTGAGGGAGAGCGTTTTTGTCCAAAAGCTTTAAACGATATTGATCTAGAAGTCATTGATCCAACAAACGTAACAGGCAAGTGTTGTGCAAGGCTATTTCTCAAGTTCCAGTAAACTAACAAATAGACCCGCCCATTAAAGTAATGTAGCTGTTTTAATCGACTATATAACAATAAATGAAGAAAATCTAGAAGTCTGGGTCCTCAATAAACAACCAGTTATTCTTTTGTAATAATGACTTAACGCCCGGTTTGGGCAGACCAAATGCTTACGCATTTGAAACGCTGCCGCTGAAGAAGCCAAAATGAGAGGCTCCGGTTGGTCAGAGGGCGAAGTCTTATGAGATCAAGATACAAAACAGTCCTAAGTATGCGCGATTGTAGGCTATCGTACATTCCACGGCTCTCCCAGCATTAGTCGCAAAAAGAGCAGTTCTAAACATAAAGACTTCGACAACAAATCTTTATGTGGTGTGTTCTCGCAAGGCTGGCATAACGTCCGCAAAAACGCAGAGAAGTATCTAACAATGAACCTTACTACAATGATCTTAACTTATGGGGGTCCTTTTCTGTGACGTGATTCCATTGATCAGTTTGAAGAACAAAACAAACCAATGACTGTTAATGTATACACAGGGATGAAGGAAACAAATCTACTGCCAATTAAAGTGTCCAAACAGTCCAACAATAGGTGATCCAGGCATAATTCATGTTGACTTACTACGATGCTTTCGCCAGCTGGCTATACCGCATAACACATTGATACGACAATGAGTAAATTTATTGGCAGGGCATACTTCAAAGCATTACCATAAACAAGAATTCTGCAGAAAATGCTTTAAACAAGATTCCATCAGTCGCAAGAGCCGCAAGCGAACATAAGAAACATAGTATCGGCCTCAGTTGACTGGTAATACAAGAACTAACTACTCCCCCACCCCCGGATCTAAAGTTAGTTTAATGACTGGAAACGGATGCAAAATTCCCATATGTTGTTACGGCAGACATCGAATCACTCATAGTTCCTTATGAAGGGCCATCGCCACAAAAACTACGAAAAACAGTCTTAATGAGTAATCACCCCAGATTTTGTTCATTTGCTTCGTTATTGTCAGGTCGATGGCGTTCATTCAAGGAAGCCAGAATTATGATAGAGGCCTAATGCTGCAGAATACTTCTCAGAACGCATGCAGCATGTGCGTATCGCCTGTTCTAATAATCTGAATTATCTGAAATCATAATGACGCCTGAAACCAAAACAGTATGAGTTCTTAGCCACACATGTTGGATTTGCGTTAGGCCTCTCAACAGACGCAGCAAATCCAACAGCGGCCTTGGGCGGCCAGCGGTTAAGAGACCTTGATCACATTAGCGAAAGTTTCAAGGTCGGCGCATATCAAAAGCAATCTTCAACTAAGTTGATCCAAAGACATGGAATAGCTGCCCATCTTCTTTTCATAACTTGCGAGGTTATGACTCTCACCTTATAATGCAAGCAGTAACCAGCGCCTTCAGGGTAGCATGCAATGCAACAATCATCAGAATAGTTACATGTGCTTTAATCTGAAACACATAACATGTCTTTTTATGACTCTATGCAACACATG
>CM031597.1:102479301-102490078 GCA_018398815.1 Conus ventricosus | reverse complement strand
GCAGGATCCAGTTTTAACAAAGTCATTAGCGTCTCTAGGATGTGATCTATACTACAGATTTGGAACATTGTTATCGCCGTTAATCATGGGATTAATAACTTTTAATCATATAGATTTTATTTCCCTTCAAAATGACCAAGCCAGAAAATCAGCAGAATCAGAAAACACTGAATCAGGTGGAGAAAGTAACCAAACCAGAAAATCAGCAGAATCAGAAAACACTGAATCAGGTGGAGACCAGTGAAAAGCATCCTGGGCGTGTTAAAGCAGGAAAAAAATTAGCAGAGTGGAACAGACAAAAAAAATTAATGTTACAGAATATAACTCATCATGAAAACATAACCCCGCCAACGCCAGAACAAGTTGATTCAATGCCAGCTATAAAAACGCCATATGATTCAAGACCTACAGCGCCAAAGTCTTCATGGAATATTGAACTTAAAACTGTTGCCATTTTTGGCGCCATTGCTGCTGCTGGGGGCAGTTATTACGGTTATAAAATATATAAAGAATGGCAACAAGAACCAAAGAAGTCAAAACAACCTGAACCACTAAATACAGAAAACAAAAACATGCCAAACCCGCCAACAACAAAAGATCGTTTTGATCCATTTGAAATGTAATAATATTTTAAGAACTTAATTTTAAATTTTTTGATAAAAATAGATCATGGCGTATTATAAAATGATGGAGTCAATAAATAAAGACATGGAGTCTATAAAAGACATTTCCATAGACCAGAATTGTAATCAATGCGGTTGCTTAGGATGTAAGAACTTCATTAAGATCTATGCTGACCAATCTCGCGCAGAGAACGCCGAGCAAAATATTCTCAGCGATGACGCGTTTTTTGAGGCGTGTGTGTACTATATTAGACATTTACTATTTAAGATAAAAACATAGATTGTCTTGTTTTTTTGATAATTATAAGATAACTTAAATAAGAACTTGGTTGTACTTAGAGGATGACTTAGTTATGATCTTAGGTTGACTCGAGTAAAAACTTGAGGATGACTTGGGGCTGACTTGAGTAAGAACTTAAAAGTGACTTGGAGTGACTTGAGGATGACTTGAGGATGACTTGAGGATGACTTAGAAGTAACTTGGGGTAACTTCAGTTAAGAACTTAGAAGTGACTTGAGGATAACTTGAGGACGACTTGAGTAAGAACTTGTGGATGACTTAGAAGTGACTTGGGGTAACTTCAGTTAAGAACTTAGAAGTGACTTGAGTGTGTGCATGCGTGGGGTGGGGGGCAAGCAGGGTAGGGTGGGAGTGGGAGGTGGGCGCGCACCTTTGATTATTTATAAGAAACAGATGTCCAGAATATGATATAGTTATTATCAGTAAAACAACAAGCAATGACAGCAGCGACAACAACAACAATAACAGCATATATACAAGCACAATCGCACGCACGCACACACACACACAAGATAGGGAGGTGCTTGCATGGAGAATGGGAAAGGGTTTTATGGTTGGCGCTTGAGCGCCGTAAATTCAAGACGGCTGTCGGTCTCTCTGTCAACTGAAGATTATTCAAAGCAGCCACCAAGTGCATTTATCAAAAGCTTGATTAATAAACAAGACAGTTGAATAAAGTACACTCTGTGGCCGCCCAAAGGCAGCCAAAAAAGTTGAAGCGGGGCGTTGAAGCAGTGAATGTCAGTGAAACAGCAGTGTTCCAATACTAGTTGACCTATTTGAGCGCTACAGGCAGTTGCGCGACCTACTTCCGTGTTACAAGCAATGCTCTGGCTCAGCTACTCCTCTACGCAGGCAGGAGTTTCAGGTTTCGCTAATTCTACTCTTGCGATGATTGCTGTGCATTGTCGGGAACCATTGATACGGGTATTTTCTCAGCCCAGTAGTTCCGAATCTCCTCGCTGCTCTCAAACATTGCATGGAGCTCCTTTTAAGGTGGAAGATTTCATAGAAAGACAGCCCAACTGTGCTGAATTTGGATATGTATGGATGCAACAAACGGGCTATCTCTCTCAGTCTCCGTGCATATGAAGGGCTAATTCCAACATTTTCCTTCAGCCATTCATCCCACGTTTTACTGTGAGTCCCTTTCCTTTCTTCCACCTCAAAAAACTTGAAAGCAACTTCTAAAAGTCCCCCGTATTGCAGGTTAAAAGCCATTGTGGCTGCTTCTTGTCTTGCTAGTTGTCTATATCCATCAATCAGCTTTTGAACAGCACTTTGCGATGATGTAATTTCTTCCAGATTGAAAAAGAACACTTCTTTCCTGACTTTGTTCTGCACATCAACAATTTTGGACTGTAAATACTCGTGTAGTTCATTTGGATTCCTTGTTGTTTTGGATTTCTTTGCTTTTCCTCCATACAAGGCGGTGAGTTTTCGTTTGGGTTGTGAAGGAAGTTTAGGTAGTTTCTCACTTGTAGATGGGCCTGCTGTTTTAAGTTCATCCAAAACATGAAGAAATTGAGAATGGTACTCAAGATGTTCTTGAAGTATTGTCAACTGAGGAATACTCCACGCTCTTTGTTCTGTCATGATCAAAATGCTACACTATGTAATCACCAACCCAAAACTGAGGCTAACTAAAGTCAAGCACTTTTCTCACTGAAAATTACA
Source organism: Conus ventricosus (assembly GCA_018398815.1). NCBI lineage: Eukaryota > Metazoa > Mollusca > Gastropoda > Neogastropoda > Conidae > Conus > Conus ventricosus. The sequence continues at coordinate 102,487,477 of CM031597.1, read as the reverse complement.
CACGTCTTGACGCCACAACGCCACCAAGAAGAATGACAAACAGCTAAGGTCGGTTGTCAACGCCAACAACAGTGCTGGGGCGGATGTGACGTATTCTTACTATCACATGATTAAATCTTGGCTTATGGTTGGTGAATGTAAGAAACATGTCTAGATTAGTTTTGCCCCAGGCGGGAATCCTTATTGCTCCTTGCCAATTCATAAGACCCCACAGCACAAATTAAGTAATCATGTGTCAGCCTAGCTCTGTATTTCCATGTCTTACCGCCGGCACCAGCAATTAGGGGATGTTGTCCCCGTCATTTACCTATCTCATATTACCCGTGCCAAAAACACACAACCAGTAAACAAGAAGCGGCCCGGTTTTAAAAGACTTTAGTTTTATTTCACATGCGTGAAAATAATGTTATTAAAAACAAACAAGAAAAACAAAGGATTATGGCAAAACTGAAATCTGAAAAGTTTAATAAATTAGTATTGAAAACGGATAACCCTACACAGTATGTTTGTTTGTAGGGTCGTTATTTTTGGTTATTAAAGTCTTACTTGTTAGAGAACTGTAATATGCCGCTTCTAGGTCACTTTCGCCTGAAAACTGGTTTGAGGGCGAAGGTGAGTTAGAAGCGGCATATTACAGTTCTCTCCTGGAAATAATTCTGCAGGTGTTAAAGACAAAATAGTGTCTGTAAATTTTAACTGGGGACCAAATTCAGTATTTATCATCCGTTATCCCAAAACCAGCTGGACAGCTAATGGCCAGATTAGTCCAGCTCCAAAGATGTGGTCTTGAGAAACAGAAAGTCAAAGTGTCTAAACTCTTAAGAGAGGTGAACTATTGTGATTAGTTTAAAAGTTGTTAATCTAATCCCATTTTCATTGTGTTGAAGACGAGAGACCTCATGATAAATTCTGTTTGTCTCTTCAGTTTCATTGTGTTGAAGACGAGAGACCTCATGATAAATTCTGTTTGTCTCTTCAGTTTCATTGTGTTGAAGACGAGAGACCTCATGATAAATTCTGTTTGTCTCTTCAGTTTGTCTGCCTTGCTTCCCTGTCTGCCAGTTGCATCACTTCTCTTTCTATAAACCGTTCACTGTCTTTGTTTGCAATTTCTCGATTCATACCTGATAATATCTTTTTTGTTCTTTATATTCTATATATGTATATTGTTGGCACAAGTTATAATTCTTAAAAAGAAGAAAACAGTCTTTATGAAACTGTCTATCTAGAGTTAGACAAAATAAGCTCTTTCATGGCAATACTGCAACGCCGCCACATCATGTCTATATGCTATAAACTTTGATTAATTAGAAAAATGAAACCATTTTATATCTCGTATCTAACTGCTCTGGACAGCGTAAATAACAAACAAGAAGAGTCAGTCTTGCCCCCACGATAAAATAATTACGGGCCCATAACTCCAAACGAACGCTGAGACAACCCGGCCTCGTTGTTGTTTTTGTTATATGGAGTTAGATTATAATTGTAACCTGACTTCACTCATTTTTATAGCCCTTTTGCATGTTCAAGCCTAACAGATCGGCCATTTTACAGCATGTAAACAGATCCCTTTCACGCAAGATTGCACCAGCCCTGGTACATTGATCTGAGGCACAGAGAGAGAGAGAGAAAAAAAACTTCCTCCGTGCAATATAGCTCTGATACCAATCTGTCAAGTGACACTAATACAGACAGACCACTTAAAGACAAGACTGCCACACATGAAGTTACACCACTTAAACACCAGGTAACCCCGACTGATATTTTTCCATTGATTTACTTAGATGAAAATAGATCACCTCAACACAAAATACTCCGATTCAGCAGGTAGAACGAGACAACATCAACACAAGATAACCCTGTTTCTGATCTATCAGTTGACGCAGACAGGTAGAGCCCACTTTAACACAAGACAACACTGAGTTTGTTGATTTGGTAGTTCTGGACATGTGTCGATTTGGGACATTGGCACTTTTAGTTCTGGACATGTACCTTTTTGGAGGTAGGCACTTGTTGTTCTGAACATAATATGTTGATTTGGGACATAGGCACTTGCAGTTCTGAACATGTACAGATTAAGAGACAGGCCTCTCTCTCTCTCTCTCTCTCTCTCTCTCTCTCTCTCTCTCTCTCTCTCTCTCTCTCTCTCTCTCTCTCTCTCTCTCTCTCTCTGTGTGTGTGTGTGTGTGTGTGTGTGTGTGTGTGTGTGTGGTGTGTGTGTGTGTGTGGTGTGTGTGTGTGTGTGTGTGAGTGTGTGTGTGTGTGTGTGCGTGCGTGCGTGCGTGTGTGTGTGTGTGTGTGTGTGTGTGTGTGTGTGTGTGTGTGTGTGTGTGTGGTGTGTTTGTGTGTGTGTGTGTGTGTGTGAGGTGTGTGTGTGTGTGTGCGTGCGTGCGTGCGTGCGTGCGTGCGTGCGTGCGTGCGTGCGTGCGTGCGTGCGTGCGTGCGTGTGTGTGTGTGTGTGTGTATGTGTGTGTGTGTGTGTGTGTGTGTGTGTGTGTGTGTGTGTGTGTGTGTGTGTGTGTGTGTGTGTGAAAACCAAAAGGAGGAGAGTAGGTCAAATGCTAATATAGCTAGTTCTTTTCTTCTTTACGTAATGAAAATTTCGGCTGAGGTTACTGAACTTCGGAGTTCTGCAAAAACCTACGCGTTGAACTTCTTTTTAATAACAATTATGATGCATTTTTCTGGAACCTGAGATGTGTAATTGTGGTGAATCGTGTAAACATAGAAATCTCATAGCAAAATGATCTTGATTCTGCTATTTTTGTGACACCCTCTCTCTCTCTCTCTCTCTCTCTCCTCTCTCTCTCTCTCTCTCTCTCTCTCTCTCTCTCTCTCTCTCTCTCTCTCTCTCTCTCTCTCTCTCTCTTGGACGGAAATCAATCACATGTCTCTTAATGCAAAAAGAAAACAACTAAATGCATGCTCATTACTAGCAGACAAAAACGTCAAAATATGCCTGCTGATTTATTTTCAATATTTGTTTCTAGTGGAAAAATCGAAGAAGTAAAAACACATCAAGTTTTGAAGTGTTGTCATTGATAACAACTTATCATGGTTCGATCACGTAGCCTACCTATGCAAAAGAATATCCCAAAGAATATTCCAGTTGTCAAAAATAAAGCATTTTCTGAATATGCATGCTAGAAAACAATTCTTTCAAGCCCATATACAGTCAATTATAGACTATGCTTCTACTTTATGGATTCAGCCAGCGCAAACATTCTGAAACCTTTAGCAAGATTGCATAGGAGGGCGATAAAATTAGTTCCCTTAAAATCTAGTTCATTAACTCTAAACGATTATAAATCTTTGGATATCCTTCCCCTAAAGGAAAAACTCGAATATAATAAGGCTATATTTATGCATAAAGTGGTAAATGGAAGTGCACCTCCCTCCATGGTAAACAGTTTCCGGACGAATGACAATAGGCACGTCCACAAGTTAATAATGCCTCTGCCCAGACTTGACCTTTACAAATCAAGCCTCGTATACAGTGGTGGTACGTATTGGAACAATTTGCCTCCATTTCTGAAAGAAATCTCAAGTTTTAATGTTTTCAAAGAGCGCTTGAAAGGATATCTTCTCAGTAAGTTAAAAGATATATTAAAAAAAAACTGTAGCAGTTGATTCCTAAATCAATTAAGACTCAGTGAATAGAAATAAAATACTGCACGAGTACAGGCCTGTGTTAGAAGGAAATCTTGCACGTGTCATTTGAAGCACAGCAATAATGGGTTAAGCTATCTGACATGTTTTACATTGATGATATCGCTTAATTGCATTTCGTTGTTTGATGTATTGTGTGTATTCAAGTCTATTTGGCTCTTGTTTCCCCGTTTGTATTTGTACTTTACATGTATTTTGGCCCGTTCACATCGCGTATCATTAGCTCCGACATTTTTTGCCTCTGGTTCTGGGCAACCCACCCTGACTGATACTATGACGATGATGCCGACCATCAACAAACTCCACTATGCAAAAGAAGCTTTGCAGATGAAGACAATGCACTACAGGGACTCGGTGAACAGTTCTCTCTCTACACTACAGAAATCAACCACCTTTTGCAAGAGCTGGATGTTCTTCAAAGAGAAAACAAGAAACTGATCAAGCAAACCTCTGATCTGATGGCAAAGGTTGATGAATTAGAAATTAGACCTTAAAGGAAGATTAAAAATCAATCTGATCTTTTATGGTAAAGCATGGAAATCAAATGAAACCAGTGACCACGCAAGGGCAAGTTGTGTTATCTTATTGCCAACAAGCTACAGAGGGTGAAAGATATTGATTTCGACCGAATCCGTCGTCTCAATTCCAAACTAGAACCTTCTCCTTTCCCCCCCCCCCCCCCCCTTTCACCAACACACTCCCTCCCCCCCTCCACCTCCCTCTTCCCCCCCCCCCCCCACACACACACACACACACACACACACATGCATACGCATACACGCACCTCATGCACACACCACACACACACACACACACACACACACACACACACACACACACACACACACACACACACACACATGCGCTCGCGCACACACATGGGCCCGTGCCTACACATCCATACACACACGTGTGTACATTCACTACACACACATACAATGATAAAAAAAAGGCACAACCAATGTTAGGTAGGCACTCAAGGTCTAAGCAGCGCGTTGGTCTAATGCGTAGGTCAAACATCTGCTAAGTCGTAGCCACGAGACCCTCTTCTTAAATTCTCTCATCTTACTTATTATTTCATTTATCCATCAGATTAAAATCATGCGCAGTGTGGTCTCAAAACTTAGCGGATGTGGTGTAGCGCATATGAATTAGTCCGACCGCAGTGACGCCTCCTTGATGATACTGAAACTGAAACTATTGACAGAATTTTTCTTTTATATTCTCGCTGACCACGGCAATTTTTTTTTGGGGGGGAATATATATATATATGGAACAGGCCGGTCGTATGCGGTATATATGTTTTACCCTAATGATTTACCAAAAGGAATCACTTTAATCTGAAACTGGTACAAATTTCATCGTTCAGGTCGACAAGTGAGCCTGTCAGTAGTAAGTTTCCACAACCGGCTGACACAAAAATCAAAGTCAAAAGGCAGCGATGGCAGGGTTAAACTGCCATTATCTTTCATTGTTTGTCGTTTTGATTTGTTTTCTGGATCAGTCAGTCAGTCATTCCCTTGACCTCTGGGGTCGTTGGGGGGACGTGATGAGGCAGCCGCCATTTCTCTCCAGGCTCTTCTGTTGGTGGCTGTTTTGTGGATACTGTAGGAGAAAATATTGATTCCGATACATTTTATGAATTTAAAGTGTTTTGAAAAAGAATCTCAAATCTAATTATCTGAACAAGGGAAATTTTCAGGATGAACAATCTGCCACACGAAAATTGAATTTGTCAGATGTGTTCATATAACTACACATTTTTATTTTTGTGCTTTGAAATTAACGAAAAGCTTTTTAGAGCAGAGGAGCATGCATTTTATGTGTGTTCTTTAATCCCACCAGAAGATTTTTTCCTTTTACTTTCATTTCAAACTGGATAATAAGCTTGCTATTTTTTTTTAATTAAGTTATTCGAATTCCCATAATCATAGTTATTCGTTTGCTTTCAAAAAACGTTCTCAGGGCTGCTGTTCTATTATCATAGAAAATAATTTTTGAACCTGCGCACTGCTTTAGGTATGTGTACTTTGAACTATGTTTGAAAAGGCGACCTAATAGAATAGCTGTATGCAGGCTGGTTTTAGCTGTTCACCCAAGACCACATTTTGCACCCAGATTGAAGATATAAGTGACCGTCTGTCACCACAGTCGTCTTCTTCTGTTTCTTCTATTTACTCGGGGGGGGGGGGTCCTCTGTTCTTCTTCATGATTTATTCCTGTTCCTGTTCACATTATTCCTCCTCCTCCCGCTCCACTTCCTCCTCCTCCTTCTCTTCCTCCTCCTCCTCCTCATCCTCTCCTTCTTCTTCTGTGTGGGTGACTACAATCGATATTTGTTGACTTATTGTTTTGCAACAGAACCAAGAGGGTGGGGGAGTTCTTCCATTCTAGTCAGAAGAGAGTTGTGACTGGAAAAGACGGATAAAGACTATAGCATGAAGCGAGGGGGGAAAAACGCACCATGGACTGCCGCACCATTACAACTAGCCTCTTAATTTTGAACCTGCTGGCAAGCGTTGGCTCTACGACCAAGCGGGCTTGAACGGCAACGTCCTGTTAATGTTCTGTCTGAACAGGCACCACTAAGAACCGTCAATGACTCAGCAGCACTGCAGTGCAGACTCTGGTGGGTTGCCCCTAAACAGTCTGATACTTCCTGTTCTCGGCGGCTGCGCTGGAAGAATGTGTATGGTGGTCAGCTGGAAAAAAATTGATGTGAGAGCAAAGCCATATGGGGGGGGGGGGGGGGGGGGGGGGCACTGAAAATGGCACAGCGAAAAACAAATCCTGTCCATTATCAACTCAGACATCAAATGAGATGGTGCCAGGTCCGGTGTCCCCACCCACCCACCCACCCATTTTTCAGCTCCAGTCAAACTGGGAAAGGTCTTGTCTTATTCCGGCAACCAGGCAGTAAGGGTGTCTGTCGGTAGACCTCAATGAAGGAGGAGGTGGTTCATTCAGGAAGCCCTACAGCTGGAAAGAGATACAAACCTCAGAGGATTCACCTTCTATTACTTCATGTGGTGGACTGTCCCACTCCCTGACGGAGGTTAATCAATCAGCCAATGAGAAGAGGAAGAAAGAAAGAAAAACCGGAATTGGTGTTGAAGGGTGAAAAAGGGAGGGAGAGGGAGGATTCTACTGACGCATCCCCATCAGATATGGCTGAACAGGAGGAAAGCGATATCTGATTTTACAGCCCGCTCTGCCCTCCATTTCCACCTTCCCCCCCCCCTCCATCCCCCTCAAAATAAGTCAGTCCCTCAATTCATTCATGGATTCTTGACTTAACACAATAACATTAAAATTGTCATGATTTTTTTTATTTAACAATAACGATAATAAAAATATTTTTAAAAACGAGTCAAAAAACAGTCAGAAAATGGACAGCAAATGAAAACGTCTATTTGGAAAGAAATCATCAAAGTGTGCTAAAGGCCATTTCTTCAAGATTGGGTTTACGGCTTTGACTGAGATTATTGTCTGATACACGATGCATTTTGCAATCGTCTCTGGTCTATGATTTCATGAATTTCAAAATCATTACAGTTTCAGAGAAGCAAAAACAAAAACAAAAAACCTACGAAGCCTATCTATAGTAAATTAGCCTTATTTTGTTTCGTATCATTCTGCAATGAACGAAAGGGGAAATGGGTTGAAAACACTTCGCTTGTACAGAATAAAATGATAATGTCCATTAGCGTACTCTTTTGCCAATCCATGTACATTTCTCTAAAGAGAACACAGGAGCGTGATCAAGAACATATTTTATTCAATGTAGCAAAATGCTATTTATGATATATCATTTGCAGCAAAAAAATTCTTTAGGCATTAATGACTGACCGTGCGTATCTCTTATTTTGTAGCACAGTTGTACCTCCCGAAAAGATAGTATCAGAACTAAATGAGTTGAAATCTCTCTCTCCTCTCTCTCTCTCTCTCTCTCTCTCTCTCTCTCTCTCTCTCCCCTCTCTCTCTCTCTCTCTCTCTCTCTCAAATAATAAACAAAGGCGCCTACCAAAAGGGCATGTGAACAAATAAAGTACAGAATGTATCGACAATCGTACTGCATTTAAGAACAAAAACCAAATTACAGTAAACGTTCACAACATAAATGACTTTATATTCATAGGTTTTGTGCAAAAACAAGGAAAAGTGCTTGACAAGTACAGCAAACGTATGTGCCATTAACAGACTCAGTTTGAAAAATGATGGCAGCCCACAATATTTTAACAAATCTTAAATAAATGTTAGCGAACCGCCAAGAGAAACGTGGACAAACGAGTCACGAGACAAAACACGACGCGTTTCGACCTCTTAGGTCTTCTTCAGGCCAAGAGGTCGAAACGCGTCGTGTTTTGTCTTGTGACTCGTTTGTCCACGTTTCTCTTGGCGGTTCACTAACATTTATTTAGATTTGTTTAGATTTCTGCCTGCAGTCGTTTCACTTTGCAACTAGATCCACAATATTTTAGCTTCATAATCTTTTTTGTACTCCCAG
>CM031597.1:102464301-102466801 GCA_018398815.1 Conus ventricosus | reverse complement strand
TTCAGTTCTTTCCCCTACTTTTCTCACATCCTTACAATGTTTACTTCAGAGTTACAGAATCATTCCAATGTTTCAATTTTGCATATTCTATAGCATCATCACTTTCTTTACCCGTCTTTTTCATTTTTTCATGATTATTTGCTGATTTTTTTTACAATAGATCTTAAATCTTTCTTTTTCTTGTTATTTGCGCGTTCACATTCCCTTTTTCCACCCCACATTTCCCTTGTGTTTTTTAGATTTTGTGTTTTTTATTTTTGGGATCGATTTATCTGCTGCTGTTAGGATTAATTTACAGAATTTATCATACTGAATCGTCTATATTTTCTTCAGTAGAATAATCTAAATCTATGTTTTTAAAGGATGTCTTTGAAGAGTGACCAATCTGCACACTTGTAATTATACTTTGGATAACATCTACTGTGTTTTCTTCTACTTCTGCTATGTTATTTAAAGATATTTTAACTGGAAATATAATCTTTATCCTAAAGAGTCATCTCCCGTTTTCCCCCACTGTGTTGACTTACCAATGATGGAGATACAAAAGTTAAATCAATGGCTGAGGGATTATGGTTAGATTACTGGGCTTCCATAAAAAACGCGAAAACAAAACAAGCTGAAGGTTGGGGGTGAATTTTTATTGGTCACAATTTTACATAGTGGGAAGCGAGAATTCAGTGTGATTTGATTCATTACACCGGTAATGTGTGAAAATGTCATCAGCAATATGTCTTTTGTGTGGAAAATCCAAGTCACGTGACAAACCAGCTTGAAGTCCTAACACCGTGTGTGGCCACCATTTGCGTTGACAACTGCTTGACCCCCAGCGGCTCATGAGTGGACGAGGTGGTTGATGCGTCCCTTGGCACACCAGCCCACCATGGACGATGGCCCGGGGAATTGAGCCGCTGTTGCTGGTCGTGGACGCAGGAGGTCCAACGTCTGCCAATTCATCCCCAAAAAAATTCTATTGGGTTTAAATCGGGACTGAGGGCTGGCCAGGGCAGCACATTGACGTTGTTATGCTGAAGAAATTGCTGGGGGGCCCTGGCGGTGTGGGTCTTGCATTGTCCCGTTGGAATGTCCAGTTGGGTGTTGCGCAAAAAAAAGGAACGACATGGGGGCTGGCACCCGGTTGATGTAGCGCTGTGCATTGAAAACCCTGTCCGTGACCAGGACCAATGTTCTGAAAGATTTACTGGTCTATGGCGTGGTTAATGCCAAATTGCACCCCAAATCATAACGTTCGGGCCTCCCAGGGTTCCGCTCTACCACACAGGAGTCAGCATAGCGTTCACCAGGTCGACGCCATTTTTCTGACACGACCGTCAGCCATGTCAATACAAAAACGGCTCTCATCTGAGAACAGTATGCGTCCCCACTGCTGCCTGCGCCAGTTGATTCGGGCTTGTGCCCACTGCAGCCTGTCATGCCGGTGTCTTGGTGTCAGTACCGGACCTCTGTGAGGACGCCTACATGCCAGCCCGTTCTCCTGAAGACGCTGCCGCACAGTGTTGAGGCTGATTCGTTGCTGGAGATTCCCAGGCACCTGTCGAGCAGTGTTAGCGGCTGTTTGCCGCCTGTCCCGCAGATGGGTTCGAACAAGATGGCGATCCTCTGTTGGTGTGGTGAACCGAGGACTGCCTGGCCGGGGACGATCATCAGTGGTACCAGTGACTTGCATGCGGTGCTGCAGACGATAGATGGTTGAGATGTGGACGTTAAAGATGTTGGCGACCTGCCTGGCATCCACGCCAGCCTCCAGATGGCCTAGGGCACGATTGCGTTCCTCTGCTCGTAGTCTTGGCATCTCTGTAGCGCTCAGACGGCAAGTCGTTACCTGAACCTTGTAGCGCGGCTTTATAAAGGCTGCATGCCTGCGTACTTGTCGCTGGTTAACTTTGCTCTGCATGGTGTGCACGTGCCTCACATGCAGCAACCAGTTTGCCATTTTTGTTGACCCTCCAATGCCGGGAATGATGTGTTCCTCACACAATTTTTTCACTGCACGTGAGTCTTGGACCCAAACAACTTGCCACAATGGTTCAATATTGTATATTTACCCCTTTTCACCCGAAAATATAGCCTTTCAATTTTTCGCGTTTTTTATGGAAGTCAGTATATATCTGGAATACGAGTTATATTTCCATTATTCAGTATGTAAAGAATAGAACCCGCTATGTTATCTAACAAACGGTTATTAGAAATATAGGAACAACTCTTATCCCAGAAAGGGGCATGTGCATTAAATCACCCCCAATAACCCACTTATCCGTTTGATCTTGGAACCCTTTAGAGAATGTAAATATGTTCGTTCACGACCACCCATGTTATTTTGCACGAAAACCCCCCTTTTCACATCTAAATCACGTCCATCACATATCAGTTTTGACCAAATTTAACACCTGTTTCACACTAAAATTAACACCTCAAAACCTCTAAATATGACGAAATTAACACATTAAAACGGGGGCTTACGTGCTAGATAGATGGTGATCGT
>CM031597.1:102457651-102460151 GCA_018398815.1 Conus ventricosus | reverse complement strand
CTCTTTCTCTTCCCCCTTCGTCTTTTTCTCCTTCTTTTTCTCCTTCTTCTTTTTCTTTTTCTTCTTCGTCTTCTTCTTCTTCGTCTTCTTCTTCTTCTTCGTCTTCTTCTTCTTCGTCTTCTTCTTCTTCTTCTTCTTCTTCTTCTTCTTGTTCTTCTTCTTCTTCTTCTTCTTCTTCTTCTTCTTCTTCTTCTTCTTCTTCTTCTTCTTCTTTCACTGTGGATGGTTATATTTATCAGTTACTGACTTATTCTTCTGCCCTGGAACCAAGGGGATAGTGGAATTCTTCCACTCTGGTCAGAAGAGAGAACTGGGAAAGACACGTCAAGACTGAATCTGAGCATGAAGCAGAAATAATATGGTGGACTGTCAGACCATCACAAATAGCCTATTCATTTTAAACCAAGCAAGACTGTCCATTTCCACTAACTTTCTCTGGCTCCACATCTAAACGATTATTGCTGTCTGTAGCGAGCTTTAAAAGCGAAGTCTTGTGAATGTTGTATCGGAACAGGCACCATTGAACACCACCAAACTGACTCAGCAACTCTGCAGGGTATACTCTGTTGAGTTGCTCCATGGCAGCCTGATTCTGAGTATTCTCCTTGGCTGTGACGGAACAAGTGACTGGGGATCGCTTTGTAGTTGTTAGCCAAAAAAAAAAATCATGTGACAGCAATGCCACCGATGGGGTACTGACAGAAACAAATCCTGTCCATTATCGACTCAGACACTAAATGAGATTGCACCCAGCCCACAGTCCCCACCCACCCACCTATCCACTACTGTCAAACTGGGAAAGGTCTCGGCTTATTCCAGCAACGGGCAGTAAGGGTGTCTGTCGGTAGACCTCAATGAAGGAGGAGGTGGTTCATTCAGGAAGCCCTACAACTGGAAAGAGATACAAACCTCTGAGGATTCGCCCTCTGTTACCTCATCTGGCAGACTGTTCCATTCCCTGATGAGAGGGGGGAAAGAAAGAAAGAAAGAAAGAAAAAACCGGAAATGGTGTTGAAAGGTTAAAAGAAATGAGAGGGGGGAGGAGGATTCCACAGACCCATCCCTATTACCTAAGGCAGAACAGGAGGAAAGCGACGTCTGATTTTATCACCCCCACACCTCTCTGTTTTCCATTTCACCTTCCCCCCCCCCTCCCCACTTCGAGGGGTCAAAACGAGTCAAAAGCAGTCAGAAAATGAACCGTAAATGCAAACGTCTCCTCGGAAAGAAACGATCATATGGTGCTAAAGGCCATACTTCTCGAAATACGATTCGATTGCTGTTTCTTCAAGACGGGGTGTACCTATTTAATCGAGAATATTGTCAGATATGCAATACATTTTGCAATTGTTTCAAGACCACGATTTCAAGAATTTCAAAATGATTCAAATGCCAGAGAAGCAACTGAGAATGTATCAATACCATCTGTAGTATTTTATTTCTTCTTCTATTTTAGAATCATTTTGCAGTGAATGAAATGGGAAGTGGGTGGAGAACATTTCATTAGTACAGAACAAAAAGATCATTTCCATCCGTGGACCCTTTTGCCAATGCACACACATTTCTCTGTGAAGAACACAAGAGCAAAGCATGATCAAGACAGCAGTTTATTTAATGTAGCAAAATGATATCTACAATATATAACTTTCAGCAATTAAAAGAAAACACGTTTGATATCGATAAGTGGCCATGGATATTATTTCTTTTGTGGCACAGTTGTACCTTCTGAGAAATCATTTCAGAGCTCTCTCTCTCTTGCTGTGTCTGTCTCTCTGTGTCTGTCTCTTTGTCTGTCTGTCTGTCTGTCTGTCTGTCTGTCTGTCTGTCTGTCTGTCTCTCTCTCTCTCTCTCTCTCTCTCTCTCTCTCTCTCTCTCCTCTCTCTCTCTCTCTCTCTCTTCAAATGATAAGCAAAGGCACCTACTAAAAGGGCGTGTGAACAAATAAAGTACAGAATTTAATACAGTCGTACTACATTTAGGAATAAAAATCGAGTTGCTGTAAACATTCACGTGAAATGTCTTTATGTTTAAATGCTTTGTACAAAAACGAGAAGTGTTTCACAAGTACAGCAAACACAGATGCCATTAATGGGCTCAGTTTGAAGAGTGATGGCCGCCCACAATATTTCAGCTTCATAATTTTTTTTCCCCGAGTGCTCACGAGAGCTGGACAGCAAAGAACAAATTGTTTGTTCAGTTTCCTCGGATTCTGTACAAACGGAACAAAGAAAATCACACTTATTACATGTTCTGTGCCTACAATAATAGACAACTTATGTAAATGAATGTTGTAAAGTGTAGTGCCTTTGTCAAAAATGAAGCAATTTTTCACATTTTACGACCATCGCAAGAAGTCCTATAAAATCAAACTTACCATTGTTTTTCAACACAGACAGAGAGAGAGAGAGAGAGAGAGAGAGAGGAGAGAGAGAGAGAGAGAGAGAGAGAGAGAGAGGAGAGAGAGAGACAGACAGACAGACAGACAGACAGACAGACAGAC
>CM031597.1:102450151-102452651 GCA_018398815.1 Conus ventricosus | reverse complement strand
GGGAGAAGGGAGGGGAGTTTGAAGATGGAAAAACTGGAAAAATGAAATTTAAAAAAAAAAAAAGTTACAGATATGAAAACTCTTCTCTAGCTGCATAAGGGAACCATCGTAATCCCTTTTGAAGGCAGATATATTTGTATTGCCTGCTCCGAGGCCTTTCGCCCGCTGGATCGGGACTCATCAGGGAGACACGGCTGGTTGTGTCTGCGCTCCCGGCGTCAAATAGAGACACACCACAGTCCATAATACTGTGGTGTTCTCACCACCATGGGTGCAAAAAGAATCCAATAGCACCCCCAGAGCAGCCAGTGAAGAGTAGTAAATGCAACCAAACGAAAGTGTGGGGAGGAAAAAAGTTGCTGTAAAACTAAAGACATTATGCAAATAATATAAAATGTAGGGGACAGTCTTTGAGCCAGTCTTGAATAATGAGGCTGTGCCAGTCTTGAATAAAAGTTACTCTGTGTTAGGTTTCCTTAAGGGAGCAAAACACACCCCACTTGTTTACTGTTTATCGTTTACTGTTCCCTACCTCATTTCATTTCCGATTTTGCTTTATAAATAACCAGAAATATTTCTACCATTATTATCATAACTTGGACGAAGTGCCCGCCTCCCCTTCAAGTAATCTAGTCCATGTCAGGTATTTTCAATTTTCCATAACACAACAAAACATAGATCTATTCTATCTTCTGTTTGTGTGTACAGGGGAAGGGGTTATCGCCAGTAGGTTTGTTATGTCTTGTGGGAGATTTGAATAATCCTGCTCCATCTTTCACCTACTAAGTGTCAGACTCAATGATTGCAAGTTCAGTATTCGGACCACTTAACTGTAGTTTGATTTTTTTTTATCATTGTAGCACTTTTTCTTCAACGTCTGCACTCCCTAAAAATCATGCTCTCGCTCTGAGGATGAAATCTCTCATCTCTCTCTCTCTCTCTCCTCAAAATGACGTTAGTCAAGACGTAACCAGCAGTCTTTCCCACAAAGAAAACGAACGCGCCCATTAACAATTTCGCACTATTGACTTCTATTACGTTTTTCTTCATACGTATGCGTTGTTTATGTATATCAAAGTGGGTTTTACCTACAAAAAAAATGTGACCAAGGAACAACGTACTTGTTGCTGTGGTATCTTTTATGTACGCTGCACATAGGATATCAGTTTATCGTCTCCTCCTAAGACTTACCAACACAAACCCAAGGTAAACACCACTCCTTGTCTAGATTCCAGACAAGGACGGATACGATATGAATCACCCTGGCCCCATCACGAAATCACTGCCAGACAATTCAATCAACACACGACCCACGCTGTTCCCCAGGCGAGATCTCCTATCACTGATTAAAGCTGTACTATGTCGGATATACCATGTCCTGGACACTACCCAAACACAACAAACCCAATTTCACCATGCCCGCAACTTGTGCCGTCTCTGCAGCCAAAAAGGAGGCGGGAGGAAAGAGGGTTCCCCACAGATCTCTCTGAAGATACAGTTTCACCCAGATCGAACTTCCTAAGTCAGAACAAAACGCTGAATCGAGAGAACCGCAGCCACCCCAAAAGTACGTGCATTGAATTACTCTCTCTCTCTCTCTCTTTCTCTCTCTCATCAGAAGCGCCACTCGAAAACATGATACTGAATTACCTCTCAACTGTTACATTATTCGAGCCTTGCTGGGAATTCCATGCTGACAGTCACGTCTCGAAAGTTTGGCCAGTGATTAACGTATATCTTACGAAAGGAGAGAATCCTGGGTTTCTGGATGAGACTCAAACAGGTCGGTTTTTTTTTTTTCGTTTTTTCCGTTTCTATTTGCCGTACTTTTTTTTCTTTTTTCATGTATTTGCCGCACGTTTTCCTCCTTTTTTTTCCTTTTTTATTTTCGTTTTTTCTCCCCTATTTGACGTACGAGTTTTCCCCCTTTTTAATTTGGCATACTCTTTTCCTTTTTTTTTTTCTCTCTCTCTCTCTTAGACACGTTTTTCCCATTTCCTTTTCTATTTGATTTATGTTTTTCCTTTTCATCTTTTCTATGTGATGTACTTTTTTTTTCTTTTCTGTTCAATGTACTTTTTTTTGGCATCAGTCAGCCCGGATGACTATGGATTTTTTTTCCACTATACCCGGAACTTCACATTTAATTGGCTGCAGCACAGAACAGAAATCGATCTTTGGCCACGAGGTTTTAGATTTCTCCACATACGTTTTCTGTGAGCTAACTCGGTTGGCTACTTGGGAAAATAAAACTGCCTGTCATCACAACTTTGTTCTGAATGCCAGCCTGTAGGATAAAGCGAGGTCCTGTGGGCAGCATACACTTCATGCACGTCAAAGAACTCACGGCAACAAGGGCAACTTGGCGAATTTTGTTCAACGGACACAGAGAGAGAGAGAGAGAGAGAGAGAGAGAGGAGAGAGAGGAGAGAGAGAGAGAGGAGAGAGAGAGAGAGAGAGAGAGAGCAATATCCTACTCTGCAGTCTACGCCTGTGCAAA
>CM031597.1:102430151-102440151 GCA_018398815.1 Conus ventricosus | reverse complement strand
GTGCGGGTTGGCTGCACGGTTTTTGGGGGGCTTTCAGGTTTTTTTTTTGGGTGTGTTCACTAACAAACGATTTCCATTTATGCCTGCAGTTGTTTACTATTTCTGTTTTGGTGTTTAAAGTTGCTAAGTGTGGTTTGCATAGTATTAACCATTTTTCAGTTAAACATAGGTTGCACCTTTTTGAAACATTGCTGTATGGTGATGCTCTTTTTATGATTTTCCAGGATATATTGTAGCTTGTTTTTGCGTCTTTAAGTTTCCAGATATATTTGCTCAGTTCTGTTTGTTTTTTATTTTTCTTTATTAAATGACTGTTTGTGGTTTGCATATCTGGTTTTGAAGTGGTTTTCAGTGATCCCTATGTATGTTTCTTTTTCATTTTCTGATGTCACAGTAGCGAAAACAAGAAGAAAGAACTATGCAAAATCTTCCAAAACCACAACTTAAAGATTACCATTGAAGCAACAAAAAGGTAGTGAACTACTTAGACATAACATGGATCTCAACAACCATATATATAAAACCCTACAAGAAACCCAACGATACACCTCTTTATGTACACACCAAAGTAACCATCCACCATCTGTATTAAAGACCATACCCATAGCATAAACAAGAGACTATCAAACCTGTCATGCAGTGAGAGAGTGTTCAACAGTGCAGCAGTGGAATACCAGGAGCACCACCAACAAGTGGATACAATTACAAATTACAATACAACCAGACAACAACACAAATAAAAGCAAGAAAAATAGGAAAAGAAAAATCATATGGTATAACCCCCCATACGACGGGAAACTCAAAACAAACATAGGGAAAGAATTCTTCAAAATCTTAACAACTTCATTTCCAAAAGAACACAAACTGTCCAAAATATTTAACAAAAACACTGTCAAACTATCGTACTCATGTATGCCCAACCTCAAAAACCTGATTGACGCATCCAAAAAAAATGAAAATGAACACAGCAAAGAAGGGTGAAGAAAGGAAATCTTGCAATTGCCCCAGAAAGGAGCAGTGCCACTAAACAACAAATGTCTTCACAACAACATTGTATACCAGGTACTGTGACATCAGAAAATGAAAAAGAAACATACATAGGGATCACTGAAAACCACTTCAAAACCAGATATGCAAACCACAAACAGTCATTTAATAAAGAAAAATATAAAAACCAAACAGAACTGAGCAAATATATCTGGAAACTTAAAGACGCAAAAACAAGCTACAATATATCCTGGAAAATCATAAAAAGAGCATCACCATACAGCAATGTTTCAAAAGGTGCAACCTATGTTTAACTGAAAAATGGTTAATACTATGCAAACCACACTTAGCAACTTTAAACACCAAAACAGAAATAGTAAACAACTGCAGGCATAAATGGAAATCGTTGTTAGTGAACACACCCAAAACAAAAACTGAAAGCCCCCAAAAAACACGTGCAGCCAACCCGCACGAGCAAACAACCGCAAACGGGAGCCCACACGCTATATAACATCGGCGGTGGGCAAACCAAAAACCATCCTGATGACAGCGCAACACGCTCGAAACAAATTTGTAGAGTTTTAACATTCCTTTTAAATATTGTTAATATTATATATATATTATATATATATATATATATATATATATATATATATATATATGTGTGTGTGTGTGTGTGGTGTGTGTGTGTGTGTGTGTGTGTGTGTGTTTGATTACTTGTATTCTATTTTTCATTTTTCCCTTTTCTGTTTGAAGCACAGTATCGGTCTGCAGGGATGATGAATGCGCTAATCCGGTCACCAAATACTAACCATCAGTTAACCCAGATGGCTATGGATTTAGGGGTGGGGGGTACGTGCGTGCGTGTGTGCATGCGTGCGTGCGTGCGTGCGTGCGTGCATGTGTGCGTGTGTTTCACTCCACCTCCGAACTAAATATTTGTTCCGCTGAATGCGAGGTTTTAGCTTTCTCTACATGCTTTTTTTTGTGAGCTAGCTCGGTCGGCTACTTGGGGGAAAAAAGTGCCTGTCATCATGTTTGGGTCTGAGTACTTAGCCTTTTGGATCAGACGACACATAGAGGTCATGTGTGCAACATGCACTTTCTTGCACGTCAGAATACTCACGGCACTAAAGTCTACACGAAAATCGAAACAAAAGCACGCGAGGGCAGAAACAAAATGTGAAGAAAAAGGAATTCCTGTACAACGTAACCCCCTTCCCCTTTACCCTCTGTCCTTTTCTATTCACTAAGAGCTGTGGTGTGTGTATACAGGTTGGAGGTGGGAAATGGAGAGCAAAAGTAGGGGGGTTGTGGGGGTGGAAGTGGGTGGATGGTAGTGACTGAAGAATTCATACTAGAAAAAAAAATTTTATGGAACGGCCACGGGTTCTGGACAAAGCTGATTTTTCTTTCCATTTTTTTTTAATCTCAAGTGCCATCTTCTTCATTTTCCTTTTCTTCTACATCTTATCATCTGCTTCTTTTTCCGCACTATCTCCTGCTTCACCATCTGCATTTTCGGGGTCCATCTTCTTCTTTTTCCCTCACCATCATCATATCTTCTCTTTTATCATGCCCGTTGTATTCTTCTTCCACGTTCTACTTGCCCAGTGCCAGCGTCATGGATATGGTGATGTTGGCCGTTCTGGACATGAACTCGACACAGCTCAGCGACTCAATTTGCATGCGAGGTCCACTGGCTCTTTCTTGTATCACAGAACTAACATGAAGAAAAGAAGACCTGCCGACGGAACCACAGGCCCGGTTTTGAGTGCCCGTGTCTCTGACAAGGTCTGAGGGTTATGAAGAGGGAGACAAGATGGGAAGGGAAGAAAAAAATTGGGGAGGAAATATTAGAGAAGGGGGAGAGAATGTGTCTGACAAGCTCTGAGAGTGGGGGTGAAGAGAGAGGAGAGAGAGAGGAGAGAGAGAGAGAGAGAGAGAGAGAACTCAGAACTCAGAATTTTTTAATGTACGTCGGCCTTTGGCCACAATACATGGAGGTACCAAATGGAATTGGAGTGGTGGGGTGGGGAAGGGAGTCAAGGAGATGGGGGCGAGCAAGGAATGAGGAGGGGGGGGGGGGTGAAGGGGGGAGGTGAAAAGATAAATATATTCCACATTTCACATTCCACAATCTTGACAGTCTCCTCTAAACATAAATGTGTAGTAGAAATTCTAAATGAACGTATCTTTGCAAACAAAGCTAAAGCTACATGAGTGAATGATGAAGATCTATATATCATGAAGCACAAAATAAAGTATCAAAGTTATCGAGCCGTAATAATCAGCCAGTCATTTTCGTCTAAAATATAACCTTATTCCTTTTGTTAATCGCATGGAACACATATCTTGAACATTGTGCCTATGATTCATACTCGTTGCTTTCAACAGAACATTTACGGGCACTTTCATTGATTCTTTTAGAAATTTAGCTCGAAGGTCTATAAACAGGCAACAATCAAAAAAGAAATGATGCTCATTTTCAACTTGACCCGAGAGAGAGAGAGAGAGGGGAGAGAGAGAGAGAGAGAGAGAGAGTGTGTGTGTGTGTGTGTGTGTGTGTGTGTGTGTGAAAGTGTAGGCAGGGGAGGGGGAAGGGAGGAATATTGGATGGTTGTGTGGTAGGAGGGGGGAGTCTTTGACAAGTTGTGCGAGGGCCCTATGTGTATGTACGTGGAGATGTTAAGGAGGTGGAAGATGGAGAGAGGGAATAGTAGGGGAGATATGAGGACAGTCTCTAACGACCTCTTAAAGGGATACTAGGTGTTGTGGTGCGTGTGAAGGGTTTGTGGGTGGTACCCGGGAAAGGAATATATAGTGGGGTAATGGGTTGGGAGGGGCGGAAGGTGGTGAGTGAAAAACGTCATGATATGAAAACCCAATGGATCGGTCATTTCGCTCTGGACTTACGCTGACTTTCTTTTCATTTGGGGCCACAAGCTTTATACGTATGTTCCATATATACTCAGTCGCGCGCACAGAGAGAGAGAAAAGAGAGAGAGAGAGAGAAGAGAGAGAAGGGTCCTGCTCTTCAGTCTATGCTTGCGCAAAGATTACCATGGAAAACCTCCCCCCCCCCCCCCCCCCCCCCCCCCCCCCCCCCCTCAAAAAAAGTCCCACTCCCAATTAATATATCGTTCTCATTACATGCGAAGGAGAAATCCACCCCATCCCCCTTCCACCTCTTCCCTTTTATCTTTATGTGTGCTAGGTGATGGATAACGTACGTTTTTACTTTTTTTTTTTTTTTTTTTTTTGCTGTCCCAGCCTCTGCGCCATCTCTGAGGCAGTGCACCCACGCCGCTCATTCCGACACCCCGTCCACAGCCACAGCCCGGTCGGCCCCGCCGCAGCCCCGGCACCAGCAATCCACAGGGAGCAGTCAATGTCAAGTCGTCAAGAGGCAACCCACCGTAGGGGACACTGCACTGCTGCCGAGTCACTTCGGTGGTGTTCAGTGGCGCCTGTTCTGATCTAACTTACGCAGGACACCACCTACTAAGCCCCCTAACTGACGACAATAATTGCTTAGTCGCGGAGCCGGCGTGAGTGAGCTCTCCCCCCGGAGGGCGCCACCACGTCCGTCCAACGACAGCCCCCGTGGACTCGCCGATACCGGTGACCCCGACGGAACCAAACCAAGGCCACAGACGTGGAGAGGACATCGAAACTGAGTCACCATAAGAGCAGGGCATGAAAGGCCACAGAATTTGAAACTTTTTTTTTAATGATGATCAATGAGAATGAGGATGATTGAGATGATGCTACGGATTTCCATTTCGGTCAGAGACTACATGACAGGGCTGTACTCTACGCTTCCTTTCATAATATATCCCGGCGTCAACCAGGCCTGAGAGATACAGGCAACCTGCAGAGTTGGTCAGGAAATTTGAGCAACACTCTCAGAAACGCATCCATTAAGTGGATGAAACCCGACTGTGTTGTCCCAGTCTTCCCAACTGAGTCCGCAGCAAACTCAACTCTGGGTAGGAGCCGGTCGGGCAGAAAAAAACCCACATGCCTCTGATGGGATTCGAACCCACGACCTCCCAGCCGGGAGTCCGTGACGCTAATCACTTCGCCACGGCGGCTGGATAAACGTACTTTGTTTTATTATAGGAGAAAAAGTTACTGCACGTGCTTATTATTTGCTCCTCAGGCTCATAGCATCATCTAAGGATTCCTCTTTCTTACCATAAAGTCTTTTCATTACCATAAAGTCTTTTCATTACCAAAAAGGTTTGGTTGGTGACCAGAGGTTCTGAACACAATCTGAAAGCACTGCAGTACAGGAGTCAGAGCATGATGTTTATGGCTCAGATAGATGGCCGTAATGATGTCCATCTCATGAGTCCACCATGTGATGTCCACTAGTAAGGCCTTCTTCCTTGCGCTGAACCCTAAGCGATCTGAAGCGATCAAAGCTAAGTGAATTTTCGTTGTTTTATTCGTTTATTTATCACCCGACAGAGACCTAAGAGGTCCGAAACGCGTGTGTTTTGTCTTGTGACTCGTTGTCCACGTTCTCTGGGCGGTTCGCTAACATTTATTTCAGATTTGTTTAGATTTCCGCCTGCAGTCGTCTCGCTTTGCAACTAGATCTCATTCTTATGGTTCATCTCCTTCTTCATCCTTCCGTGCGTCATCTTTTTCTCTTTTTTTTCCCCACACCCTTCTCCTCATTATGGTCTTCTTCAACATCATCATCATCCATTTCTTCTGTATTGTTTTCTGCTTTTTCACGTTCATCATCTTCTTCTTCATTATCATCTATTTTATCACAACCTTCTTCTTCTTCTTCTTCTTCCACGCCCCACTTGCCTGATCCAACATTCAAGGGTATGGACATGGTGACGTTGGCTATTCTGGGCATGAGTTCCACCTAACCCAGTGACCCAGTTTCCACCTCAGGTCTACCTCCTCTTGTGTCACAGAACTGAAATGAAGAGAACATGAGACACCCCCCCCCCCCCCCCCCCCCCGACGGTATGGATGCCAGTGTCTCTGACAGTGGTCTGAGAGGGACGCCAAAATATGGTGTGAAGAGTGTGGGGAGATGGAGATGGATGGAGAAAATTGGAAAGGTGGGGGGGGGGGGGGGGTATTGGAGACGGGGAGTGGTGTCTGTGACAAGCTTTGAGAGGAGTTTCAATGAGCGGTGTGTGTTGTTGGAGTGGGCAGAGGAATGGGGAAGTGATAAAAAGTAGCGGGGAGTGTTAAGGGAGGGGATGAGGGGTCTTTGACAAGCTCTGAGAGGGTACAAAGTGTATTCGTGTGGAAGAGTGAGGGTGGAGGGAGTTGGGAGGGGAAAGGAAGAGAGAAGTGAGGGGGAAAGGAGAGAGAAGCGGGGGAGATAAAGGGATAGTTGCTGACAAGCTCTTAGGGGGTGTTGCGTGTATAAAAATTTAAGATGGGATGAGGAGAAAGTGGTCGGGTAATGGGTAGGAAGGGATGGATGCTGGTGGGTGAACGGCGTCATGATATAGAAACTCAATGGAAAGGCAACAAGCTGTAGACACATGTTGACTTTCTTTCAATTTTTAGCCACAAGTCACTTAATATATGTTTCCATATATACTCTCGTCCGCTTCTCACTAAACACACACACACACACACACACACACACAACACACACACTGACTGACTGAAACCAATTTTTTGTCAGATTAACTCAAGGTTGTACTGACACACACACACACACACACACACACACACACACACACACACACGCGCGCGCGCATGCATGCATGCATGTATGCATGCACGAACTCATGCGCATGCACACACACACACACACACACACACACAACACACACACCACACACATTCAAATGACTCAAGAGTTTATTTGTAAATTGGACAGATAGACAGGTCGAAGGGTGCTCCAGGAAAACTTCTGAAGGTCCATCTGAAACATGTCAACAAAAATCAGCCAAGTTAATCCATCTCATTCGAATCAATGCTGTTGTTGTTGTTGTTGTTGTTGTTTGGGGTTTTTCTTTGTTATGTTGGTTACCTCTCGTTGTTATCATTAAAATCATTTGGCACATAATCAAATAAATGCGCGAAGCATTTACAATCCACATACGCACACGTCAAACAACCCAGTAGATAAAGAACAAACAGTAATGAAAAGAAGAGGCATGCGAACGAACACTCGCCCTACATCAACCCGTCCCACCATCCGACCAAGCGAACACTCGCCCTACATCAACCCGTCCCACCATCCGACCAAGCGAACACTCGCCCTACATCAACCCGTCCCACCATCCGACCAAGCCCTCTCATTCCCTTCTCTTCACCTCTCCCCACCTCTCCCAGAAAAAGGATCGCCAGTTAATTAACCCACGCAAACCCCCTCTCGCAAATCAAGCATACATCACACTCCCAAACATCGTCAGCACGTTATAAAACAGTCTCTCCTCCGCCAAGAGTGTTTCTTGCGACAATCATTGAAACATTGAAAGCACGCAGCCTTGTGTTTGTCCGACCTCAAAAACCGGATGGTGGACAACAAAGTTAACCCACACTGAACGAAGAAAAAAAACTGAACCAACGCTGATTTCTCCACCGAAGATTTTATCTAATCCATCTTTTCTTCCATCATTCATTGACATCTCATTACCTCGTCGATTAATGATATTGATCTCTCAGCTAAAGAAGATGTTGTTTACGTCATTCTCTTCTTCATCATCGATTTATCTCATTAACTCATTAATTACCCTTTATTCATCTGCTCTTAACTCGGATGCGACACTCGGTCAAACTCTTTTCTTTCCACAAAGGGTGGACGTGTTCAGCGTCCGTTCAGTAAGTTCACCCAGAACCTATTGAAGCACTCTTAACCAGACCTCGTGGCGGAAAGATCAATGTGATCAAAGATTAACCTATTGGTGCCGTCACGTAATGCGAATCTGGATTTTTTTTTTTAATCAATTCGTTCTGTCTTGGCGGAAGATCTGCGCTCCCGATTGTTCTTGTTTCAACTGATAGACACATTTCCTTCTGATGAAGAAGCTTCTTGTCTTTAACTCCACAATGTGACATTTTACACGTATAAATCTCAGTGTAACAAAAATGCGCATACAGTCTCACTCAGCACATCAGCCCCATGCCTGTCAGGAGGAAACCCAATTAAGCCGCGGGCTTATGCTGATCATGCATTCCAATAACTATGAATCGATGATCGATCCATGATCATAAGATAAAGTAAATCACCAAAATAATGTTTGTGCTATTTTTTTCTTCTTTTTTTTTCAAGCACACGCCTATCTTCCAAACCCTGTACATCCTACCCCACTTTCGTCAGGCGCCACGCCTAGTCCTACTCGTGCACATTTCATTTTACTGTCATCAGAATTATATGTCCCTCCTTCAGCATGGCCCGAGCTGAGCATGAGCGTTCACAAGCGCAGGAGCACACACATCGTTACAAACACACACACACGCTTCTTCTCTTAAAACGCACACACACACACACACACACACACACACACACACACACACACACACACACACACACACACATATGTATGCATACACATGCACACGAAGCATTTATATACACACATCTATCTGTCTGTCTGTCTGTCTGTCTGTCTACCTGTCTGTCTGTCTATCTAATCAATTATCTGTCTGTCTGTCTGTCTGTATCTCTCTCTCTCTCTCTCTCTCTCTCTCTCTCTCTCTCTCTCTCTCTCTCTCTTCTATCTATCTATCTATCTATCTATCTATCTATCCATCTTGCGTGAGCGTGTGTCTGAGTGTGTGTGTGTGTGTGTGTGTGTGTGTGTGTGTGTGTGTGTGTGTGTGTGTGTGGTGTGTGTGTGTGTGTGTGTGTGTGTGTGTGTGTGTGTGTGTTGTGTGTGTGTACTAGGTATTCATTAGCATGCTCAGAGCGCGTGCACACAGAGGCAGAAAGAGAAAGAAAGGAAGCGGAGGAAAGAAAAGTATGCATGATGCTACATTTTGAAATACCGGTTGCAAACAATATGCAACACCAGTCCGAGGGTCCATTACATAATTTCCCTTTTTACTGCGTTTCTTGTGACGCGTTTAACATGTTTTTCAAACACTCGAGAAGTCCATTTGCAACATGAGTAAAATCTCCATGGTGGAGGTAAAAAAATAAATAAACAACGTAATGCACGTTCACTCATTCAAACACTCCACACCCAACAAAAGCGTGTGATAATGACAAGAAACCTGTCGAAGATTGCAAGTTGACTGCGCTACGGCCGGCACCCGAGACCCACATTAGAAATCCATTTGAGGGATAAAATCCCTCAATCCCCACCCACGCCCTGCCCGCTTCCTTCCCCAAAACCACCAATATCAATCTTCCCACCTCTCCTCCCCTCCGCCTCCTCCTCCTCCCTTGACCCTTGCCCCTCCCTCCATAATCCCCTGCTCCTCCTTTGCGCTCGATCCCCCTCAGTTATGTTTCCTGTTTGTTTGTTTCCCCTCGTATTCCTCCCTCAGTTATTGTTCCTGTTTGTTTGTTTCCCCTCAGTTATTGTTCCTGTTTGTTTGTTTCCCCTCGTTATTGTTCCTGTTTGTTTGTTTCCCCTCAGTTATTGTTCCTGTTTGTTTGTTTCCCCTCAGTTATTGTTCCTGTTTGTTTGTTTCCCCTCAGTTATTGTTCCTGTTTGTTTGTTTCCCCTCAGTTATTGTTCCTGTTTGTTTGTTTCTTCCCCTCAGTTATTGTTCCTGTTTGTTTGTTTCCCCTCAGTTATTGTTCCTGTTTGTTTGTTTCCCCTCGTTATTGTTCCTGTTTGTTTGTTTCCCCTCAGTTATTGTTCCTGTTTGTTTGTTTCCCCTCAGTTATTGTTCCTGTTTGTTTGTTTCCCCTCAGTTATTGTTCCTGTTTGTTTGTTTCCCCTCAGTTATTGTTCCTGTTTGTTTGTTTCCCCTCGGTTATTGTTCCTGTTTGTTTGTTTCCCCTCAGTTATTGTTCCTTGTTTGTTTGTTTCCCCTCAGTTATTGTTCCTGTTTGTTTGTTTCCCCT
>CM031597.1:102422651-102425151 GCA_018398815.1 Conus ventricosus | reverse complement strand
GCCGTTGGTTGGGGAGCTTGCGTGTCTCTTTGACCCGGAGAGCTATGCTGGTGGGAGATTCGTCTCCTGGTAGGGCCACCCAAGCCAGACAGGTCAAAGGGTAGAGACCAGACAAAGAGCACTCAACTGGCCCTCCAGTTGGGGTTTGAATTGGGCTAACAACCCGGTCCTAGAAAACAAACGTTACAGAAACCGCAATGACATTTTCTGAGAATAGCATGGTTGGGGAAGAGTTCTCTCTAGCAGAGCCCATGACGCGAGCTGGTGAAAGCCTTCAGGAAGCCAGTGCGCCGACAACTCTTCTGACGACCAAAGCCAAGACCGGGATAGGGACCTGGAACATCAGAACCCTATACGAGACTGGAAAAACAGCACAAGTGAGTTGTGAGATGCACAGGTACAACCTAAAGATCCTTGGCCTGTGCGAGACCAGATGGACAGGAACAGGAAGAACAAGGCTGACAAGGGGAGACACCATCATCTACTCTGGACGAGAAGAAGACCAGCCACACACGCACGGAGTAGCGCTGCTGATGACACCCGAGGCGACGCGAGCACTGCTGTCCTGGGAACCAGTGTCACAAAGGATCCTCACTGCAAGATTCAATTCAAAGGGCAGGAAAACCACCATCTTACAGTGCTACGCCCCCACAAATGTAGCAGACCCAGAGGAAAAGGAGGAATTCTACAATCAACTCCAAACAGTCATGGATAGAGTGCCGAAGAGAGACCTTAAGATCCTCATGGGAGATCTCAATGCCAAAGTGGGAACGGACAACAAGGGCAGAGAGCAGATTATGGGCATACACGGAACAGGAATACAAAATGAAAATGGAGAACTGTTTTGTGAATTCTGTGCTTTCAACGACATGGTCATCGGAGGCACTGTTTTCCCACACAAAAACATTCACAAGATGACTTGGAATTCACCTGATGGGAAGACCCAGAACCAAATCGACCACATTACCATCAGCAGAAAATGGCGCAGAAGTTTACATGACGTGAGAGTGAAACGAGAAGCAGACGCAGCATCAGACCACAACCTTGTGATAGCTGTGCTGAAGACCAAATTGAAAGCCTACAAAGACCAAGCAGGCCGACTAATCACATAAGTACAATGTACACAGTCTGAAGGAGAGAGCAACAACAGAGGGTTCAAACTGGAACTGAGAAACAGATTCAGCGTACTTGACCAACTTGCTAAAGAAACAATCGAAGACCACTGGTGTGACCTGAGGGAGGTCTGGCAGACGACATGTACACAAGTGCTTGGAAAGAAGCGAAGAAAACACAAAGAATGGCTGACAGCTGGAACATGGACCCTCATCACAGAGCGGAAGCACCTAAAAGACCAGATCAACCAGACCCAAGACCAAGACCAAGACCACAAGCAAGAGTTACAGGCACACTACTGGGACGTCAACCGCCAAGTTAAGAAAAGTGCTAGACAAGACAAGAAACAATTCATCCATGAGCTCACAGAAGAGGCAGAAACAGCGGCAGGACAGAGAAATATTAAAAGGCTGTATGAGATTACCCGAACACTTTCTGGAAAGACCAGCAACCCAGTCGCCCGGTCAAAGACAAGGAGGGAAACACCATCGCAGGAGAAGCTGAGCAGAGAGCAAGGTGGGCAGAGCACTTTAAAGAGACACTGAATAGACCTGCACCACCTGTCCCCCCAGACATTCCACCACCAACCCAGCTTCTGGACATCAACACAGGCCCACCAACCAAGACGGAAGTTACCAAAGCCATCAAGTCACTGAAGTCAGGTAAAGCAACGGGTCCAGACGGAATTCCACCTGAAGCACTGAAAGCAGACATCCAGACGTCAACAGAGATGCTGCATCCACTCCTAAGCAAGATCTGGGAGCAGGAACGAGTGCCAGAAGACTGGAAAAGAGGCCACCTGGTGAAGCTGCCGAAGAAAGGGGACCTGTCATCCTGTAAAAACTGGAGAGGGATTATGTTGCTGTCCATCCCGGGGAAGGTGCTGACCAAAATCATGCTAGAGAGACTAAAGACCGCCCTAGACAAGACCCTCCGCCAAGACAAGCTGGATTTCGCCAAGACAGATCATGCACAGACCAAATTGCCACCATGAGAATTATCATCGAGCAGTCTCTGGAGTGGCAGACCCCCTTGTACGCAGTATTTGTAGATTTCCAGAAGGCATTTGACAGCATCGACAGAGATACTATCTGGAAACTCATGCACCACTATGGCTTCCCACCCAAGTTTGTTGCCATCATCCAGCAACTCTACGAGGATGCCACATGCCAGGTCGTCCACGATGGGAAGCTAACGAAGCCCTTCACTGTACAAACCGGCATCCGTCAGGGGTGTCTACTATCGCCAACAATTTTCCTGATGGTTGTTGACTGGATAATGCGGCAGTCTACACACGGCAAGAGGACAGGAATCCAGTGGACTTTCACCAAGCAACTGGAAGACCTGGACTTCGCCGACGACATCAGCCTTTTGTCCCACAAACAGC
>CM031597.1:102412651-102420151 GCA_018398815.1 Conus ventricosus | reverse complement strand
CAGCACCCCATCCATTCTTCATTCAGTCTGCTGTTGTTGTTGTTGTTGTTGTTGTTGCGTCATTACAGGAACATCAATGGGTACACGCATGATAGAAACGTGGTGAGCTTGACCCCCTACCCTCTACACCCCCCACCCTCTGCCCCATTTGCAACCCCCACTCAGTGCCCCCTACCACCCCCATCCCCCTTCATCCATATTACATTCACTCTGATTACACAATGTGGACAAATACGAAATAAAATGAGAATGCATACATGAATAAAGATGACATGACCCATAACCCCACATCACCCCCACTCCCCCCCCCCCCCCCCCTCTCTCTCTCTCTCTCTCCTCATCCTCCATCATTCCATAAACATTTCGTATGTGTTATTGATATGAACTATGGAAAACATGCAGATGATTATGTTGCCCCTCCCTGTCCCGCTCTGCGTGTATTTCAAAATCACTTTAGCTTTGGCCCCCTTCATTTCATGTGGTTGGAGGGAATGGAAATGACTACGTAAATCCCCGTCAGGTCAGATAAATAGATCTGCTACTGGTAAGCTGAAGCCCAGTACTACCTGTCACAGCTGAGTGCTGAAGCCGGAGGTGTTGGGCCAACATGGCGCACTCTAATAAACCACAACACCACGCACTTTGCCCTATGATGATACGCGGAAACCGATTTAACCGAGATGGTGCTCGCCCTGTGAGGTCCCCCCAGGCAGGTGCAGTGCCGGGCTCTTGGCCTCAAAGGAGCCCACCCTCAGCTACTGGAGGTCCCTTCGTCTTGTCCTGTGGAGACAGGGGACAAGCAAGGAGAGCGACTGGCCAACAACCCAGAAAACACAGGGAGACCCCCGACATCAACATCATGCAGTGGAATGCAGAAGGGTCAGCAACAAGAAAGAAGAACTAGAACACTTCCTTCATGAAAACAGCATCAACATCTGCTGTATACAGGAAACACACTGCAAGAGGGGAAGCCGTTTAAGATCAGAGCTACCAGGTGTTTTCGAACGGACGAAAAGGGAGAACAAAGGGAGGAGTAATGACACTGGTGAGAAATAACATCAACGCCTCCGAAGTAAAGAAATTCACTGGTGAAGCTGAATACATAGAAGTCAAGGTGGTCACCCAAGACAGCACGATCAACATCGTCAATTATTACTGCCCTGATGACAAGATGCTGTCCCTATGACACAATCCAGGTCCCAGACAGCGGCTTCCTCATCACTGGAGACTTCAACAGCCGGTCCCAGAGTTGGGGATATAACAACATTGACAACAGAGGAGAAGAAGTTGAAGCTTGGCAAGATGAACACCACCTCATTCTTGTCAATGATCCCACTGATACACCTACCTTCTACTCCCGCCGCTGGCGCACCACCACGACTCCAGATCTGGCTTTCTGCACCGACGACATCCACAGAAAGATCAGAAGAAAGGTTGAAGAACAACTTGGAGGCAGTGACCATCGCCCAGTTGTCCTTACTATGCGTGCTAAAGCACAAGGACAGCCACAACATCCGCGATGGAACTACAAGAAGGCACAGTGGGGCTTGTTCAGCACACGCACCAACGAGCTGACAAGAAACATATAGTTGAAGGGAGGAACATCAACAATGTAGTCAAAGAATTCAACACCAGCGTTTCCCAGGCAGCCAGGAGTGCATACCAAGAGGAGCAAGAAAAGACTACACCCCTACTGGACGAGTGAGCTACAGAAGACACATGATGCTCTCACAGAAGCAAGGATAGAGGCTGAAACCGATCCCAGCCAGGAGAATAACATCAAACTCCAAGAAAGAAAAGCAAAATTCTTGCGGACCAAGTTAGAGAGCAAAAGAAGAAGTTGAGAGAGAAAACAGCAAGCCTAAACATGGAGAAAGACACAACAAAGCTTTGGAAATTGACAAAGGCCCTGAATGAAGAAAGCACCAGTGGCCAGATCACCCTAGATGATGAAGGAAACACACGTACAGGAAGGGCCGCAGCCAACAACTTTGCAAGAGCTTAACGCTGCAGAGAGTAACATCAACATAAGCCAGCACCAGCAGAAAGAGATACGACAAGAAGAGAGGGAAAGAAGAGCAGGAAAGAAAGAGGTACCAGATGCCATGCATACTAACATCAGCTTGGCGGAAATGAAGAAGGCCATTAAGAAGTTGAAGAAAAAGAAGTCTCCGGGACCTGACACCATAACAATGAAATGCTTCAACACTTAGGAAACATCGCGCTTCAGAAATTGCTGGACATATTCAATCTCAGCTGGAAGCAAGGCCAGGTACCACAGTGCTGGAGAGAAGCCATAATGAACCCATCCTCAAACGTGGCAAGAACAAAAGTAAAGCCCAAAGCTATCGTCCCATCAGTCTAACAAGCTGTGTCTGTAAGACCCTGGAACGCATTATCAACCAACGCCTTCAACTTTACCTGGAGACAGAGAGCATCATTGTCCCTGAGCAAGCTGGCTTCAGACAGTATAAAAGTACCGAAGACCAAACCACACACCTCTCACAGGTCATAGAGGATGCTTTCCAGGCCCAGAAGGCAGCCCTGGCGGTCTTTATTGACCTACAGAAAGCGTTTGACAAGGTCTGGAAAGACGGTCTCCTGGTGAAGCTTCTGCGTTGCGGCATCAGTGCAACATGTATCAGTGGACCAAGTCGTACCTACACAACCGAAGAGCCAGAGTGTCGGTAGACGGCCGCTGTGGCCAAAAGGTGTTGCTGAGAACAGGGAGTTCCCCAGGGAGGCGTCCTCTCCCCCTCTTTGTTCATACTCTTTATCAACGACATTGTAGCAGAACTACCCAAGAGGTGTCCACGTCGGCGCTATATGCAGACGACCTGGTGCTCTGGTGCTGTGAAGAGCATGCAACAACAGCAACTTATAGGATGCGGATCGCCCTGGAGAATGTTGCAGCATGGGCTGAAAGCTGGTGCGTAACTATCAACAGGGAGAAGTCAACTGCCACTCTTTTCATGCTATCCCCAAAAGCCAAGCCTGGAAAACTCACCCTAGGAAACGCCACACTAAGGTATGAAGACCAGCAAACATACCTTGGTGTTACCTTTGACAAGAGAATGACCTGGAAACCTCATATCAACCAGGCAGAGGGAAAGCCAGAAGGAAGCTGAACATAATGAGGAAACTGGCGGGAACCACATGGGGCGCAACTGACAAGATCCTGAAGTCAGTGTACCAGGGTACAGTAAGACCACACCTTGAGTACGGGTCCACGTCTTGGATGACAGCTGCCAAGACACACCTGCAGACCCTGGACAAAGTCCAAAACCAGGCACTGCGTATCATCACTGGTGCCATGAAGACCACGCCAATTCAGAAGATGAAGAAATATCAAGCATTCCACCGCTCTCCAGCAGGAGACAGCAAAGGCAATGACCCAAGCCAACAAGTTCAGGTGCTCACAGAACCACCCAATGAAAGACCGACTCCAAGCACCATCCTCACGCAGGCTAAAAAGATCAAGCTTTGCTGTGGAGTCTAGGGCCCTGACCAAAAAATACCAAGATATCCTCCCAAAACAGGTCATACCCCTCTCCTTCTCCCTTTACGCACCACCCTGGGAAGACAGAGGAAAACAACATCACTGTCATCACAACCATTCCCCATATCAACAGTAAGGGTGACCATGATGACCAAGTGTTGAAGACCCTAACACTGGCAATGCTGGAGGAAAGATACCCCGCAGATTCCTGGATCAGGGTATACACAGACGGCTCTGCCACCAATGCCGTTAAAAATGGAGGAGCTGGGGTCTACATCCAATACCCCAGTGGAGAACGGACAGAAGAGGCGCTACCGACAGGCCTTCTATTGTACCAACTACAAGGCGGAAGTTGACGCTCTCACACAGGCAGCACACACCATCGCCACAGGAGCAGACCACAACATCCAGGTTGTCTTTCTAACAGACGCTCTGTCTGTCCTTCAAGCCTACAACAGTGACAGGCTACCCTCATTGAAGAAGGCACTGAACAACATCAAGAGTCTTCGAACAGTGCTTCAGTGGATCCCCTCACACTGCGGCATTGAGGGAAACGAAAAAGCAGATGAGATGGCCAAACAGGGCGCCGCAAAAGAGCAGGAAGATAACGCTGTAAGCCTTGAAGAGCTGAATACCATCACCAAAGCTCTGTTTCGAACTCCGGCACAGAATGACAGCCTCCACCTGCTTGCAAGAACAGAGCAGGTCACCATCTTCAGGCTGCGAACAGGCACAACAGACTAAATAAACACCTCCATTCGAAACTCAAGGTTGTGCCATCCCCAATGTGTCCTTGTGGAGAGGCTGAACAGGACACGCCCCACATACTACAGGAATGCGGAACTTCCGATGGTTGAGAGAAGAGCTGTGCCAGAGCCTACCCCCGTCGAGGACAAGCTGTACGGCACGGTGGCGTCCCTACAGAAGACCACGGCATTTCTGGAACGAACCGGTCTCCGCGTGTGAAGCAACGAGAAGAAGAAGAAGAAGACTACGTAAATAAATCTGTTTCTCTTCAGTCTCCCTCCCCTCCCCCAATCCATATCATCCACAGCCGCATCTCCTCCCTCACCCTCTTTCCTCTCTACCACAGGTTTACTTTTGACGTACATGTTGATATTGACAGGAGATATATTACGTTAACATGAATGAAACCAATATAAATCTGTTTGCCAACCCCCATCCTTTTCCTCCCCCCCACCCCCCCCCCCCCCCACCCCCACCTATTCCCATTCCTGGCTACCACCACCACCATCACCACCACAACCATCTCGCACCCTCCTTGCTCCCCCTTGCCGCCATAGTTCTCCCCTCCCATTCTCCATCCCCCTGACTCTTTACATATTTTCCTTTTTAATTCTGAATGTATCATGTTCCGCATCAGTTTTGGGTCCATAGTTTTGTTTCAAATTGTTGGTACAAGTCAGTCTGTCTCATGAGAGGAATAATGCTTTGAATTTGTTTTCATGTTGAATCATACTGCTTTTTGAGTGTTGCAAAGTCTATAATCCCTGTTGTTTGTTTGGCTGTTAAAGGAACCTTGTGTAAAATTTCTATCTTAGAACTCCTCTTCTGATTGGACACATGTTTTCTTCAGATACACCCACTCTATCAGTGGCCATGCATGTGAAAAAGTTAGTGCAAACATGCATACATGCACGTGTGCATGTGCACACTTGTGTCTGCATACATGTGTGTGAGCATTCCCCTGGCTAGGGTGACTCCAGTACTGGAGGACTTTGTGTGTTGCATGTTTTCATTATCAAGCACTTCAAAATTCATGAAGAATATGTAGGCATTACCAGTATTATCACTGTTGTTGCAGTTGTTGTTGTTGCTGCTAGCAGCAGCAGCTGCTGCTGCTGCTGCTGCTGCTGCTGCTGCTGCTAATGTTGTTCTTGTCACTGCTGCTGTGGGTTTTTTTTTTTATATATTCATCTATTCTTCTCCCTCTTCTCTTTCTATATTTCATTTTTAACTTTCGTTTCTATTTTCATTATTATCATCACCATCACCATCATTATCATCTCATTTTTGTTACTTTCATTACTATTTTCATTAATATCATCACCATCATCATCATTGTCATAATTATCATCATCATCATAACTTTCATAATCAACACTATCATCATCAAACTAAGCACTTGCCTGCAGTGTGTTCTGTCTGGCCAAATGAGGGTGCTTGCAGAATGCTCGCAGACGTTTGTGCAGCTGATTGGGTGTGGAGTACAGACACTCATCTGAAACCACCAGGACAACAGACAAGTGAGTGCGTGCAACAAAAGATGTGCAACACTGTTACAACAGAGAACTTGACTCAATGAATTTGCAGTCAAATTGTGCTTGCAGACTCCTGAACTCACACATTTTTGTCTATTTTTGAACGAAAAAAACCCTGAAAAATCAGCAAACAAGAAACAAACCGCAAATTGTAAAGGAAAGGTATTAATGTACTGAATGTAAATTATTCACAACTAATGTGCTGATTCTTCACTCCAATGTATAAAACACTGCCGGTGAGATATCCAAACCAGAATTCAGAAAGAAAAAAAAGATTTTTTTTAACCACATGATTCACTGTATATGTATTGACTTAGTCCCTGCACATTTTGTCACAACTTTTCCTCATACTTACCTGTCCAAACAAATGCCTTATCTCCTACAACATGGAACATCAGGTATTCCCCCAAAAAAGAAAGAACCTTGGGGAGAGCAGGGAGTCTGTGCCACTCGACCTACAGGAATATGTGATAGTGCTCTCCCTTGAGCGAAACGTACTCGCTTTACTCCCAAAACAAATCAGTTTTCTCCTTTTCCTCCTTTTCCTGGACTTCCTTGAGTGCAGTGGACTTTTTGAACCTCATATTTCAGACCACTTAAATCTTTAGAAATGCGAGCGGTCTTGTTAGCTCCTTGCCATTGGTCCCATCTCTTGAAGGGACAGCCCTGATGCCCTTTGCGGTCGGCTGGGCTATAAGCAACATTATCTTATC
Source organism: Conus ventricosus (assembly GCA_018398815.1). NCBI lineage: Eukaryota > Metazoa > Mollusca > Gastropoda > Neogastropoda > Conidae > Conus > Conus ventricosus. Next base: position 102,413,657 of record CM031597.1, on the reverse strand, counting down.
TTATCTTGAAGGGAAGTTGGTCACAGTGTGCGCAGACAACTCGACAGTGGTAGCATACTTGAAGAATCAAGGGGTAACCCACTCCAGATGTTTAACGATCTGGCAGCGTCAGTCTTATTTTGCATTGATTTTAAGATATCCCTTCTAAGACTAGAGCAAGGGATGAAAAAAAAAAAATTATGTTGTTTTTAATTGTCTTGGCAGACACTCTATCCAGAAAGGGTCAGGTGTTACCTTCTGATTGGATCCTTAACTAGAAGGTTTTCAAAAAAAACATTTCAGTGTCTGGGAACCCCACATGTGGATTTGTTCACAACCAGGTAGAACAATCAACTTCCTTTTTTGGTATCACTAGTATATAAGCCAGGTGCGTGCCTGCACCCTATGTGAACACAGTGCAGGCTTCCAAGGGTGGTGCAGGATTGCTCCCAGCTGGTTTTTCTGGCTGTTGGGGATTGTGGGTCCTACCCACACTTTGGGTGTATCTTTTTCTTGACCCGCTAACCTTAACTGTGGATGCTCTGGCAACCTCTTGGAGAGGATGTTTGCCTTTACGTTTCCCTTATCCTCCCCTCTTTCCAGCAGTCCTAAGAAGACATTGAAAGAGAAATGCCTGTTGAGTCTGATTTCCATTCTGAAGTGGCCAAAGAGCTGAATAAACTGGCTGATTTCCTAGTGACTGTTCCAATCTCTCTCCCCTCTCGGAAAGATCTGTTTCAGCCACTGACGCGGAGATGGCATGCCGATCCCATGTCTCTACCTCTCCACACCAGTCTTATGTCGGGAATAATCTCTCTGAGCAGAGATGCTTTCCACCATCATGCATGGAGGATATCATGGCTGGCCAAAGTCAATCCACTTTTAAGGTATATTGATGATAAGGGGAAAATTTTTCTTTTTTCCCAAATGTGCTTGCTGTCTAGTGTCTCTCCTGCAGAGGTCGCCATTGAGGACACCACCCGTTTTATTGAAGATCTACAGTTATCTGGCTAGAGAGCCAGTACTC
>CM031597.1:102358598-102412551 GCA_018398815.1 Conus ventricosus | reverse complement strand
TGGGGGATTTCAGATCTGCAATGGCAAAGACCTTCCAACTTATGGGCAGAGATACTGACATTAGCCACTGTCCCTTTTTGTCCAAACTGATTTCTTCTCTGCACTGGGCTCCCCTCAACTAAGTGAGTGTCCTAAATGAGCCTTTCCTTGGTCCTGGAGTATCTGGCTTCTGGGCACTTCGAGCTTATCACCGAATGCTCCGTCAGGAATCTCACACTGAAAACTTGTGTTTTGATTACCCTGGGTTCTGCAGGGTCAGTCAGATTCATGCGCTCTTCAGGGACCCACGGTCCCTGTAATGGCATAACGATGGCTCGATATCCCTGTCCACGTGCCCAACTTCCCAGCCAAACCACCAAGCCTGAAGAGCAGCCTCTGATGTTTAACCTTCCTCTGCTCGCCCCTTCATCATCTGGTACCAGGCCTGGACGTCTGAAGGTGGAGCAGGTTATCTGCCCTGTCAGAGCACTGAAGGTCTCCCTTCAGAGGACAGAGTCAGACTCCCATGATCGGTGCCCATGGCGTGGGAGACTTGGCGCTGCTGTAAGATCCCAGACAATAAGCTCTTGGCTCAGACAGGTCGCCCACCAGGCTTACGTCTTTGGCCTGAATCCCCCCAGAGAGGATATCAGGTCACATGAAGTCTGAGCTTTATCCGCCAGTCTTGCCCTCTGGCGGAATATTGCGGTTGCTGACACTTGTCGTTCAGCAGACTGGAAGACGATGACCCGACTTTGGCAGGTTCTACCTCAGAGACATGGCCGAGGACATGGAGGCTCTAGACTGCTTGGGCGGGCTAGTTGTGGCTGGTAAGACTACTTTCCCCAAGTAGGCTTGATTTCAAGTCTTTGGCTGAGTGAGTTGAGCCTTACAATTAATACATTAATAAGCAGTGTTAATGGTTAAACTCAACAACAAAAAAGAAGTTTGGATTGAAAACAACTTTCTTTTCATTGCCATAAAGTCGGACAGCCTCCTATTTGGAACCTGCCAACTGCCAAAATTCACTGAGACAATGGTAACCTTTGGCCTTGGGGGCTATGACATAGAAGAGACATTAACAGTTATTGTTTTAAAGCCATGATTCGAGTGTTCTGGCTCACTCAGGACTTGTTCAAGCAGAATCCCACCACTCAGCAAGAAGGCCTTTATGAGTGAGTTTTGTCCGTGCAGCCTTAGAAGTGCCTGGTTAGTTTTGATGCTTGTTGCCTTAAAAAGAAAAAAAATGTAATCGTGGACCACCCACTGAACGCTCAGTTGTCGTGAGAACAGTCCCCCCAGCAGGCTTTTATCGGCCGCTGTTTCTGGTGCTTCTGTCCAAGGAAGAAGGGTGCACAGAATCTGGGTTTCAAAAAAAGGAGTAAAGAGGGAAAAGAAACAAAAAACAAAACAAAACAAAGAATTTCCTTTGTTCCCTCAGTATTTTTTTCAATTGGATGAACACTGTTCCTGTTGAGTGCATTATTGTTATTACATCCCTGAGTATGGTTTTGTGATCATTTATTTTGGGACACGATCTTTGTCGGATAGCTCTACATATTGCATCCTTGTCTATCCCACACACTTAGTATTTGCATGATTACTGTGAATTTGGGGCACATCTTTGAAGGAATGGCTCTGTAGTCCTTATCTCATTAAATTCAACTTGTAACTTCTGTACGGACATATTTTCGCTGCAACTGGCTTGGGGCCATGCAGATTTGACTCGTAATTTTTGTACCCATATACCTAAAAGAGTCAAGTGCTTTTAACTTTTTGGCGATAAGTTGTTTAGGAAGAAAGAAGTGGCCTTGGTTACCACACTGACTTGAAGTCATTGTGATTGCACTTTTCGCTATATTTTTGTCTCAGTGTATATAACTCCTCTCCTATTAGACACTGGTACAGAACCTGTCTGCACTAGGTCGACTCAGGGGTCTTCTTCTTTTCCTGATCCTGACCAGTTTTTTCTTGATATCCATGGTATAAGAGAGAGTGTGGACAATCTTTTGACCTCCAGGAATTTCATTAACCTTTTGGTACTGACTCCAAACGCTGGAATGAATTTAAGGGCAGCCTGGTGCTTGACGCAGAATCTCTGGCTCCCAGTGAGTCCCCACCATCCTTTTCGATATTCTGGCATTTGTATGGACAGTAAGTATGAGGAAATGTATTTTTTCTACTAAAACTAGTTTTACGATATACTTACCTGTCTAAACAGCTATAACTCCTTCCCTCCTCCCCGCAGTTGGGAAAAGGGGAGAAAACTGATTTGTTTTGGGAGTAAAGTGAGTACGTTTCGCTCAAGGGAGAGCACTATCGCATATTCCTGTAGGTCGAATGGCACTGACTCCCCGCTTTCCTCATGGTTCTTTCTTTTTGGAGGGAATTCCTGATGTTCCACTTTGTAGGAGATAAGGCATTTGTTTGGACAGGTAAGTATTTCATAAAACTAGTTTTAGTAGGAAAAATCCTTTTACGCTACTTATAAATGTTGGCTTACAGATTGGAAGTATCCATACATACTGTTCAGTACTTGTTAAAAAAAGAAAAGGTAAATACACAAAAGTGAACTTGAAAATGGTTTCGTCTTGCTTGCCCTCTTGAAAACTTGATGTAAGTGCCACCACTCCGTTACTTGGAAAAACTCAGAGAACCCAAGTCTAACTGGCCATGATTCACAGTGTAAGGGAAGGAATCAATGTAAAAAAAATTACTGTAGTTCCACTAGCAACAGTTGTCTCCTGCCACTGCTGCTTATGTTGTTAGAAATAAAACTGTCTCATTCCCATGGCAGCTGAGTGCCATCATGACGTGAACGATGTTCAGAGTTCATCCCGCTGCCATCAAGACTTCATTTAGTTAATCTAAAAATATGAGGCAGAAGAATAGTAATTGTCTGCTTCTAATGACAGGAGAGTCCAATGTGAGACAGTTGGAGAGAAGGATAGAGACTGAGAGACATGAGAGTGTGTGTATCTCTCTCTCTCTCTCTCTCTCTCTCTCTCTCTCTCTCTCTCTCTCTCTCTCTTCTATTTTTTTTAACCTTACTGCATTACTCCTGTGCGTGAGGACATAAGGAAATGTTACGAATTTATTTGTTTTTGTTAACCTTTGATTTGATACACACTAGGAATGAAAGTGTACTATTTGTTTGCAGGAAAGGAAGCGGGAAATGTTATCGTTCTGTTACCTCTTACCCCTTGTCGAAAGACCTCTTTGGTAATGATAATAAAATATCAAAGTGTCAAAGAAACTCTCTCTCTCTCTCTCTCTCTCTCTCTCTCTCTCTCTCTCTCTCTCTCTCTCTCTGCTAGTCAGTCTGTTTTCATCTTTCATACATTCCCCTGTATATGTATGAGAGTGTGTGTGCGTGCATGCATGCATGCATGCATGCATGCATGCATGCGTGCGTGCGTGCGTGCGTGCGTGCGTGCGTGTGTGTGTGCGTGCGTGTGTGCGTGTGTGGGCGCGCACGCGTGTGCTTACAGGATTAAGTATGCATGTGAATACAAAAAAATGCCTGCAAACTTGGCTGTTACATGCATCAGGCATGAAAGTGACCAGCAGTAAAAAAGGCTGAAAAATCGGCGGGGGTCTGGGGGCCTACGGTGGCCCCCAGTGGGGCCCAGGGGCAACGCCCCGGGGGGGGGGGGGGGGGGGGGGGTCAAGGGGCAGAGCCCCCTGAAGCTGAAGCTTTTTTATGAAATAAAAGGCCTAAAACTGCAAATAAACCCCTATTTCAGCGCTGTTAAGAAGGGCAAATAAGCCATATTTTCATGTTTTCAGTAATGAAAATAATACTTCAAAAGATCATATAATAATATACTTTTATATGTGCATACTGACTCATTCACTCGCATTATTTTGTGTTATTTTATTTTTACTTTTTAACATGCGCTCTGGTGACCTACTCGTTTTGGTGTGAACCAGTATTTTAGGAAGAAGAAGAAAACAATGAGGCAGCCTTCATCACAACATTGATTCAGTGGGTCAATCTTTCCACATGGAACACAAAATGCAGCGCCTTTTTCGTCTAATTTGCGAAACACATCGCCAACTCGAACATCGTCCACTTCCTGGTCTAGCCAGTCCCACCTCCAATCGTTTCTCATCCCTTTTTTTTTGGCGTGAAATCGCGACACGCTTGACAAACTTCGGCAATTTAACGATGTCCGACGTTCGACAGGCGCGAAAAGACCAGATGTTGATTGATGGCGGAAGTGACGGTGGACTCTTTTGAGAATAACAAATTGTCCAAATGGGAATAGCATCGAACGAAAGTTTATTTCAGGATTTTTCTTTTCTTTTTTTTTTTTTTTGGGCGGCACATTTTTTTTGGGGGGCGGCGCAGATGAAAAAAATGGGCGGAAAATCCGCCTTAGGCGGACGAATTTCATGCCTGATGCATGAATGTTTACAGCAGAAGCAAAGAACCAACCTGGATACAGTTCGGATAGACCAGCGACTTTGGGCAGAGAGGGTAACAACCCAGATACACTGCTTCAAGCCTGAAAGAAACAAACAAAAACCAATCATACCCAAAAGTTTTTTAATACAATACAAATCACTGTAGCGGCGAATAACGAAAAAGAATGTTTGATAATGATGATGATTCAGTGAACTCATTTCGTGGACGTTTAAAAGGCCCAGCTATTCAAAAGGGGGATAAGTGAATGAGGACAGTATTACGCAGTGGAAACTCTTAAAACAACCACGGAAATATTTCAACATTGGTCTTTAAAGGGAAGAAGTTTCCATTGGAGGTAAATCTAGTATCACTGCAGAATAAAAATATTGTGAAATAACAATCCTTCACAGGAAGGGAGTCTTCGATGGGGATGAAATCCCAATAAACAATGGAGAAAAACTCAAAAATCTTCCAATAAACCTGTCTCCAAAGGCAGGGAGTTTTTATTCAGAGAGTCTGTACTGGCAGACATCACCGTGTAATAAACCGATGGAAAAAAGTAAAGGCGGGGGTGGTGGAGGGAAAAAAAAAAAAAAGGAGAGAGAAAAAAAAAAAAAAAAAAAAAAAAAAAAAAACCGATGGAAATCAGTACAGTCAAGGATGCAACCAGAATTGAAGGGACTAAATTTTTCTTTATCATTATCCATATTTTGGTTCATCCATATTTCCTGTTTGCCAAAATATGCTGTGGGACACAGTCAACCCTTTTTAGGTTCATTGACATTTTAGCATGTCTATTTTGGTGCAGAAAAAAAAAAATCCCTTTGCTACTTTTTTTTCATGTCTGTATGTATATCATAGTTCCGATTATCTGGGTGCACTCATAACAGATCTGGGATCAAAATCCGAATTACTCTCCAAAATTGAGAACACAGCTGCACTTGCAAGACTCCTGGTATTTTGGAATGATAAGGAAACTGCTCTTAGTCCAAAGATCAGACTGATGCACTCCTGATCATATCATTATTTCTGTGTGCTTGTGAGTCATTGACACCACTGATGCTGCAAGAAGAAAGTAGGCTACTGAGATGAAATGTTCCCAAAACCTCTACAGCATCTTTAAAGAAGACCTCACCACCAACAATGATGTGAGAAGCACAATAATGCAGGCCATTCAGTGTCTGTGAAGACCTGGCCGCAATAAAAAAAAAAGAGTAAGTTTAAGTGGTATGACCAGCCGCCGTGGCGAAGTGGTTAGGGTTGTGGGTTCAAATCCCATCAGAAGTCATGTGGGTTTTTCTGCCCCAACCGGCTCCTACCCAGAGTTGAGTTGCTGCGGACTCAGTTGGGAAGATTGGGACAACACAGTCGAGTTTCATCCACTTAATGGATGCGTTTCTGAGAGTGTTCCTAAAATTTCCTGACCAACACTGCAGAGGTGCCTGTATCTCTCGGGCCTGGTTGACGCCGAGATATATTATGAAAGGAAGCGTAGAGTACGGCCCTGTCACAGAGCTTAATCTAGGATTTTTCAAAAAGGGGGGCAGTCCCCCCCTCATATCAGAAAAAGGGGGGCACTCCCCCCCCCCCACCCCACCCCCAGGGCCACTTCTTCAGCCAATCGTCTTGAAACCGGTGTTCCCTTGCACTGGCACTCTTTTCGGGCTGCTTCTCCGAGCTTTTGATGTAGTCGCGGTTTCTTCATGATCTTCTCCACCCTCGCATGGCACAGAATCTTTTTTTTCACTTTTCTTCCACGAAAGTCGAAGTCAAATAGGGTGGGTGCACGCTTCATTTTGGAAAATATCCAATATGGCGTCCTAAACTCTTGCAACTTCTCGTCGGTGATCGAGAAGGAGGAGATGAACGCCGCCGATTGGTTGATTTACACTAACAGCCAATGAAATATCAAGAAATCGTTAGCTCCTGCTCAGTTCTAGTTTCAGTTTTTCAAGCAGACGACAAACGAGCGCCCGCAACGATCAGTGAACAGGGCGGGCAGTCCTGCAACGGTGCGGGAGTCTGCCCGCGTTAAGACTCGATAAATGCGGGAAGGAACAGATTTTCGGGGGATTGTACAAATCCCGCGCTCTAGAGTAAGCTCTGCTGTCATGTAGTCTCAGACCGAAATGGAAATCCGTAGCATCATCTTAATCATCCTCATTCTCATCGATCAGCATTAAAAAAAATGTCTCAAATTCTGTGGCCCTTCATGCCCTGCTCTCATGGTGACCTCAATTTCAATGTCCTCTCCACGTCTGTGGCCTTGGTTTGGTTCCGTCAGGGTCACCGGTATCGGCGAGTCCATGGGGGCTGTCGTTGGACGGACGTGGTGGCGCCCTCTGGAGGGAGAGCTCATGCTGGCTCGGCAACTAAGCAATTATTGTCGTCAGTAGGGGGCTTAGTAAGTGGTGTCCTGCGTATGTTAGATCAGAACAGGCGCCACTGAACACCACCGAAGTGACTCGGCAGCAGTGCAGTGTCTCCTCCGGTGGGTTGCCTCTTGACGACTTGACATTGACTGCTCCCTGATTGCCAGTGCCGGGGCTGAGGCGGGGCCGACCGAGCTGTGGCTGTGGACAGGGTGTCGGAATGAGCAGCGTGGGTGCACTGCCTCTGAGGTGGCGCAGAGGTTGGGACAGCAAAAAAAAAACAAAAAAAAGTTTAAGTGGTATGGGCACATCTCACTATCATAAGGGCTTGACAGGATATTCCTGCACGCCACAGAACCAAGTGTGAGCGGAGAGGCAAACAGAAAAATAAAATGGGAAAACAGCTCTGAATGGACAGGCTTGAAACTAAATGATGCTCAGAGAGCAACAGAATGGAATGGAATGGAGAAAACCAGTTGTCAGATCATCTGTCACGCCTCCAGTATTGGCTAGACTTTTGGAATACACTGATGATGATGATAATGTTAACATGACTAATCGGATCTGATATAAACACATTTAATGATACAATAATATCATATTAAAATCAGGTGATCATGATGATGAGTCAAACAATCCACTTATTTCATAAAGGTGAATAATAAAAAATGGCATGTAGGTTCCTTTATGAAGGCAGAAAGGGTCATGAAGCATGCTGACAATTACTGCTCCTCGTGCTAATGCTGCTAACGTCATAGGTGTCGACCAGTATGTTTGCCTTTCTTCCTGTACAAGAAAATCAATATTCAGGGCCTATGCAGCCATATCATCCTTTTTTCTTTTTTTTTCTTTTGTTGTCCCATCTTCTATGCAACCTCACTGGTATTGCACCCATGCCGCTCCTTCTGACCCCTGTCCATAACCAGCCATATCATCCTTTGTATACTCAGAAACTCAGTTTGTAGAGGTACACAACAAAAATAATCAAAAAAATGAATCAGCACTTTCTCACAAATTAATTGTACAATGGAAACTTGAACTGGCATTTCAAACTCACTAGCAGACGATGCCTTTCACAGAATTAACCTACATGTGTTGTGGTCTTTAACAGAATGCCACTACCAACGTAAACACAACATCTGGCTTCTGGTACTTTCATGAGGTTAGTACTCTGTCATATTTGCTCTGTTTATAAGACTTAGTGGTGGGATTCAAGGGTAGCAGGGTAAGAAGCCTTAAAATTCAGATATACAGGTTGTGACAGGACAACTCTGGATGTAGCTGTGCACAGAACTACAATAAGCAACATGGAAGGTGTTCAGTACAGAATATGAGACAGTGAAAAAGCAAAATTTCATATAAAAAAATAAATTTAAATATTTCACTCACTGGCCACCCAAAGAATTCATGTTTGGACGTTGACACCACCACGTCAGCATGCTGTAGAGTGCGGAAGTAGGTGTTCTTGTCTGCCTGGTATCCCCATGAAAATATGTGACCTTTCAACCTTTGCTCTGCCTCAGCAAATATGTCTGGGACAGAAGGAATACATGCATGATGACCAACAAAGCCTATTCGTATTCTTCCCCACTCACACACACACACACACACACACACATCAACCAAACAACTGTACCCCATTTATCCTCCCAAACCGTTACTGGTACAAACAATAGCATCAAGTCAACGAACGCTCTTTTCTAGTCTGATTGAGTGCATTTTTCAATCATGGTAAACCTCCCATCTCTTAACTCTTTAACGTACTCATTGCTGAACCAGCTCACAGAAACATGCTAAATGGTTGGTATGTACTTCAGAAGCAGACTGGTAGAGGCAAAGAAGGGTTTACATGCGTTCGGAAATCCCACCCCAGCCCTATTCCCACTTCCTACTTTCTATGAAACACTGTACTAAAACAGTAAAAAAAAAAAATTTAAAAAAAAAGGAAAAAAAAAAAAAAAAAAACAAGCCTTCTAGAAAAACATCAATCATATAAAAGCTGAACAAAAATAAATAAAGAAGTCATAGTACTGACCATGTGACTAATGAAAAAGTCTACAGAACTGTCAGGTAAGCAAATGTATGACAAATAACACAGAACATGACTTCCTAGCTTTCCATTGCAAGGCAGTCCAGGTACAACTCAAGGACAGCTGCAGTGCTGTGATGGTCTCAAGACATACTTTGATGACATAGTGCAGTTAGCTGATAAAGTACGTTACATCGCTTTTCTACACAAATCAGTTATAAGTACCAACACAAAGGCAAAGGCATACAATTAAAAATGTACAGGAGTACAAATCAGTGCCAAACTGAGCATCTAGACTAAAAGCAAACACATTTTCTCTTCTTTTTTCCTTTCACGCGAACACAATGAGTTGTGGTAATTAGATTCTGATAGAAAGAAAAGTTACCTGGTACGTCAGTGAACGTCTCTCCTAACACAGAGACCACGAACTGCTGGTTGTCATCCTGTAGTCGAAACAATGTCTGGAAAAATGTTTGCGGGTCCTTGTCATGCTCCCTAAAATATACAAACACACATGTACATCAGTGCAGATACCTCATGCACACACACACACACACACACACACACACACACACACACACACACACACACACACACACACACGCACACACATACACACACGCACACACATACATATGCTCACTCATGTTCACATACACATGCAACACATGCGCATGTACATGAGCGCACAATTTCAGTTTCAGTTTCAATTTAATCAAGAACGAGTCCTGTGTACAGACTGGTCAAGATATCCACCAGCAAATCAGTGTAATCATGAAGCAACAATGCCCAATGCTACATAAATGAATAAATGAGTATCTTTTTTAAAAGGAGTTAGGACGATCTTTTCATGTATCAGCCTTAAGCAGATGCTTGATTTCATGCATTAACCCAACGCACTAGAGACACATGCATATCCACACATGCGTGCATGTTGCAAACACATAAGCATTCAAGCAAGCACATACACGCATACATATGAAAAGATCATACACACTAAAATTACATGCAAATATATGCATATGTTCATACACACATACACAATTGCACAGGTGAATAAACTCAGCACTTACACACACACACACACACACACACACACACACACACAACACACACACACACACACACACATCTGCATTTGCACATATACGTAAATGTCAAATTGCAATACATGTCACAGTGAATCTGTTAATAAACTAACAGAATAATGAATAATCCTAACTGAACAAAAATGGAACTGAACATTACAATCAAAAAAACAATTTTCACACAGGCTCTGAGAGATGCATCTTAAATCATTACCTTCTTCAGAATCTTGTTTGTCTTTTTTTCAATTATGTCGACACGATTTTCCAGCAAAAGTGTGATATTGTGTTACGATAAACATAAACTTTGAAACAGGAAGAAAACAAGGTACTCACATTACAAAATCATCCAGTTGTTCCTTCGAAACAATCATATGTTAACGATATTCAGAATTAAAACTCTTCAAAACATATTACAAGATAAATGTGAGCCAATCCAATGCCTTCCTGGCTGGAAACACCTACCATCTGTGTGGCCACACAATGTGAAGACAGCCAGCCTTTTCCTTGTCCATCAGCCCCGCATGTTTACATAGTGCCACACAGTCCCGGACTTCTCCGTGGTGACCTACGTCTGAAGGTGCTTTCTCTAGGACTGGTCTGGTTGTCTCCCTTTTTCCGTGACAGGATGAAATGTCCTCGTCATTTTGCCCGCTGCCCTTCACAAAGCTGCCCGAGCATATGTCAGCAGATCTTGTTTCCTGAGTAGAACATCTGGGATACGGGAAGTCATCTCCCCTCTCCTGATTCTGAACAGCAGAGCCGCAGCCACATTTTGCTGTGCTTGCTGCCAACTCACAATCCAGCCTGCCAACTTTGGCTTGTGGATGTTGCTCTGTCCTGGCGTCACAGTCTGCCTTACCAGCAAGCACCTTGAAATCTGTGGAGCCGTGCATAGTTTGCATGTGTGTACCACAAGAACAATGAACGTGAAGAGTCTGAGCTACACACACATGATCACTTTCCACGTGCTTCTTTTCAATGCCTATGGTGGACGGACACATAGATCTGTCAGCACTATGCTGCAAGTCCAAGTCATGAGAGTTATGTCTTGGTGATGTTTGCGCTTTGGGCACGTTTCTTGAGAAGGGGTCTTGATGCTTCATCTGACAGGGAAAATTCTCTGGGAACTGCATGGGGAAGTACACCACAGAGCACTTGGGGCGCAGACCGTCTGGGAGTCCCTTGGGTCTGTAGTCTGGCATCAGCTTCAGGAAAGAGTTGATGGACGTGAGGAAGGCTTCCATGTTGAAGGCAGAATTGAACAGCACACTGTCTGCAACAAGGCTGACACACAAAAACAACATGTGACCATCATGATTTTTTTTTTTAATTGCTCAAGATCTTTAATCCAAAATTCACATGCAAGGGTCAATGGTAGTCCAACATTCACACACAAAGGTTAAAGGTTAAAGTCCCATAGCCCACTGCCTGCAGGGTTAGTAAACTAATCGAAGTTCACCCTGTCAACCAGCCGCTGTGGCGAAGTGGTTAGCGTCGCGGACTCCCGGCTGGGAGGTCGTGGGTTCGAATTCCATCAGAGTCATGTGGGTTTTTCTGCCCCGACTGGCTCCTACCCAGAGTTGAGTTTGCTGCGGACTCAGTTGGGAAGACTGGGACCACACAGTCGAGTTTCATCCACTTAATGGATGCGTTTCTGAGAGTGTTGCTCCAATTTCCTGACCAACACTGCAGGTGCCTGTATCTCTCGGGCCTGGTTGACACCGGGATATATTATGAAAGGAAGCGTAGAGTACAGCCCTGTCATGTAGTCTCAGACCGAAATGGAAATCCGTAGCATCATCTTTATCATCCTCATTCTCATCGATCAGCATAAAAAAAAAGTCTCAAATTCTGTGGCCCTTCATGCCCTGCTCTCATGGTGACCTCAGTTTCGATGTCCTCTCCATGTCTGTGGCCTTGGTTTGGTTCCGTCGGGGTCACCGGTATCGGCGAGTCCATGGGGGCTGTCGTTGGACGGACGTGGTGGCGCCCTCTGGAGGGAGAGCTCACTCACGCCGGCTCCGCGACTAAGCAATTATTGTCGTCAGTAGGGGGCTTAGTAGCTGGTGTCCTGCGTATGTTAGATCAGAACAGGCACCACTGAACACCACCGAAGTGACTCGGCAGCAGTGCAGTGTCTTCTCCGGTGGGATGCCTCTTGACGACTCGACACTGACTGCTCCTTGTGGATTGCCGGTGCCTGGGCTGCGGCGGGGCCGTCCGGGCTGTGGCTGTGGACGGGGTGTCGGAATGAGCGGCGTGGGTGCACTGCCTCTGAGGTGGCGCAGAGGTTGGGACAGCAAAAAAAAAAAAAAAAGTTCACCCTGTCCACCATGTCTAAGGCTAGCATTTAGGAAGATGGCGCACATCCCGCTGTTCCTTCTGACTGAATCAGGAACCCATTTACCGCTATGTGGATAGAAGGGTTTCAAGCCATAAAATCCACCCCATCTGTGGTTGGAAATCACGTCCATCAGCTTCAAAGCCAAACACATCAAAACAAACACTCTAAACAGGTAAATGTGTGCCTCTCTTACGTCTGTGAGCTAAATTTTGCCTCTCTCATAAAACTGCATTCCTATTTATTCCCTTCTCCCTCAAATTTCCTGTCTACACACACTCCTTAAATCAATAAGATGAAAAACAAATGATCATAGCTTGAGTCAGCCTCAGATTCAACTATGACTTTGAGTGGAGTCTATGAAATTAAAAGCAACAACAACATTGCACGAAATAGTGTTACATCCCTCATTTAATTAATCATACAGGTTTGTGATTGTGTGCATGTACGCATATATATCATATATGTGTCAATGTTTGTATACATGAGTCTATGTGTGTGTGTGATGTGGTGTGGTGTTGTTGGTATGGTGTGGTGTGGTGTGGTGTGGTGTGGGGTGGTGTGGTGTGGTGTGGTGTGGTGTGTGGTGTGGTGTGTGGTGTGGTGTGGTGTGGGGTGGGGTGGAGTGGTGTGGGGTGTGGTGTGGAGCGGTGTAGTGTGGTATGGTTTCATGTGGTGTGCTGTGATCTGGTGTGTATGTATGTCTATATCTATATGTTTGTCTCTCTTTATCTGTATATCTGTTTGTCTCTGTTTATGACTGTATTGAACACTGACAGAAACTCATCACAATACTCTTGATGGTGAGTCTGAAGCTCTAGATTATCATGGTCTTTCATCATAAATCTATTTGCAATGACACCAAGACCGTATTGATCAAAGAAGATATTTTTGGACACTCTTCATCCACCCACCATGACAAGATCTGGTTGTACCCATACTGGAAATCCCTGTCCTTCTGCTTCTGCACTGGATACTGCAGCTGGTTTTCATGAAAGTACAGCACCTTGTGCAGACCAGCCAGGTCCTTGCGAAGGGCCACTAACTCTGCCAGGTTCAAGACAGAGCTTGAAAATAACACTCTGAAAAAGAATTATACATGAGTTAGTTTCAACTTTTTTTTTTTCAACAAACACCTGTCTTAGACACAGCTTGAAAATAACACTCTGAAAAAGAATCATATTAGTTAGTCTAAACATTTTGTCACAACAAACGCATGTCTTTTCATTGTTAGTCTTTAAAATCAAAGTGCCATTTTTTAAAACAATCCTAATTACCTAAACAGAATTCTCTCCCCTGATTTTCCTATTTCATTTCGAATGAAAGTGGTGGTTGACCCCATGTTAAAAAAATTGAGGGTAATTTCATCCCAGTTTGAATATGTTGTATTGTTGTAGTGTGCCACTCATTGTTCATTTAAAAAAAATTAAAAAAACAATCATAAATCTTACTGACAGATAATCACAAAAGACAAATGAAGAAAATGATTATTGTTAATTTGACAATGAAACCCTTAAAAAGTAGATTTGTGCACAGGCTCAATGCATTTGGTAGAGTGGGAAAAAAATCTGTATATATATGTGTGTGTGTGTGTGTGTGTGTAATTAAAACAATTCTTCCTGAAGGAAACTAAAACTGAAAATAAAAAGGTAGTTATTCCTTTTAAGAAATACATCCTAAACTTAAATCAACAATGGCAAGGGATTTCATGGCCATACAAATTCACAAAAGGCACCTAAGTTCTATCACATGGATGAAATTCTCATGTTTCCTTTTACTGGAAGAATTGATTTCACAGCTGAAAGAAAAATAACTATCAGACTCATGAACCATCCATGTGGTAATACACGTGATAGGCGGTTGTAAGCATAAACCCTATCAGCAGACCAAATATCACTGTGGGAATTTTCTGTCCCAACCATGTCTACTTCAATGCACAATGACCAGAGTCTGGAACTGAAGGGTCAAGTCTTATTCACATACTGAACTAAACCTTTTGCAGCATTCCTTGAATGTCATCACTGCACAGCAAGTGACTCTTTCTCTGATGGCTAGATAACACGGCAGTACCTCACAAAGAAAACCTAAAATATAAAGAGAAAACTGTGTGACCCATTATGACCTTTCGAGACTTAGGCTCACCATGATCAGAGCTGTTATTTCCCATCCAGTCTATGGCTGTCTTGTGTGTTTGTCAGTCAGCAGATTCATGAGGACTGTTACTGGAGACACACAATGACAGTTTCCAGTCTCCTATTTCAGTTTCTTCAAGGAGACTTCATCGCAGCGTACAAACTATGTATGCATTACATTGCGTGCGATGAATCATGAATTTTTAAAAAATCGTAAATAATTAAATCAAATAACCCAAGAGCATGGTGGCTCAGGGTAGAGGTGGGAGTGTGGGGAGGGGGTGTTGGGACCTGGGTGCTGTGGGTTGGGATCCTCATGGATCAGTTCCACTTTTGGGTAAGTGCATGAAAATATTTTTAAAAATGATAATAATGCAGGGACAGGCAAAGTCAAAAGGGAAATGGGTCCCTCACGGATCAGCTCCACTTCTGAGTGAAAGCATGCGAATGAGTCAACACCACATCTACAAAGGCAAAAGGGCATGGCTCATTATAGTTAGAAATATGCAAGTTATTCTTTAATGGAAAACCTGAGATGGAGATGGATATCATACATGTGACACAGCAGATGCCTGACCCATGCAATAATCCAACACACTAGTCAGAACATGAAATGTTATGGATGGTACAGAGCAGCCCATCTGACCAACACATGTATCAACTTCATCTGCTTGTCAGTGTTAAGAACATGTTGGTCAGGCCCTGCCTTGGATGAGATGACTGCTTTGTCTGGCTCTGCGACTCAGTAAACACCTGCTCATCAGAAAGAGGAGTGTATGGTGCCCAGTGAATACTGAATCGGAACACTGACCACACGCTACCTTAAAATACAAGTGGTGGAAACTACTTTGTTGCAATAGAACAATTCTGTATACATGGAGTCCAGTAAGAGCAATGTACAAGCTCTGCTAATGATGAAATTCAAAAGATATGGTAAAAAGGGAACCTCATGGTTAAAGCACATGCCTACAAACCCCAAGAATCCTAGATCCAAGGTTCAACTCTTGTATACATCAAGTTTTTCTCCCTCTACCCACTAGACCTAAAGTCATTTCAAGTGCTAATCTTTCACATACAACAATTTATCATAGTTCCCTGTGTAGCATGCACTTTTGACTTAGCATATGTAAAAGAACTCAAAGCATCTCGGGACCTGTCACTGGCAAAATTAAACAGAAAAATCCACATTGATAGGTAAACCAAAAATCAACATAGAAGAAAAAAGTATTGGTGGCACTATCCTATGGCAATAGTGAATACACTCTCTTCAATGAGAGCAGTTCAAAATTTCACTCAGTCAGAGAAATCAGTTATGATAGTGAACTTACATAGTTTGGCAACAAATTTTCACTTGAAAGGAAATCAACCCATGTAGCAAAGTGAAATTGTCTACACACCTAAAATGGTGGTTGACAGGTATGGCTGAGGTCAAGTGAAGCGCCGAGACTCGTGCCCTCCAGTGCCACTTCTTCCCTGACATTGTCACCAGATGAACTCTGGGTCCGATGATCTCATCCCGCATCAAGCAATCCACCAGCTGCTTGTGTGATCCGCAGTAGAAAGGTTCCACAATGAGGATATCTGGGTTTGCTCCTCTTCTCTCCCTTTGGAGCTGCAGCTTGAGGTAGCCATGGTGGAAATCTGAATCAACATTAGCATGCACACCTTCAACAGACCTACAAAACTCTTAGTGACACTCCCATTTTAAATGACAACTTTTATGTAACAGAAGCTTTATATCAAGACACAATATTCTCACAAATGACAGCCTTATGTATGTAAGGTAAGGTAAGGTAATGTTGCTTATAGCCCAGCCGACCGCAAAGGGCCATATCAGGGCTGTCACCACATTAAAATCAACTCACAAGTCATCAACAACAACAAAAAACTTTCACACATCTCTTTAAAATACATTTCCTAAAAGCATACCAGAAACTTTGTTAAAAATCTTACTTCCATAAAATCTTAGATCAGATGAAAAATGTCAATCTCTTTAAGAAACTCAAAGATCACGTCAGGTGGGACATCTCTTAACATATATATATATATATATATATAATATATATATATATATATATATATATATATATACACACACACATACAGTGATACACACACACACACATTTATGAGTGCATATATATATATATATGTGTGTGTGTGTGTGTGTGAATTCGCTAGTCTGAATGAGACTGCGCGCTGGTGACCTACTCGTTTTTGTGTGAACCAGTATTTTAGGAAGAAGAAGAAGAGCACAAGAGAAAGAGAAGCACATAATGTGCTTCGATATAAACTATACTGTAAAGAATGAGATAGAGAGATAATCAAAGTTTCTATCTGCTAAATCTAAAGAAAACACGATGCGTAGCAAGCACTTACCTCAATACTATTCAATAATAACGCACCTGGTAATATGCCCCGCTAATTAGCTGGCTACTTAGATGATCATTATTGTTGACAATTCTGTCTGCACTGCTTGTGGTTAGGCCTAAAGGGAAGTCACTCCCATTGCATTATGCCCATGAGTTCGTCCCAGTCAAAGTCATGCTGCCAACACAATTTCTCCGAGTTAGATACAGTATTCCTCTCAAGAGGATACTACGGAAATACAGTTCCAGTGAAAAGGTCCGTACACTGATGCGTACGCATACTGACTGTGAGGGATATTTCTGAGGCTTAGCTGCAAACAGAGCAAATGCGTTCGATTAGCTGGTCCGAATCTGACCGGTTGATAGTCGATCTGTTTCAGTTGGTCTGATTGATAGTGGTGAGGTTCAAAACCATGCGGGCTGGATGTGAGAGAAAGGAGAGGGAGCGGCTCCGAAATGAAGAGAAGATTGTGCGAAAGTACTTTGAAAACTACCTGTGACAGGAAAACTTTATACTTCATACAACATGGAGGCAGCAACTCTCTCTCTCTCTCTCTCTCTCTCTCTCTCTCTCTCTCTCTCTCTTCTTCTTCTTCTTCTTCTTCTTCTTCCAATAATAGAGCCGGGCTGTTTTGGCGTAGTAGGCTCAGCGTTGTTGCTTTAAGGTGTCCCAGGCTTGGTTGGTTTAAAACGAACTGATTTTAAAACTATGGGTTGATGGGAGGGTTCAGGGGGAGACTGGGGGTGGCTGCAGGTTGTGGGGACAGCAGCTCAGGCGGCGTCTGAACGCCTCCAGTGTGGGTGCTGATCTGGTGGTGGTTGGTAGCTGGTTCCATTCCCTGATGGTGTGGGAAAAAAGGAGTGACTGGTACAATACTGGATGGGTAACCTGCTCCTGGTGAATTTTCTGTGCGTCTCTTGTCCGTTTGTCTGAAGGGCAGTAGAATGTGGTGGGGCTGAGGTCTACCAGCCCGTTGTGAATACGGTAGAGCATCATTAATAGTCTGTTGTGGTGCGGGCGCTCTTCAAGGCTGTCCCACTTGAGGTGCTTAAGCAGTCGTGTCACACCACCTGGTGTCCTGTCGAGGAAGTTGTTACAGGCGTATCTCGCTGCTCTCCTCTGGACCTTGAAGTCCTTCTCCAGGACCTTCTCTCTCTCTGTCTGTCTGTCTCTCTCTCTCTCTCTCTCTCTCTCTCTCTCTCTCTCTCTCTCTTCTCTCTCTCTCTCTCTCTCTCTCTCTGCAGAAGTACTTTGAAAACTACCTGTGACAGGAAAACTTTATACTTCATACATCATAGAGGCAGCAACTCTCTTTCTCTCTGTCTGTCTGTCTCTCTCTCTCTCTCTCTCTCTCTCTGTTTTAATACTATATAAGAGAATAAATAACAATAAGGCTATAGGCTGAAGGCCTTTTGTCCTCTTCAGAGTGTTTTGATACTAATAAGAGAATAAATAGCAATAAGGCTATAGGCCGAAGGCCTTTTGTCCTCTTCAGCTTAACAGATAAAAGTAATTATTTTAGAAAATCTCTCATTTCATAGCCTGAGGGTACTCATGGGCATCAGTCTGATACTACAAATTGTTTATATCCTCAGAGGTTATTGAAAACACAGTATCTTAAATTAGGAATAGAGTTTGTTTAGAACTTACCGCCATTGGCGGTAAGTTCTAAACAAACTCTATTCCTAATTTTGCTTTGTTCGCCGCCATCAGTCACCCCATTTTGAAAAAGTATCTTAAATGTTTATCTTGTTGGTTTTTGAAAGCATTTTGATTTACTGATGAACAGTTGACAGTTGTAAAACTCAGACTATCATTAGTATCAATATTGATCCTGACACTGTGACCATACGAACTTTATCAGGAGCAGAAAGAGTGAAATACTTGTATACTAGGGTGCACAGCATATGCAGTGAAGTGGTCATCAAAGGTGGGTGCCGGTGGTGCCACCATACACCCTGTCCCATTGCATTCCTCTTCTTTAGACTGATGGTCGGTCCAAAGACTTAGAAAGCCTGAGAAAGGTGATTCATCAGTGACTGGAGTTCCTGCTTGGTATGGATTGCAAGTAATATAGTAACAAGAACCCACCATTTGATCTGGTGCACAGGTACATGATGCTTCAGAAGCATGGCAAAGAAGATAACGGAGTGTTGGAGCAAGAATCCACCTTGTTTGACATCACTGCAGATGGAGAATGGCTATGAAAAGCTGCTGTCAAAGTGCATTGTTTCTTTTATGTCAGTGTGTGAGGATTCAGTCATGCTAGGCAGTTTTGGTGGGCAGTCGATCTTTAGGAGGATCAGGGAATGTGTGAGGATTCAGTCATGCTAGGCAGTTTTGGTGGGCAGTCGATCTTTAGGAGGATCAGGGAATGTCCTCTGCTGACCAAGTCAAATGCCTTGGTGAGGTTGATAAATCTGTTGTACAGAGGAGTCTGTTGTTCTGTACACTTTCCGTGAAGTTGACAAAGACGAAAAAAAAATCATGTCTACTGTGGATCTTTGAGCTCAATAGCTGAATTGTGATTCTGAGTAGACACATTCTGCTGGCTTCTGCAAGTGGATCAGAATGACCCAACAAAAGGCTTTGCCATCAGTACCGAGGAGGGAGTGCCTCTTTAGTTGTTGCAATCCTTTTTCCATCCCTGTTCGTGTAGAAGGTGATGACGATCTTGGCGTCTGTCACATCCTGCAGCACAGTTCTTCCATACCTTCACTGGCAGGGGAATTCATGAAGTCAAAGCAGCTTGTCAATTTTGCAGTGCTTGATCAGATAGGGGAGATCCCATTCCTGTCTGGGGCATTGCCTGAGTCGGTGGCCATGGGGAGTTCCGCAACTGTTGCTCAATGTTTAGTTCGTCAATGGTTTTCTTACACTTTATGGTATAGGGGGTTAAAAGGTTTACAATGTTCTCTCTGGAGCAGAGTAGAGGTTACAGCACTGTTCCACCCATCTCTCTATCTGCTGGCCTTGTCTATAGTTACTTTCCTTGTAAAAGGACTTAGTCCAACTCCAAGTGCTTTTTTTTTAGTAATAGTGACTGTACATTCTGATGTTGCTGATTATGGCAGCTGTCTGAATCGGTGAATGATCTCACTGAGCTTATCCAATACTCATTAACACAAAGTGGCAACATGCCCCACCTCGCTCCTGGCAGCCCTGGGAATTTGCAGGAGTTGTCTCGCTCAACTGTGCCTCACAACAGATGTTTTTGATAATTTCTTCCCAAAGACAGCTAAGTGTGAAGTGTATGATATGCAGTTTTCTATTCTTGGCTGCAAGGGTCCAAGTTGGGTTTTTTTCTCATAGGACTTCTCAGAGTATTGCCAGGATCTTATGGTGACATCAGTGTGAAAGCTCCCCTATTTAGTGGTGCAGATGAACTTCAGCTACAGCCAGATTTTGCAGCACGCCAAGGAATAATCTGTGTCACAGTCCACATTGTGGTAGGAATGCATGTTGAGAATGTTGCTAAGGGTAAGCACTTGCCCAGGATTAGATCTAGCTGGCATCAGTTCTTTGAGCACATATGCCTTCAGGAAATCTGGCACTGGGTTGGTGCTTGATTGATTAGTATACATGTATTTCAATGCATACAATATGGTCATCGTGTGTTCTAATTGATTCTGCCCACACCAGACTGTTTGAGACATTAGGGCACAATTCATGATCTGGATCCACTCTGGCATGAAAGTCACCCAGGAGAACAATTTGTTCCTTGCTTGGGATGCTTTTGACTATGGATTCTGGGTGGCTTTTTTTCCAGTCCTGTAACAAAAATGTTATTGAAGAAAATGTTTAAAGAGAAGAAAATTGGATACATGTACAGACTGTGCATGTGTGTGTGCATGTGTATGTGAGTGTGTGTGTGTGTGGATACGTGTAGGGTGTGTGTGTATGTATGTGTTTGCTGTGTATAATTGCAGTGCCTGTGTGTGCTTGACTCATGGACATTCAGCTATTACTGTGAGTGCATGCAATGCGCATTTGTGTGAGTACACAAAGTGAATGTATTTCAAAATTCGTGAACCTCTTAAATCCCTGTCTTTCAGTGCCAAGAGTTTTTCAGTTGTCTTTTTTTTATTGGTTGATAATGGTAATTCTTTTTTATCTTTACTTCTGTACAGGGGCGGGGACTGGTTCTTGGAGCCTATGAACCTCAGGAGAAAAATGGGCAACTCATCTTGACCCCCACTGCCAACAAGTTTGATCAGAACCTGGATGGACAGCTACAGAAACTGCTGAGCGTGTAAGTTGGCTGTGAGACAGTTTATTGATTTTCATCTGATCTTATTGTTGCTGTTGACTTTATTCCTCATAAAAGAGATTTTGATAAAATCGGGGCTTTTGAATTCATGTTATGATCATTTTAGTTCAAGTGATATTATGAGTGTCCATGTAGTATGTGAAAGAAAAGTTGGAAAGACGGCAACAATTCTTTAATTAATATTCATTGCATTTCTGAAAAGGACTGCAATATTAGAGAAATGTTGGATTACAGTTGGTCGTTCAAGAAACCACTAGAGCCATTTCCCGCCAATTATTCAGTCTTTATTCTGTAAGTTTCATTCCTCAATTTTTTTTTCTTCATTTATTTCTTCTTCTTCTTCTTCTTCTTCTTCTTCTTCTTCTTCTTCTTCTTCATCTGAGAATTCCAAGCCTCAAATGAAAATAATGAAAATCTTAATTGGTAGAATTTCCATTATCATGAGATAGTATGTTTTCAAATGACCATGACAGACTTCTACCTCTTCCTATTGATAAGTGTGCGTATGTGTGCACACATGAACATGAGTGGAGCGATAATGCTGGGTTTATTTCTGTATGTGCGGAGAAGGGGGGGGGGGGGGGGGGTTGTCTTGACAAGTTTGTGGGAAGGGGAGAGGAGACCATGTATGTGTGGAGAGTCATTAGTAAAAGGGCTTTTCTTTCATTTCTGAATATGATATAGCTTGCCTATGATATGATATTGATACATATAACACACTTTGAATTCCCACAGTGCTGGTCGAAAACTGAAGCCTGGTCACAGTCGTGTGTTGTACGGACTTGGGGGAGACTACAGAACTGTCGCTGTCGCCAACTTGGGGAAGCAGGATGCTGGATTCTGTCCCCTGAATCAGCTGGACGAGAGGAGAGAGAATGTGCGCTGTGCTGTGGCCAGTGAGTCATGTTGAACAATGAGACAGCATTCCCTTCACATGTATGGGAAAACCTCTCAAGAAAATTAATACACCCAGAAATCTTCGTAGAATTGGATGTCAGACATAAGAGAGTCTTTGAAAAATAAATTTATCACTTGGATAATTCTTTTAGCTCGTCCAGCTTTACAGCCTGGGCAGCCTCTCCTTCCTGGTCAGTTTAGCTTGATTTCCATGAAAGGGAAGAGCACTTCATTTAAACTTTAACGCTTCAAACACAATTTTACTACGAGGCTAACATTCGTACGTCTATTTTGAAATGATTTGGTATCAATGTTAAAATTTGATGTTATATGGTGCATTTCCAGAACGTTGAATCATTATCAGACTGAAACATTATTTCATTGTTTGCATAACTGTTTTTTAATGTATGCATTAAGGAACAGGTTAATCACACCAATTATGTGGTCTAATTTAGTGTGCCTCTGAGGAAAAACTTTTTCTATAAGTTATCTCCTTTCCTGTTTTAAGAGCTGATAAACTGGTCTCAGTAAACATCCTACTTCATCTGAATGCTGTTCAGGTATAGGGCAAGAGTGATTTTCAGTGGCATGTGAACAGCATTCAGCTGAGTGTTCAGTGAGTTAAAAACTTAAAAACACTGTCTTGAGGAAGTCATCGCTATTAAGGTCTTTCCTGGGCCATTTCTGTGTGTGGTAACTGTTGTTGTCTTTGGTGGAAACATGATTCAGCCATATACAATTAACTTCTGATGCAGTCACATTCTACAGATGTACTAAGTTCAACAGATGTTGAAGAACAATTGTTACTCGTGTTCGTACGAAATCCTGAGTTCTCAGGATTCCTTCTGTCAGAACAAAGGCTTACAGCCAGGGCACTTTCTCTTTCAAGATCCATCTGTATGGAATAAATTCCCTCACTCTCTTAGACATTCCTTTTCTTTGCAGTCTTTTAGATGTGATTTTGAAACACATTTATTTCCACTTCAACAACCATTTTATTCCTTCACCTGGTTGTCTTCAGCTGTTTTGTTCATTTCTCATTTTCTGTCACAATCATAGTGCCCTAATCATGTGCATGTACACTTACATGTTCATGTGTGTGTCTGTGTTGAGGGTGAGGGTGGAGCAGCGGTAGGGTACAGGGGGTGTGATGGGTAATGATGGTAGGCGCATGCCTTGTGTGTGTGTATGTGTGTGTGTATGTGTGGGAGGGGGGGGAGGGGGGGGGTACTAGGCATACACTTCGTTGCTGCTGTTTTTGTGTGACATGTTTTCCTTTTCTGGCCTAGCTGGCGTAGTAGATCACTGCTTCTCATTCTTTTCATGATTTTTCCAAGTATTTCATCTTTGTGTCCCTTTCCTGTTTCTACACACTTCGGACTTTGTTTAGATTAAGTGCAGATAAATGTACATGATGATCTTTGTGTCCCTTTCCTGTTTCTACGCACTTGGGACTTTGTTTAGATGAAGTGCAGATAAATGTACATGATGATGATGATGATAATGATGATTGATAATGTGTTTCAATGGGCAGGTACAGCCCTGATGTGGCCCTTTGCGGTCGGCTGGGCTATAAGCAACATTATCTTTTCTCAATGGGCAGGTGCATGCCGACAACTGCGAGATGCCGGTGAAACACAGGTGGAGGTAGATCCTTGTGATGATGCTGAAGGTACTTTTTAATTGTCTGTTGTTGTTTTGGTTCTTTGTTGTTGTTGTTTTCCTTTTAATCTCAAGGTTTAATTAAGAACAAAAAATTTAGAGAGCACAAAATGTTTCCATATTGTTAGGTCACAAACTTGAGTTTTTGCTGACAGCTTTACTTTGGAGTGAGGAAGAAAGAGATGTTTTGTATATTTCTTTTTTTTTTTCTTTTTTTTTTTGCATTTAACTGATGAATGACAGTTCATTGTCTGTTCACTCAGAAGGAATTATGTATCAAATATGTTGTATACCAAATGTTGTTAAGCCAGCATCCAACCTCTATTATTAGGCTCTGACCTGGAACCCACAAGGGAGAAAGATAAAAGGATGACCTAGAAACAGCTGGAGAACAGATGCTGAGGTAGACCTTAACTCGCAACAGTTTTTGAGATTTTTGCATTTTGCATGACGGATGTTCTTTTTATCATAACATTCTGCACATTATTTCTAAAATGTTAATATTTTTGTGATGAATGTGTCTGTTTCGGGTTTTTTAGACGATATATTGCTTCAGATAACAAAAATGTTGTTTTAAATACCAAAATTCCAAGAAAACTGTTCATCACCGGTGATCGAAATTCAAGGGAAAGAACTGAAGTGAGTTAAAGAAGACGAACCAACTGGACAGAGGCAGAAATGATAACTCAAAGAGTTGAGCCCACTGCAGAGTTGTCATTGATGGCTTTTGCTCCCTTCAAGGCAAAAGAGCTGAAGAAGAAAGATATATCGTCACTAAGATTAGATGTCTGATGTAAACTTGTCAGATTGTGATTACAATGGTTTATCATTACCACGTAGCAGATTTTAAGCTTCATTTTTTTTTTTTTTTTTGAAAAGAGGTACTTCCTGTAGGAAACAGAAACTAAACATGAAAATTCTCTCTCTCTCTCTCTCTCTCTCTCTCTCTCTCTCTCTTTCTCTCTCTCTCTCTCTCTCTCTCTCTCTCTCTCTCTCTCTCTCTCTCTCTGTTTCTCTCTCTCTCTCTCTCTCTCTCTCTCTCTCTCTCTCTCTCTCTCTCTCTCTCTCTCTCTCTCTCTCTCTTTCATCTTTCTGGCTCCTGGAGGTAAGGAAAATAGAGCTGTTTTCAGTTCACTCTTTTCCTTCCCTCCTTCTGTTCAGACTCTTAGAACTGTGTCAGATGCCTTCAGATACCAAGTACTGCAAGTGAATAAACAATAACAAGTAATGGTGGTAAACTGGGAAATTGTAGGTTCTTCACTGACTCCATTTACACCATGCTTCCTTTCAGCGGCAGCAGAGGGTGGGGTTCTGTCCCTGTTCACGTACGATGAACTGAAGGCAGAGGACAAGCGGAAGACTCCTGTTGCCCTCACCTGTCACACCAGCTCTCTGCCTTCTAGCAGGTGAGACGCCTGCTTGGCACACAGCAGACAAAACAGACATTCTTCTTCTTCTGCATATGGAGGTTGATACTTCTGCGGTCACCCCCTGTATAAAAAGGCAAGGATTAATCCCATCTACCCAGCAAAGGGAGTGGAGTTTTGTGTGTATGACTGTTTTTTATCCCGTAATTAAGGGAGTGGAGTTTTGTGTGTATGACTGTTTTTTATCCCGTAATTAAGGCAGCCATACTCCAACTTCGGGGAAGGTGCATGCTATGTGTAATGTGTCATCTATACCAATGGTCAAACTGGCCTTCTCTTTCAAAAGTTGGTGTGGGGTTTTACATGTGCGCAAGATGTTATGCGTGCATTCACACATGGAACCTTGGTTTATACTATTATAGTCTTATTCGAAGGACTGTATGGGAAATGGAGTCAGAACCAATGTTAACTCCGAGGGGAAAATCCCCTGTACTGAAACAGCCCGGCGGAGACTCGAACCTGCAACTCCAAGATTACGAGTCTGGCGCTCTACCACTGAGCTTTTCCGGCCCCCTGTCAGACATTCAAATCTGACTGTCTTATTTGCAGCCCAGCTGACCAGAAAAAAACTATTGTAATTGACCTTTGCAAGGCATGTTTGTGTTATTTCCCCCAAGACTCATGGTCTGTACCTTATGACCTCATTCATTCTCCACGTTTGTCACGACCGACCTCTGGAGGTCTGCCCTGACAGAATCGGTCTAGATGGGAGTGAAGGGAGTGACCGACCTCACACGCCTCGCAAGAGACCACACAAGAAAGATTACAATACAATACACCATTTATTCACACCAGCACACACATAGTCACAAATAAGCATTCCAACACACACAACATGCACAATCACAATTAAGCATTTCAACACACACAACATACACATAGTCACAAACAAGCATTTCACCGCACACAACATAACCATAATCATAAATAATCATTTCCAACACATATTCCTTTCCGTGCTTCATGGGGTTCCCCCACACCTCTGTCTCTCCAAAGCCTCGAAGTCCCCGGTCGACCGGTGCCCAAAGGGTCTTTTCCCCGAACAGAGTCTTTAAACCCGCACCCCCGACACACAACACACCCAAATTGACGACACAGAGCAAACCCAACACTGGTGAAAAGGTTTGGGAACCCGGGGACAGTGGAAACCGCCCGTGGGACGGGCTTGTGCTAAAGCCCGGACAGGGGTTAACCACCCCGCAAGTCCACGCGCTCCTCACACTGCGCGGCCCCCAACAGCGCAAGCTTGGGGTAAAACCCAGGGAGGAGAAACAGGGAAAAAACTGGAAGGAAAGAAAAAAGGGACGGGAAACCCCGCAGTCTTTTAGGTGAAATTGCTGCTAATCCTAACAGCCACTCGCATGGGGGGCGGGGGGGAGGGTTTGCTGAAACATTTTAAAACCACTCAACACAGCCCTGAGCATAACAAAAACAAACCAAATGAAAATTTTCACAAAAGGTCTCCTCCACGAACAGGCAAGAATTACTTAACAGGTAAACAACCGAAAGAAATTTTTTATTTCACCCTTTCCCCCCACTCCGTTCAACTTTTTCCTTTTTTAGGAACTGAACAATACACCCAACCATTGTTTTAACGCCCCAAATTTGCAAATAATCATAATTCAATGGCACATTACCCCACTTTTTATAGTAAACATTTCAAAAATAAAAATTTCTCCCCCGCCCCCAAACGACTAACACCTTACGCACGCTCGCAAACAAAAAACACCTTTTCCCCTTGCAAACAAAAAACTTCGAAAAGAAAAAAAACCCCGGCGATTGTGACGGGGTGGCGACAAACCAAGCAATTCCAACCCGAATCACCATTTCCCCCCCCATCCCCCGCCGACTACCGCATCACCAGATGCAAAAAAGGAAAGACTTTTGGTATTTTTTGACGGGCCCAGTTAAAGATTGAATTCCCCAAAAAAAGGGGTCTCAAAAAATTTTTTCTTTTATAATTTTGAAAACCAAAAAATTGCGCAAAAAGAAAATTAGCCGCTAAAAACAACAAAAAAAAAACCCAACCACAAAAACTGATTTTCCCACTCCCTGGGTGCCCCAAAAAGGGTGGTCAAGGCTCTCTCCCCTCTTCCAGCGAGGGGCCCAGCAAGAGATGCAAAAAGAGATGACGTATGTGATTCCCCCCCACGGGCCGACGTAGGAATAAAGGTTTACCGACCGTCCCTTCGACGAAGTGGTAAAAACCCAAACCCGGGGAGCGGGGCGCCCCCGGGGACATCTCCGCCGGTGAAGAGAAAACCTCAAACCCGGGGCAGCCAACATGCCCCCACCCCAAAAGGGAAAAAACCTCAACCAAGGGAACGCACGGCGGCAGGTAAAAAGACAGGTAAGGGGGCCGATAAGACAGCCATTCAAGAGAAAGGTCCCACCCCCCGGGAAACCTGCAGATGAATTCCCGGGGCGGGGAAATTGGGAAGAGAGGAGGAGAAAAATAAACCTAACCTAGCTAACGACATCAAGGTGCAAACACACAAAGCCACATTTAAGGACGGGTACCGACAAAAACAACGACAATAAAAAATGAATAAATTCCCCCATAAGGGTCAATCGTCATAGGCCTCATGACAAAAACCCTACAAAACCCCCCCTTTTAAAAGCTCTTTTTTTTGAATACGTGCTCCCTTTTAACCTTGCGCATGTGCAAAATTTACAACAAGGACCGAACCCCAACCCTCTGTGCGACAGAGTACGATAAAATCCAATCAAACATTCCACTTTGAATTAACAGGGAATAATAATACTTCTTTAAACAACAACAAACCTTCCAACGTAAAAGTAGCAAACCGACCGTGGTGTTCACTACCGTTAAACTTCACTACACAGAATACCAATCAAAAGGGGACTAACCCTGGCTGAGGGGGAAATTTTCCCGACTGATTTCCCCCGGGGGGTGCTACTACGGAGCTCGGCTGGAAAATCAAACCCTTGCTGGGAAAAACCCCTTTTATGGCGAAAAGTGAACGCATGACTCTGAGTTCCACTGCCCCCCCATGGTCGACGATGCGGCCGGACCGGGCCCGGCCTGGAAGGGTGATATCGCTCTCCAGTCAAATCCGGCCGTACTTTTTTTGGGCCGCCCGTGCGCATCCAAAAACTGCCAGAGAGCTTTGCAACAGTGGGGATCGAAGTTTTTAAAACGGACACCCCTGGGTATCGGTCGCAAGTCACTACTACCAAAAAAGTCGGGGACCGGATCGGGTGGGGGATTTAAAGGTCCCCCCCAGGTCGACCCAACCTTGCTGAAGGGGTCCCCAACCATGGCACTGATCCTAGGGAAACCGGTCAAACGACCCCTTGGGTTTCCGTTGGGAGACTCGCAAAAGCGGCAGTACTGCCTAACCTGAAATTCATCCCCGGCCAAAAAAGTCTTTTCTTACTCGCTCGAGAGTCCGCTTTGAGCCCTAGGCCCGCCAGGGGAAAACATGGGCCTGCGGGGAACAGATTCTCTCAAGCTTTGGGGAAAGACTAGCTTGGCCACCCTACGCCTGGTGAAGACCCTAAAGAGGATTCCCCTTTTGGGGGTTAAAGCCACCTTGGGGGTGGGCCGACTGAGCGGGACGTCCCCATGTCGTAGGCTTGCATCCAAGTCCCTGCCTGAAGACGAACCATGGGAGCAGGGGAACCCTTGCAAGAACCCCGTAAGATCGGGTGAAGAACGGGACGCAATTTCCGCTCCTGCTTCTTGGCTTTGGCGCCGGGGTAAATCCACACATGCCCGTCGGGGAACCGTAGACACAGACTGACTGCTCCGCTGCAAAGGGGATGGGATTCCCCCTGAGAAGGGGAATTCAGAGGCGCCCCACCCCGATGGCCCATCTTCGCCACAGGTAGGGGGGGGAGAAGGGTGGTACAGAAGGGGGTGGGGTAAAAAACCCCCCCAACCCGCACACTCGTAACTGGCGCCCCCTGAGCCCCAGGGGGAACCAAATCCCCATCCACAAGACGTTTAGTTCCCAAAAACCCCGATGGGTCGACCAAGAAAGAACCAACAACAGAAAGGGAAAAACTGGGCACCTGTACCACCAGAACCGGGGACCCTACATTAAACCGAGGCACAGGGCGCTGGAAAGGATAGCCCATGACACCGGGGGCTTTAGGGCAATCTTTTCCCAAAGTGGCCGGGACAACCAAAAGAAAACCAGTCGGGGTGCTAGGCCCCATGAAATGCCGCCTGTTCACCCCCCCAGCATCTTTGGCGCCCTTTTTGCCCCTAAATCCGGAGGGGCTTCCTTTCCCTACGGGCATGCCCTGACTTACGGGGTTCACAAACACCTCAGGGTATGAATCCCGCCGCGAAATCCCTTTGGGGCGTCTCGCCTATACGGACCCAAATCCGGGGGCACGTGTTGGTAAGTGTTCGATGAGAATCAGATCCTCAACTCCCTTTCAACTGACGCCCTACCCACGTTTTGCGCGCCATCTCCAAAATGCACAAGGGCCGCGTTTTCTTTTTTTTGGACCCGAATTCCTCCTGTACTCTCTGGGGTAAGGTGGAAACGTTTTTCCCCAGAGCCAAATGCATGTCTGAAAGACGCCCTTCTTTAGAGTGAGCCACACCCCTTGCAGCACCCGTAATCCGAAAAAAGGTCATGGCCTTTTGTTCCTGGCAACTGGACGAACTAACTACCTTGTCAAAATGCCCAAATACATACAATGCCTCACTAGGGGGAACCTGGGAAACTTAATTTTGGGCCCCCAACCTATCACTTCCTTTATAACCCCTGATTTACAAGCGGGAGTCCGCAAAAAATTGTTCCATCTTTTCCCTACGCAGAACTTCCTGTCTGGCAGCCTCTTCCCTACGCGGGATCTAACTCTTCCCGACGGAGGCCTCCTGTCTGCAGCCCTCCTCTCTACGCAGCGTTGCCTCTTCCCTACGCAGAGCTTCCTATCTGGCAGTCTCCTCTCTGCGCAGAGCCTCCTCCTATCTAGCTCTCCCGACGGAGGGCTTCCTGCCTGACAGCCTCTTCCCTACGCAACGTTTCCTGTCTGACAGCATCCTCTCGTCGCTGTTGCTCTAGAAACATCAGGACAGAGGCGATATCCTGGGCGGAATCACCACTCCCGACACGGGAGGATGTCCCGTTTGACCCGTCCCTTGGGTCTCGACTTTCCCATGAGGAAAGTCTCCCGGGGCATGCTCCTTAAACGAGGAAAGAAATGGAGAAGAGAGGGCTTCGGTTTCTGCGACTCAACAGAAGCCCACAGTTGCTTAACTATACTCTGACGCTTCCGAACGAAGTGCCAGTCGGGTCTCAGCAGGAAGATCCCCTAGCGAAAAAGTAGTGAAAGTACTCGCTGGACTATCGGCTACAGCACTGGAATAAGTAGAAGTCACTGTAGTCAGGGCTTAAAACGTTCCGCGTCTGGGGAATTCCGCGATTTCGGTTTTGTCAAAAAAAAAAAAAAAAAAAACCCGACAGGACAAGGTATCCGTGATCGCCTTGCAAGCGTTCATAGCAACTGCGCGCAAGTTATGGCCCCTGATTATTCTTGGAAGAAGTTTCCCGGTCGGACTTCCGGAAAAAACAAAATGGCGGAGCGCGCAGTCATTGTTCATGCGGGTCGATCTTTTGACGAATCTGCAATTAAAAACAAGTGGAAATGGGAGTGGACGCTTCAGAAAGTTGACGAAGGAGTCATTGGAGACTTTCTTCACAAAGTTATTGCACCAGGTTTAGCTTGGTGCAAACTGTGCTTAAGGGAAGTGTTACGTGGTCGCGGAAGAAAGCTCTTGATCACATTCGTTCAGCGAAGCACGTGTCAAACGTCAAGGCGCTGAGTGGAACTACAAGAAAGGTCACTGAAGACACTTAGCAGCAGTAAAACGTGCCAGGATAGAACATTGCAATCCTGTGGAGAAAAAAAGAGGGTGATATAGAAATGTGGAGAGTGCAAGCCAGGCGGGAGGCAGCAAGGAAAAAGAGAGGGTTCAAACTAATCAGT
The DNA here is from genome assembly GCA_018398815.1 of Conus ventricosus. NCBI lineage: Eukaryota > Metazoa > Mollusca > Gastropoda > Neogastropoda > Conidae > Conus > Conus ventricosus. The sequence goes on along the minus strand of CM031597.1, from coordinate 102,381,603 downwards.
CAAGGTTGTCAGCAAGAAGGTGGATGAGAATGAAATAAAAATTGTTAGAGTGTAAAAGCCAGACAGGAGAAAGCAAGGAAACAGCAGACAAAGATAGGGTTGAAATTCAAGTAAGCAAGAAGGTGGATGGCAAAGACAGTGCAGACAATGCAAGCAGCAAGAAGAAACAGAGTTCCTTGCTATGTTTCTTTAATGCCTCCACCACCCAAACACCCAAAGACAAAGCTCTTGTGTGTGTGTGTGTCCTTTTGAAATCCTGTATTTCAGTGTTTATTATAATTTAGGAACTTCAAAATTTGACTTTCAGTATGTGCTGATTCCACAAGTTTCTCATTTATCAAAATTTGGATATTGTGACTTTCAAAATGTGCTGATTCTGCAAGTTGATCTCTGTTATATGAGACTGAACTTTAAAGTGTTTGATGCAGTTACTGACTTTGTGTGCACCAACTTTCAAACTTGATATTGTGTGATCATTTAAACCTGAAAAGTGAAACTTATTGAGCAACCCCAGAAGTGAGATTTCATCCAAAGACTATAGTTGGTGAACACCTGTAAAACACTCTTGAGAGTTAAAGGGGGGGTGTTCATTTATTATGTGTTTCTCCCCTTGTCCCAAATATGTCTTCCTGTAATAATTATGTGTTTACAGCAATTTTTTATGCACTAAATAACTCTTGAAATATGTCCAGAAAGCGCGAATGGGCATAGATTTACACTCGGTTTTTTTTTAAAAAAATTTCCCGGGGAGCATGCCCCCGACCCCCCCTAGTTTTCAGTGGTTTTTTCCTCCTCCTGTTTTAACCCTGTGTAGTCGAAGTACTGGTACTAAAGTAGGGACTACATTTGAGACCTTTCTTCTTCGACGCACGCGTCGCCATACCACCACACCGGAACGTTGCCATGACAACTATATCCTACGGTTCTCAAATACAGGGGAAAGACAATTCACTTGAAAAACAGATACCGCATGGATAGGTCACGTCTCTTGGTGACTGACTGAGAAACAGCAAATAAAAAAAAATGTCAACGTACAATGTCCAGGTGCTCCCACTCTGGCAACACCGCGCTCTACAACACGAGCAACAGTGCGGTGGGGCTCACCGACAAAAAAAAAAAAAAAAAAAAAAAATGTCCAGGCTGCTCCCACTCTGGCAACACAACACGAGCAACAGTGCGGTGGGGCTCACCGACAAAAAAATAAAAATAAAAATAAAATATGACAGAAGGAATCCGGAGAAAGAAAAATGACACTAACGTCCGATACACCCACCTGTACTCAATAACCACCTGGTAAAAAAAACTGGTTAACTACAAAACAGGAATGGCAGACTGAGTGGCAACAGAAAGGAAAGTCTTACGGCCGTATCTGCGTGAGGCACCCGGGCGGAAAGAGGTCTGGACGCGGTCGATTCCCTTCGTCTCAACTCGACCCCCCAGTCACACCAGATGTTCTTCAGGCCACCAAAAGACTCCCTACACGCTAGAGTCACCCAGCCAACCACCCACAAACAAACACGACAAACTGACTAAACATATACAAAACAGACAGAACTTGACAGGCACTCCACGAAACGAGAGAGACAGTCAGAACCCTTCACATCCCGGACGAGCCCCCACAAATGTCACGACCGACCTCTGGAGGTCTGCCCTGACAGAATCGGTCTAGATGGGAGTGAAGGGAGTGACCGACCTCACACGCCTCGCAAGAGACCACACAAGAAAGATTACAATACAATACACCATTTATTCACACCAGCACACACATAGTCACAAATAAGCATTCCAACACACACAACATGCACAATCACAATTAAGCATTTCAACACACACAACATACACATAGTCACAAACAAGCATTTCACCGCACACAACATAACCATAATCATAAATAATCATTTCCAACACATATTCCTTTCCGTGCTTCATGTGGTTCCCCCACACCTCTGTCTCTCCAAAGTCCTCTGAGAGTACCGTGTCGACTCAGGTGCCCCAAACCGGGTCTGTTCCCGAACAGAGTCTTTCAATGCCGACACCCCCGACACACACACACACACCCAAATTGCACGACACAGAGCGAACCACACTGGTGACATGGGTTGTAGGAAGTCCGAGGACAGTGGAGAACGCGTCCCGTGGGACGAGGCGTTGTCGCTGAAGGTCCCGGACAGGGGTTAGGACCATCCAGCGAAGTCCACGCGCTCCTCACACTGCGCGGCCCCAACAGCGCAAGCTTCGGGTGAAACCACCGGGAGGAGAGAACACGGAAGGAACTGGAAGGAAAGAAGAAAGGGTACTGGAACCCCGCAGTCAGTACGGTCTGAAATTTGCTGCTTAATCCTAACAGCCACTCGCATGGTGGGCGAGGGGAGGTGTTTGCTGAATACATTAGTAACACCAGCTCAACACAGACCTGAGCATAACAATAAACAAACCAAATGAGGAATGTTCACAAAAGGTCTCCTCACACGAAGCAGGCAAGAGATTACATTAACAGCTAAACAACCGAATAGCAATTTATATCTTCATCCTTCCCTCACTCACGTTCAACATTTTCCTTTCTTAGGAACTGAACTAATACAGCAACCATTGCTTTATAACTGCCACCACAATTGCAAATAATCATAATTCATGGCACGATTATCCCCACATTTTATAGTAACATTTCAAAAATAACAATTCTCCAACCACGCATCCAAACGACTAATCACGTGTACGCACGCTCGCAAACACAAAACACTCGTTCCCCTTGCAAACATAAACAGACGGTGGCCGAAGAATAAGAGACCGGCGATTGTGACAGGGGCGGACGAGCGAGACCAAGCAAGTTCCAACCCTGAATCACCAGGTTCTCCCCCATCCCCGCCGACTACCGCATCACCAGATGCATAAAAAGGAGAAAGACTTTTGGATATAATTTTGACTGGCCAGGTTAAAGATTGAATTAACCAGAAAAAGTGGTCTCAAACAATATTTCTTTTATAATTTTGAAAACCAAAAGAAATTGCGCAAAAGAGAAGAATTAGCCGGCCAACAACAACAAAAACAAACAAACCACGAAACTGATGCTTACCAGCTACCCGTGGGTGACCCAAAAGTGGTGGGTCAAGCGACTCTCTGCCCTCTGTCCAGTCGAGAGGACCAGCAGAGCAGATGCAGAAAAGAGATGACGTGATGTGATGTCCCTCCCCTACAGGCCGACTGTAGGAATGAAGGTACCGACCGTACCTTCGACGAAGTGGTAGAGAACCATAACCGGAACAGGCGCTCCCAGGGACATCTTCCGCTCGAGTGAAGAGAAAACCTGCCTAACCGATGGCAGCCAACATGCCACCCTACGTCACAGAGTGAGAATACCTCAAGCCAGAGGAATGCTGCACGTGCGGCAGGTAAAAAGACAGGTGAGAGGCCGATAGAGACAGCCAGTTCAAGAGAAAGGTACCAGCCACCCGTGAACCTGCAGGATGAATTGCACGGGCAGTGGAATTAGAGAGAGAGAGAGAGAAAGTAAACCTAACCTGAGCTGAACGACATCAAGGTGCAAACACACCACAAGCCACATTAAGGGACGGATACACGACAACAACAACGACAATAAATAAATGAATAATTCCACCACCCTAGATGGGTCAATCGTCATAGGCCTTGTGACAAACTCGTGACAACGTTAGTTCCTCAGATTTTGGGGGTTTGTCTGTGAATCATTCTGTCACATGTTTACCAAGCATTACTTGGTTTCATAAGTAAGCATTCGTGACGTGGTAATGTTCCATTCTTTCACACACACACAAAAAACATGCGCTTTTAATCACCGATGATTTATGGCAGCAGGCGAGTTCAGATAAGTTTTTGTACCACGTCTATGTCTGTGCATGCTGGCATCCCAAAACACCTGTTTGAAAGGTTCCAAAGAATTCAAAGCAAAGCTGCCTGCATTGTTTTCAGATCTTCCTAGTTTGAATAAGTCTGCAGGGTGGGGGGGGGGGGGGGGGGGGGTCACTCTCTTTTCTGGCCACATGCCTTGAACAGAATCCAGCACAGACTTTAACTTTGATAAGTTCTGTCGATTTTGGAACTGCTTCTTCCTGACTTAAATTGTGCTCTCCAGTGGGTCACCTTTCCTCCAAATCTGATTCTCAGAACTTTGAAAATCCCAGCAGAAAAGACAAAAACCCAGAAGTCCTTTTTTTTCGTCATGCAGCTTCAGTGTGGAAAAATTGCATGTAAACCTTAGACTCTGTGATTCAGTACATTAACTTTACATCTGTCTTAAACACATACATATTACAACTTCTAACTGACCATCATGACACTAGATGTCCGTGTGCATAAGCCTATTTAACAATCATAAGTTTTCGTGTGTTTGTGCTTATGCGAGTGTATGAGTGCTTGAGGGCAAGTTTGAAAGCAGGATGGGAGGAAGGTGAGGGAATGGGGAGGAGGGAGGGGGGGGGGGGGGGGGACTGAGAAGATTGAAAGAAATGATTTTCTTTTGTTTCCTTTGTGAAGGGCATAGAGCAGATTATCTGAATGATGGGCTGTGTAAATGTTATAGTATTCTAATTATGTTCATAGGCTGGAGTGTACCTCACAGATATGGGAATGTATGTCTCTATTACTGTCTTTTTAGGTGTGTGTGATGTGTGTGTATATTTTTGTGCCCAGAAGTGAGAATGAAGCAACATGGGAGCGAGGCAGGCTGCTTGCGGAGGGGCAGAATTTGGCGCGCCGACTGATGGAAACCCCATCTAACAAAATGACCCCCAGTATTTTCTGTGAAGAGGTCACCAAGCAGCTTCAGCACACCTGTTCTGTGGTTATCAGGTACAGATCTCTGTGTGCTGAGTTTGGTTTGGTCAGCTTTTTTTTTGCTTTTTTTTTCAACTCTCTTGTTTATTGACCATTCTCTCTGTCTATCTGTCTCTGTCTGTCTTCTCTCTCTCTCTCTCTCTCTCTCTCTCTCTTCTCTCTTCTCTCTCTCTCTCTCTCTCTCTCTCTTTTCTCACTCTCTTGTTTTGGTTTTGTTTTATGTTTTACTCTTTTATTTATTTACTTCTGTCTCTGTCTGTCTTTCTCTCTCCCTCTGTCTGTCTCTCACTCTCTCTCTGCCCTCAACAACATTATCTCCTAATCCTCACTGCCTTCAAAATCAATTATACTTCATGAACAAGGATTCTAATATGAATTTATGTTTGTGTACTTCAACATGACTGACTCATGAATCGCTGTTAACTGTTTCTCTGGCTATGCTGGTCATACTAGGTTGGTGGCTGATGCTTCTTATATCCTCTTTCTGCATAGGATGTTATACTGTGATAATTCTTACGCACAAATGTGTGTCTCCGACGCATAAACTTCCCATCTGACACACTGGAATTCAGGCCAGTGCGTCACAAACACGTACCAAACTTTACCGCGACGCACTGATTTTCTTCTGTAGGCATTACAACTCTGAGCAGCGCATCACGCAAAAGGGCTTTCATCTTATCCGCCATGATCGAAGTTAAAAACGTAAATTTCCTCAACGTTTTAGAACTTCCGCTTAACAACTCTTCTCTGCTGAAAACCAAGAAGAGTCGTCAAAATGGACTAGGTCTATGACTGGACCACAAGATTACATGATTCAGCTAAGTGAGAAAAGCATGGAAAATCGTAGGAATTTCGGCTTTTCAGAATTAAAATCGGACAGTTCAGCTGTGGCTCATGGGTGATAATCCATCGAATGGAACAAAAGCTGAATGATCTATGCAACATGACCATTTCGGATTATTAAAATAGCTCCATTCTGGATGTACAAATGTGTTGCTCACAGAGCAAGAATGGCCAGTCTACAGTTTTGTCGTAGGTTCCACTGGGCTTCTGATGACCATTGCATGGCGACTGGAATTTGGTCATACCATAAAATATTTCAACATTGAAGGAAATGACTCGCGTAGTGGAAATTCTGTGATGATAATCGAAGAGGACATTCCACAAATCAGTTTCACTGTTACATTCTGTGATGATAATCGAAGAGGACATTCTACAAATCAAGTTTCACTGTTAAAATCCTGATAGTGTAGGTGCTCACATTTACTTATGTTAGTTGATAACACTTTAAAGCATAGGAACATGAATATGAATAGATAATATTTAGCACCATCTAGAATGTTTTATTAACTTTATTGTAAACACCTCTTTTCTGATGTATTTCTATCTCTATTATAAACACATCTTTTCTAATGTACTCCTATCTTTTTCTCTGTGCATTTATGTGTGTTAGCCAGTGAGAGCATGCTCGTGTGTGTGTGTGTGTGTGTTCACTACGTTTTCTAGCAATTATTAATGGTGACCCCCTAAATATTTTTGTGACCTCCTGAAAATTTGGAAGTGAGTTTTTCGTACTGAGTTGGACCCCTTAATTTTTAGGAAATAATTATCACTGTTATATATTAAATGTGTGTGTGTCTGTGTGTGTCTGTGTGTGAAGTTTTGGTATATTTGTATGTATTCTTTTCCGCTACTATGAATCTGGTTCATTATAATCAGGTCTGTATTGTTTAACTCTTTCATTCCTAGTTTTTATGAACCATTACTTCCTCTTGTTCCTAGATTCTTATAATACGAGTATTCCCTTCATTCCTGGATTTAGAGAAAAGAAAAAGAAGCGTAAAGTGAGAACTGCCATGTGTGCAGTAGCAAACTGACCAGAATAGAGCGGCAACAACTTTCCCACTCTGTAGGGGCCATCTGGCATCCATTACATTCATAAACACTGCCGCGCCAGCGACCCGGTCATGACGTGTACCGATGACGCGACTCGCACGAAGTTCAAAACGTTTACCGCGAGAACCGATTTTCCGGGCTGCAGGAAGGAAAGGAGGGATTTTGTGCTGCCCGGTTTTCCGGGCTGCAGGAAGGAAGGGTAGGATTTCTGCAAACCGGAAAACCGGGTTGTAGGGATGAAAGAGTTAATAGTGTTTGTGCGCAAGTATCCTTCATCCCTAAAGGGAAAGCATAAAGATTATTTATCAGTTGATATATCTCTATATCTCCCTTTCTCTATCTCCCTCCCTCCCTCTCTCCTTGACTCTCTCTCTCTTGTGCACGTGCTCTCTCTCTCCTCTCTCTCTCCTCTCTCTCTCTCTCTCTCCTCTCTCTCTCTCTCTCTCTCTTCTCTCTCTCCTTCTCTCTCTCTCTCTCTCTCTCTCTCTCTCTTTTTCATAGACAATTGGGACAGATGACTGATAAAAACATGTTACAAAGTAGTACGTCACTGACAAGTGTTGATTGTACTATAAAATATTAGAAATGCATAGACACACATCCATCAGTAAGCAACATGTGACCTACAGTCCACATTGACACATTTATAGGACAGTACACAATATTCAGAGCACATAGAGTGATGTTTGACCCATGTGATGTATTAAAGATGTTGACATATGTTTATCATAATACATGGGATATATTTTGTCTAATGCCACATTTTCAGCATACAGTGTATGTTGACACATATCCACCTGTGCTATGTAAAGTAGTGTGTGTGTCATTCATTTAACGTCTTTCCACTAAACGTGATATTAGACGGAAAAAAAATCGTACCGAAAGAGTGAGGTGGGGAAAGAAAGAGCGTATGTGCTTATGCTTGTGCACGCACACGTATGTGTGCATGTGCGTGTGCACGTATGTGTGCATGTGCGTGTGCTCTTGTGTGTGTATGCGAGTATGTTTGTGTGCATATGTGTGTGCTTATATGAGTGCTTACATGAATAATAATGGTAATTACAAAACACTTGAATTTTTCAAATAAGTTTGAAAGGGAAAAAAGCTAAAATTTTAACAAAACTAATTAACAACCATCTAGGCACAGAAACTTAACATTTCTCAGTCCTTGTCACTTTTGAGCTTTGTACATTATTCCATCTTCCCTCCCCACACATATCCCCCATCCCCGCCCCACACACAAAAAAGGAACCTATAAATACTTCCCCAATGGAGTGCGCTCCAAGCATACAAAAAACTCATATGTTAGAGCTGGTGACTCAAAGATGGCCTGTGCACTATTTTGCCTCAACACTGGAAGTATTTTTTTCATGTCTTGACATGTAACAATATGATCACGTGTTATTTTCTTTTTACATAAACATACTATGTTTTTAACATATTTTGTTTTAAAAGCATCAAGTTTCCACCTATACATCAATGAAAGTATACTTTTATTTAAACTAAAATCATGTTGAATGATTTTAATGTCAAAAATATCAAACTGATTTTGATTGTCATGTTCTATCATTCTATCTTTGAAAGTTTTCGAAATATATGTTTTAACTAAATTGCACTGCTCATGTACCGATAAGGGTAGGTTAAGATCTTCAGAACCACAGATATGTTTTGCTCCACGCTTAGCTGCCCAATCTACTTTATCGTTGTAATAAAAGGAACAGTGTGAAGGAATCCAACAAAAGGATAGTTGGGTGCCTCCTTCAATAAGCATATGGATCAAACAGCTTATCTCAATAATCATTTCAGGCCTAGTATGCAAATTAAAATCTTTTATTGCCTGAAGGACTGATTTTGAATCTACACAAAACAGAGCTTGAAATATTGTTTTGGGGAAATTTAAAAGGTAATCCAAAGCCATGAGTATTGCTGTTAATTCAGCTGTAAATATGGATATGTTACATCCAATGTAAAAAGATTTCTCCACCCTCAAGTCAGGGATTAAGAATGCACAACCTGTTTGCTTACCAATACAGGAACCATCTGTGTATATTTTTTAATTGGTTAGTGTATTTCTCGTCCATATGACACTTAGTATAACTTGCTAGCATATTGATATTTTCATCTTTTTTGATGTTGGTGTGATCAATATCAAAATGGGCTTTTTTAAGTTCCCAGGGTGGAATAGGACAAAAAGATGGTCTGGGAGAGAAATTTTCTTTTTCTAAAGAAACCCCAGAATCTGAAATTATTTTTGATGTATAAGTTGCTATAGTTATTTGAGAAGTTATAGACTTTGCTCTTTTCGGAAAATCAAAATCTGATCTTATTTTGATTTCTGATTTAATGTGTGTTTTTCTAGCTGTACTTTTAATGACAAATTTACAACATGTTAAATCTCTATAATCATCTAGAGGAAGTACCTGAGCTTCATGATATGTACGTAACGATGATGCGTGCACAGGAAGTCCAAGGGCTAATTTCAACGCCTTACATTCAATACTTTGCAGTTTTTGTAATAAATATTTAGGCGCGTTGAAGAATATTTCTTGGGCATAAGTTATTTTTGATCTCATTAAAGATTTACATAGAGTAATCAATGTAGCTGGATCTTGCCCCCACTTTCTTTAGAAATTGTTTTCAGAAAGTTTAATGTTTTTCTCGCCTTTGTTAATAAATATTCGATATGAAAGTTCCATGATAATTTAGATGTGGAGGTGAGCTCTGGTCACGATCGAGGAGAGTCACGCTTTCGAGAGCTGCAACATTAATTAACTCTTTTATGTTAATTAACATCCGATCAAGCCTCAAAATGCAGCTAAGTTGACCGAGCACCTGTTGCCTACCTCCACACGAGTTTTGGATTACTTTTTCATGCATCAACGGCCCGTGAAAAGGAAAATGTGGAACTCTTACTGTGAAAGTTATGGGTGGCGGTAATGGCGGAACTCGGAAAAGAAAACAACGCAAAACAGGATCCAACACTAGTTCCAGCTCGTCTGACACTTCAGTGACAAAGAATATTGAAGATACTGAAGTAAAGTGTACCCAAAGAAGCAGAAGACCCTAGCCACCAGCACCCCAGCACCATTCAAGGAGAAACTGTCTCGATTTGTTTACCAGTCGAGAGATACGATGGCGGAAAAAGGGGACGAACGCCCAACAGCAGCTTCAGCAGACTACCACGTTGTTTTCTCCCCTGACTTGTCTCCATCAAAACAACAACTAGGCCTAAGCGAGATTACCAATGAACAGCTGATGATCAAGTTGTGTGCCAATGGAGCAGAAATCTCAAAATTGACACAAATGGTGGACGAGTTGAAGGCAACCCTTTTTACGATGCAGGTGGACAACGACAGACTGAAGAAAGAGGTGGCTGATGCGAGGAAGAGAGAGGACCAGCTGAAAACGCAAATCGCCGAAGCCAAGCATCGAGCGGAACTTGCTGACAGTCGTGTCGAAGACCTGTCCGCATATGTACGCAGAAATAACTTGCGTATATATGGCATCAAGGAAGAGCAGACGTCCGGGAACAGAGAAACACCCCGACCAGTGCGAGGAGAAAGTGCTTGCTCTTTTCAACGACAAACTCAGAATCCAGTGAAAAAGGGCGATATTGAGGCAGTACACCGGGTGGGCACTAAACAGGCACGTCGGTCTGACGATTCTAGCGCTCCAGGGATAGGCCTACTGGACGGGGCATCATCGTCAGGTTCGTGTCGCGGCGCATTCGGGACAGCGTGTTGTACGCTCGACGCACTCTAAAGGGCACGAGGATCACTTTAGTCGAGGACTTAACCCCCAGAGCCTACACATTGTTGTGTTCAGTAAAGAACGAAAACACTCTCTGTCAACAAGCCTGGTCAAAGAACGGGAACATTTTTGTGAAGACAGTTAGCGGGAAGATAGGGAGTGTGAAGTCTCTAGCCGACCTGAGACAATTGTGTTGATGGATACGATGATGTGTTTGTCTGTTACAGAAGTCAGTAAAAAAAAAATTGTTTATTTTCCCCCTTCGTGTATGTCTTAAAAGTTTCGCTATATAACCTTCCTGTGTAGAGGGATTTTGAGATTGTCCCCTTGTTCCGAAATTTTACAATGTTTACCCTTTTCAGCTATTTCATTGGTCAATGTTTTGGGTCAAGGCAATTCTACAGCCGTGTGATAAGCGGGATGAGGAACCAGTGGATCTTTCGTTTTTGAATTTGTTATCCTTGCTACATAATGGCGATCGTTGTTTCTTTTATAATCAAATAACTACCCGGCTGTGAGGATCTGCTTGTCTTTTTGGTCTTACTGTCGGAAGCACGTGGGGTTTTTGTTTTTGTCACGTGATATATGTCCATGATGGCCGCTAACGGATTAGGCCTGTACGACTGTGGAAAGGGCCTGTATACTTTTTCTTTATGTATTTTTTTTGCACTGTGTATAGCAGAATATGCTTGTTAAAGCAAGTTGATGTGGAGTGGGGCAATGGACCTACAGATGAAACCTTTTTTTAGTTGTAAACTCTACATGTTGTGTGCCTGTCTTGTTTTGTTGTTTGTGTGTGCTGATACAGCAAACTTACATTGTGTGCATGTGGATGAGAGTGTGAACATTGAAATTAGGTCAGGTTGGATTTTTTCAAATTGTCCTTATGATACTAGTTTTCCAGAAGACAGGTTTATCTTTAATTCGGTGGATTTCTGGATTGAGTGAGGTACTGTTGTTCTTTTTTTATAGTATGTGGAGACAGAAACAGAAAATGTGCTTAATTCATTTGATTTTACTATATGTTGTGGGAATAAGATATGTTTTGTACTCTGTTTATACCACTCCTTCTTCTCTTTCAAACTTACCAAATGGCGGGTGATAACTCCTTTAAAATATGCTCATTTAACTGTAATGGCTTAAACAAACTCAATAAGAGGAAGGATGTATTTGATTTCCTTAGGAAAAGAGAAGCCAACATATATTGTCTTCAAGAGACACATTTGAAAACAAAATCAGAAAACTTCATAAGAGCAAGTTGGGGTTACAATGTCTGGCTCTGTGGTTCTGAGACAAATAAAAACGGGGTTGCCATTCTTTTTAGCAATAATTTTGAATATAAATTGTTAGATGTCATTAGAGATCCTCATGGTTGTTATATTGTAATGAAGCTGGAAATTCTAAATAAAAAACTTACCTTAGTCAACCTATATGGGCCAAGTAATAACGATACACCTGAATTTTTTGATGGTGTGTGCGAACAAATTGAGCGCATTGCCAATGAACATGTGATTATCACTGGTGACTGGAATTGTGCCCTGGACATGAAAATAGATGTTAGAAATTATGCAAGTGTGAATAATCGTCCTAGGACCAGAAAAAGAATTATTGACATGATGGTAAAATTCAATCTTTTTGATGTTTTTAGGGAAATGTATCCTGAAAAAAGATCATATACTTGGCGTAAATTTAATTCATTTAAACAAGGAAGACTTGATTATTTTCTAATTTCTGAAGAATTATTGGTCGAAACAAATAACATTTTTACTAACCCGGGATACAGATCAGATCATTCTTTAGTCACTATACTTTTAAAAAAAGAGCAGCTTAAACGTGATAGGCCTTTCTGGAAATTTAATATAGTTTGCTTAAAGACAAAAAATATATTTCAGAAATAAAAAGAATCATCAATGAGGTGAAAAAACAGTATGCACTATTACCTTACAATTTAGACAACATTGAAAATATTCCTAACGAAAACATCTCCTTTGAGATCAATGATCAACTTTTTTTTGAAACCCTGTTATTAGAAATTAGGGGGAAAACAATATCTTATAGCACTTACAAAAAAAGAAAGGAAACCCAGCAAGAACTCAACCTTGAAAAAGAATAAGTAATCTTGAACGTGATTTGCATGAGGAAGATATTCCAGTTTTAGAAAACTTAAAAACACAGTTACAGGAAATTAGGGATCACAGGATTCAAGGTATGGCAATGCGTTCGAGGGTTCGCTGGATCCATCAGGTGAAAAGGTTAGTAAATATTTCTGTAATCTTGAAAACCGTAACTACCTAGACAAGTCTATACCCTTTCTCGAAAAGGAAAATGGAACAATAATTTCAGATCAAAAAAATGTTCTTAATGAAACAAAATGCTTCTATGAAAATTTATATTGCTTAGAAAGGTAAATGATGTTAACATTACTGATGAACTCCCTGATGCACCAGTTCTATCTAATGAGGAGAGTGAATCTATCGAAGGCTTAATAACATTTCAGGAAGCTGCTTGTGCTTTGAAAAATATGAAAAATTTTAAAAGTCCAGGACCTGATGGCTTTACTGTTGAATTTTTAAAGTTTTTCTTTATTGATATTGGCTCTTTCCTTGTGCGTTCTATCAACGAGAGTTTTGACAAAGGTCAAATGTCAATAACCCAGCGGCAAGGAACTATAATATGTATCCCTAAAGAAGGGAAACCTAAACGATTTATTAAAAACTGGCGCCCTATTTCCCTTTTGAATACTACATACAAAATCGCTTCAGCTTGTATTGCTAACCGTCTCAAGAGAGTTTTAACCAAGTGTTATTCACGAAAGCCAAAAAGGTTTTCTAAAGGGCCGTTTCATTGCGAAAATATCAGGTTACTCTACGATACATTGTTGTACACTGAAAATAAAAATATTCAGGCATGTTATTATTAGTAGATTTTGAAAAGGCGTTTGACAGTGTGTCTTGGTCTTTCTACTAAAATGCTTACATTTTTTAAAATTTGGCCCAGACATTATTAAATGGATAATGACTTTTTATAACCAAATTTCTACCTGTATCTCAGTCAATGGCCAATACACTCCTTGGTTTTCAATAGAAAGAGAGTCAGACAGGGGGATCCTGCTCACCTTATTTGTATTTAATCTGTGCGGAAATATTGTCTCTCATGATCCGCCGTAATGTGAACATTAAAGGAATTAAAATTAAAATAAAGTAAACTTACTATCCCAATTTGCTGATGACACAACATTGTGCCTTGATGGATCAGAAAAGTCATTTATTGAAGCAGTACATACCTTACAAGATTTGCACATATTTCTGGTCTAAAAATAAATTTTGACAAAACCCAAGTTGTTTGGATAGGTAGCAGAAAAAATTCTGGCATGCAATATATGCGTGATAAGAATTTTGTTTGGGACCCAGGCACTTTTAAGGTTTTAGGCATTACATTTTCCACCAACACTGACACTATTGTACAACTAAACTACGAGGACAAACTTTTTTCAATCAGACGCGTCTTAGCGTCTTGGAAAAAAAGACAGATTACTCCGTATGGAAAAATAACTGTTATTAAAACCTTAGTGTTTTCAAAAATTATCTATTTATTAATTAATTTGCCTGACCCACCAGACTTTTTTTTGAAATCTTTAGAAAAAGAACTGTACATGTTTTTGTGGAATGGCAAACAAGGCAAAATCAAAAGGTCTGTGGTTGAAAAACAGTACTTTGAAGGTGGATTGAAGATGCTGAATGTTGGAAACGTTTTGTCTTCTATGAAGATATCTTGGTTAAGGAGACTGAACTCTGATTCTGAGTGGAAGGATTTTACCCTTAATATGTTTCCTAGGTTAGGACATTTAAAACATTTTGGAGCCGAATATGCTAATATTATTATTGAAAATGTTGGAAACCCATTCTGGAAGGATGTTGTAAAAACATTACAAAAAACTATGTACAAAATGTTGTGTATCTTCTGTGCATGAATTCATGTCTGAATGTATTCATTACAACATTAATATTATACGGGGACGAAGGGTAGTTTGGGTGCGAGAATGGTGTGACTATGACATTTTCTATGTAAAAAATATAATTAATGATAATGGTCAATTTATGACATATAACCAATTTCTGCTTAAGTACCCAGGTATAAGAACCAATTTTATATTGTACGAAGGTATTGTCGACGCAGTCCGAACATATAGTCAAAAGTTAAATGTAGTTCTAACCAACAGATACAAAACTTTAGACTCGATGACATGGTCCTTTATTTATAAGGGCAATAAACATGTGCAGACCATTTTAAATGGAAATGATGCTATTCCAACAGCAGTCAAAAAATGGAACAACTTGTTTGAAACTCTGAGCTGGAAGCATATTTTTTCACATTATTATAAAACTACCAAAGATGTACAGCTCAGATGGTTTCAAACCAGACTATTACATAGATTACTCCCCACTCAGAGATATTTGTTCAGGATTAAAATTACCGATTCCCCTATTTGCAACTTTTGTAATATGGATGAGCAATGCATTCCACACATGTTGTATGATTGTGCTATTGTCAACAGATTTTGGACCGGTTTTGAACATTTGCTTAAGGAAAAATGTCCACATTGTGATTACCTTCAAATTGATAAAGAATTAGTTTTGTTCGGAGTAAAACAAATATTACAACAGACAAGCCTCTAGATTTTATTCTGCTTCTGGCTAAATTTTATATATACAAGACAAAATTGCAAATATACACCAAATGTCCAGTTGTTCATAACATTTCTTAGAAAACAGATTGGAATCAGAAAAATATGTATCTTTTTTGAACAACACATATAGAGAATTTGAAGAAAGTTGGCTGCCTTATTCCACACTTTTTTCTTGATCTTTGAAATACGGTTTCTTTTTATTAACAAAACTGGATAGAGCCCTATGGCTGCTGTCAAAGAATTTTATTTTATTACTTTTTCAAAAATTTTTTGTATTTCTCTGTTATGGTTATTATCAATCATGCAATCTGTTTTCAATATTTATACTATGTTACAGTACTTAGTCGATTCCTATCAATATTTATTATACAAGCTGTGTGTGGCATGCCGTGTAAGAAAAAAAGAAAAGAAAAGAGGAAGTTGTAGAAACCTACCTTGAGCATTCCAAAGAGGTCTCATCATACTCTAACTTGTTTCACTCCACGTAACTTACTACACAAAAACTATACTATGTATAGATCAACTTCAACTGATACTAGCGATAAGAGTATCATGTATTTATATATATGCTGTATCATCTATGATAATCAACTAACAACTTCTCCTGTATCCTTTACCTCTGTGTGTGTGTGTGTGTGTGTGTGTGTGTGTGTGTGTGTGTGGTGTGTCCTTTCGCCTCTGTGTTGTAGTCGTGCATTTGTATATGTATTGGTATGTGTATTTGCATTATGTATATATATGTGTATGTATATGTATGTGTATATATGTGTGTATGTGTATGCAGGTGTGTGTATGTATAGTCATATATACATGTGTGTGTATATGTGTACATACGTATATGTATATGTGTGTGTGTGTGTGTGTGTGTGTGTGTGTGTGTGTGTGTGTGTGTGTACATTGTGTGGATGCATGTTATTTTCTCAATTCATAGTACCTAGTATTACTGTTTTGTCACTATAATGTTCTGTGTTTGTCAGTTTGTTTGTAACTGAAAATGAAAAACAAACCTCTTGTAACTACTACTTTTTTTCCCTCTTTTTTTTTCCCCCACTCATTCAAACTGAGTAAAACACAAAGAAAAATTGCCAGATTGTAACAATTGTATATTTACTATTCATAATTCATTTATTGTTTATAACTACACATCCTTACGTTTGTACATGTACTGGACATGCTTATGTCAAATTGTTTGTTAAATCCATGTCGAAGGATGAGTGCGTGAAGAAGGGAGAAAAGTGAAGGAACTGTAGAGTGGAGGGATGAGAGAGGAGGAATAAAACAATTTTTTTAAAAAAAGATAATTTAGATGTAAAATAAACTCCTAGAAATTTTATCTCTGTAACGTACTTAAGAGGAGTATCATCCAATGTGAAACAGGCATACTTTCTGGGTTAGATCCACGGGTTAAAAAGAATCATATTTGTTTTTTCGATTGACAGACTTAATCCATTTAGCTTCATATAATCCACCATCTTATTTAGTTCTGCTTGATAGATCTTTTTGACGAATTTTATATCTCGCTGTGAAGTTTTCTTTTTTAACGTTACATCCATCCACATGATATATCATCTGCATATTGGACAAGAACAACTTTTTTTGATAATTTGTTTGGCAGATCATGCATTAATAACGAGAAGAGAAGTGGCGCTAATACTGACCTTGAGGGATTCCCATTGAAAGTGTTCTACTTGTGGAATATGTTTTCCTACTCTTGTTCTTATTACCCTATCCTTTAGAAAACATCTGACATAGTTGTATACATTTCCTGTCAAGCCAATGTTTTTAAGTTTATTCAATAGCTGAAAATGCCACACTTGGTCGTAAGCCTTATTTTTTATCAAAAAAGGTAGCAAGAACACATTTTCGTCTAGCAAACTGTTTCTTTATATTTGTTGATAATTTCACTAAAATTTCTGTAGTGGATCGCCCTTTCTGGAAACCAGCTTGATTGATTGGTATGATGTTATATTTTTCGCAGTAATGTACAAGTCTATTCAAAACAATTCTTTCTGAAAGTTTACATACATGTGAAGTTAATGCAATGGGTCTATAATTCTTAGGATCCTTTGTAGATTTTCCTTGCTTATGAATTGGAACAATAATCGACTGTTTCCATATTTTGGCATAACACCATTGCTCAACACGTACTAAATAATTTATGAAGAAACTCTACAAATGTTCAGGCAAATTTCTTAACATTTGATTAGATATTGCATCTAAACCATAGATGATTTTCTTAATGGTATGGATCTAATGGCTTCTTTTACTTCTTGGATAGTTTATAGGAGCATTGATATTGTTACTATTGTCTGCTGTACATTCATCATGTGCTTTACTACCTTCTTCTTTCTCTCTGTATATTTGGTGAGTATTGTTAGACCTTCAGAGCGGCTTACCTTAGCAAATAGGTTTACAAAGGCTTCTGCTTTCTCATCAGCACTAGGAAGACTGTTGTTATCTATTGTTATAGGGTACTGTGTCGATGTTAATCCATTTTTCATAGCTTTCAGTTCCCCCCACACTTTACCAATATCTTTATGATTTTTAACTTCAGAGTTACAAAATTCATTCCAATGCTGCAGCTTTGCGTCATCTATGACATCTTTACTTTCTTTATCTGCCTTTTTTCATTTCTTTATGATTACTTGCTGATCTCTTTTTACAATAAATCTTGAATCTTTCTTTTTTCTTTTTATTGGCTGTTTCACATTTTTGTTCCACCATACATTTCCATTATGTTTTTTTGACTTTGTTTTTTTTTATCTTCGGGTTTCGACTTGTCAGCTGCTGCTAAAATATTTACAAAATGCAGTGTATTGGTCATCTACGTTTTCATTAGCTGAGAAACTATGTCTGTGTTGTTAAGATTGGTTTGAAAACAAGACCAATCTGCTTTTTTGTAATATATTTTGGAAATAATATCTTCTGAGATTTCCTGTTCTAATATGTCATTCAACGATATTATTATTGGAATATAAATCTGATCCCAGTGGATTATCTCTGTTTCCCACGTTGAGTTTACTACAAGTGATGGAGATGTAAAGGTTAAATCAATGGCTGAGGGGTTATGTGTGGCTATATCTGGATGCGAGTAATATTTCCATTATTTAGCAAAAACAGATAAGAATCAGTATGTTATCTAATAATCTATTACTTGTAACATAAGAGCAGCCATGGTCCCAAAAAGGAGCATGTGCATTAAAATCTCCTCCAATGACCATTTGTCTCTTTGGTCTTGGAACCCTTTTAGCCATTCTGTATTCGCATCATCAGGTCCTTTTGGAAGGTAAACTGAAGCAATGTTTAATATCAAAGAAGAAGTAAATTTGACCATTGCTGCACAGCATGAAGCAGAAGGGATGTTATTGGATACTGGTGGAGTTCTTTCGCAAAAATCCAGGCCTTCACGCACATATATAGCTTTTGTATTCGGTCCGCACATTGTTCATAAACTGGGGGGTGACAGAATCCAGGTAAATGTGGTAGATTATCGCTGTTGACATTTAGTGATTGTAATAATAAAACATGAAACTTATTTATTCCAAGATATTGATTCAAGTATGATAGATTTTTTGTTATGGAGCGACAGTTCCATTGGAGAAGCTTAATAGTTGGTCTTTTTTGTTGTCATGATAAAGATGTATATTAATAAGTGAAGTGACTGAGAAATTCCCTTCTAATGTATATAAACAGGTAAGGATATGCACGATACCCGTAAGACGTAAAACAAGAATTACGAAACAGAAATGCAAAGTAATAAACTTAAATAGTCTTCAGTAATAAAATTCAAATTGTCACGTTAACAAGTGAGGTGGAGGTATGTAACTGGGCTCCACTACATGACTAGATTTCAGTCAATATAGCGTCTTGAGGGATTTGCTCCCGAACATCTAGAGCATTTCATAGCAGTTCCACAAGGTCTCCTGTCGTCCTGATACAGCATCTGAGGGCCCAACGCCCTGGATGGGGAGGTAGGCGGCGAGATGGCTTCTTGGGCTTTTCCCAAAGGAGGTCTCGTAGATGCTGGCCAAGGTTAGCTGCCAGGATCGATGATCCCTGGTGGTTGGATGCATCCCGTCTCTCCCGTAGTCATAGAAGTTATTGTGTGGTACGAAAGAAATAATTTTGTCAACCAGCAGTTCTGTTCTTACAAGGGCATTGAAAAATTCACGTTTAGCATCCAATTCAGCATCTTCTACTGCAGTTGCCTGACTCACAACAATGTGTGATGATGGGTGTTTCACTTTGATTTGTTTGACTGCTTTTGTGAAATCTTTGCTGACTGTTTCTGCGTCTTGCGTTTTCAAATCATTGATACCACAGTGAATTACTATAGCGTCTGGTATTTCTGAGTCGTTTGTTGAATCAAGTTGTTGAAGACTCAGTTTTTGTGTGGCATATGTTTTCTGTCGTTTGGAAGAAAACCCATAGGAAGGCCTAGTCTTTTCATTTGTACACCTTTCAGTATGGAATCAGAGAGTACGATAACTGAAGGAAAGTCATTGTTCTTTTTCGTGTTGGAGTCTTTGGATGACGTTTTGCTTTTCGCGTCATTTGCCTTTATGACGTCAGATTTTCTTTTCTTGTCTTCCAACGTTCCTTTTTTATTTGTTTGCCCCTTCACACCCGTTTTGCTCCCGATTACATTCGATGGAGATGGGGATGTAGGAGTGGATCTTGCTGCTTCTACATATGATTTAAGGCCAGGGTAATGATTTTCGGTTCAGTTTGTGTGATAGCTGTGGCAGTGGATCTACTGGTCTAGCCTGGATTGTCTGAGTTTTTCTATTTCTTGCTTTTGATCTTTAACAGCACTTTCTAGGGACAGAATTCTATCACACAGTTTCAATATCGTGTTTTTAAGATCACTAACCGCGCTGGTGATCACCGTTGCGTGTGTAGTGTCGCTGGAGCAAGATGTGTTTGGTCTCACGGTGTCGAAATGATCAGAAGCGGCAGCTGAGGTGGAAGTGGCGGCATCGCTTGCACCGTCACCTTCTTTTCCACTGACATCCCCTGTTCCTGAGCCACTTTTTGTCTCGTCGCAGTTGTCATCGCGTTCAAAGACTCGTCCACGTCGTTTCCCTGGGGTCTTTCTAGTCATTGTAGCGGATGCGCAATAAAAACGTTCACATAGTGAAAAAGTCGTTTGCACTCTCCGCCATCTTGGTCACGTGTGTGTCATGTAAAGTAATGCTGATTGAGTCGTGAGCATAATGACAACTATAAATAAACTGGCCTCGAACGGAAATTTAGATTTAGCTCAACAAAGAACAGACAAGAATGCCATTTGCCTCACTGAACTACACACATGCAAATTACTAGCTACATAATCTTTTTCAAACAGGCAGAGAAAGAGATAATCATTGTTAGCAAAATGATGTATGTCCTAACAGCTCTGTGCTGCTCACAATCATCAAGACTAATTCTTGTATGAAAGACATGGTGAACATGGAAAATTTTCAGCCACCATGTCCAAACAGTTTTAATGCAATTTGGTGACAGTCTGCCTTGACTGTGTGTCAGGGATATGGTTTAAACATTTGGTATCATTTCTATGGCTGTTTAATCTGGTGTAAGGGAAGGAAAAATGAACCATTGGTGTAATCACAGGCTAAAAGCAACATATCAGGGAAAGGGAGGTAACTCAGTTGATGGTAGGATTTCCAGAATTTTTTTTTATGTGCTTTAATTAGTAAGGGCATGCACACACCAGTTTGGACAACAGTAATTATCTGTTCAAGTCAAGTTTCTGAAAGCCTGTTTTGATGGGGAAAATTCCTACATTTGTTGAAATGTCAGTGAATCTGTGAGAAGGGGGACAATAATGAATGGTGGTGTGTGATCATGAATCATATACAGGATTGTGGCGACTCATTCAGACATTAACATTTTTCATTTTCTTCCTTTTCTATTTTGTCATTTGATTGTCTTGCACAGTTTGATACCTTAGTCACGTGCCTGTGTGTGATGGCAGGGATCGTCAGTGGGCGGAGTCAGAGAAGATGGGTGCTTTCCTGGCTGTGGCCCAGGGCTCGGAAAGAACCACTACAATTTCTCGAACTAGGATACCGGGGGGCATCACCGTCAGCGTCGCCGGGGGGTTCGGGTTTGGAAAAGGATAACATTTGACACAAAGGATTAACTCTTTACTCGATTCTTTTTAACACACAAAAGTTTGAAAGGCTGTGGATTTTGTTGAAGTTTAGGAGTTCTAGTTTTTTTTTTTTTTCTATTTTTATCCATTCAGTTCCATCCATTCTTTTTTTAGTCTTTTTAAAAATTTCAGTCCTCACATTAACAGTCTGTTTTTGTTAAGAAAAAAGAAAAATCTTTATTTTGATTTTTTTTTTTTCGGTCAGTGTGCCAAGTCAAGAAACAGAATTGCTGAACAATTAAGTAGTGGGGGGAAAACAAGTGCAGGGTAACAAATTTTTCATCGTTTTTAGTAATGATTGACAAAGATTTGAAATTTAAAAAAATAATAAAAAAAAAAAGATTTTTTTGAAATGAAGAAAAAGAGGGAATATTTATAAATATGAAAGCCCTTTACTAGCGGGAGGGAACCTTTGTAATCCTCTCAAAGGGACATTTATTTTTATTGCCGCTCCTAGGGTTTTTGCCGCTGGATCGGGTCATCAGGGGACACGGCATTTGTCGGGGTTTGGGTCAAAAAGAGACACCCACATCCATGTTCTGGTGTTCCACTACCAAAGGGTCGAAAAAAAAAATCCAACACAGCCTCAAAGCAGCCAGTGAAGGTAAAAAAGGAACAAAACAAAAGTGTGGAGAGGAAAAAAGTCCTGAAAAACAAAAAACATTATTTAAACAGATAAAATATAGGGGGCAAACTTTGAGCCTATGTTGAGGGTCCATTCAAGGGTGCAAGGGAGAAAAGAGAGAGAGAAAATGTGTTTTGTGGTTTTGGGGTTTTATGGGTGGATGGGAAGGCTGGATTTTGGTTTTTGTTTTTTATGATGAAAAAATTTTTTGAAATTTTTCCATCTCTAACCTAAAAATGAATATTTTTTAAATCATCATAAATTATTCATGGTTTGTTTTTTTTGCATCATGCTGTTCTTTAGTAAATGTTTGTGTGTAAACTTTAAATTAAAGTGTAACTCCCCCCTATATAGGATTTTTTGGGAAATGACGTTATGTGGGTAACACTATTACAGACCGCTTGCCCCAAACCGGCCCCCCGACAGAGCCCAATTCCTCGTTGAACATTCACTTTTTTTCTGCGTTGACGGGAAAATTTCCGCAACATCCGAAGTTTACCGAAAACCTGTGAAGTTGAATTTGGGGGAAAAAGAAAACGGGGAGACACGACACAAATCGGTGACGAGTCAAAATTACCAGTTTAACCGCCAGCACCGAACAGAAAAGCGGACACGAACGATAAAATTGGGCACCAACACATAATCGTGTTGGCAACACAGATGGTGAGTTTTTGTTGTTCCACGAATGATCTGCTTAGCACAGTTGCGCCAGTGAGTGACCGACTTTGGGTTCAAGCGATGGGTTTTAATCACGTAGTTTTTTTGATTTTTGAAGGATTTAGAATTTTGAAAGTCGAATGAAACAGTTGTTGCACCCCTTTTCCTGGTTACCAAAAAAGGTTGTTTTTTTTATGTGGGGGGGGGTGGAGAAAGGAAAAAAGGGGGGGGGGGGGGGGGGGGGTCAGTGCGTGTGTATGACAGGTGTGGTGTGGTGGTGTGTGTGCCCGAGGCCCAACGAAATGTTCATATAAAAATCACACTTATGTTATGGTTTTTGCTGGGTGTGGATCCAGCACTATTCCCGAGCTTCATTTAGAACCAGCCTCACCACCAACCTCTGCTATAAAAAAAAAATTTTTTT
>CM031597.1:102346513-102358498 GCA_018398815.1 Conus ventricosus | reverse complement strand
GTAAACCGTAGTTCACCCCTACTGTTTTTCATTATCCGCCTTCAAACGCAAACTGCCTTTGCTTAGTGTAAAAAACAGGCCCAACTGAGTTTATATATCCACATAACCTGTGGATGCATATGTCCCATACACGGCGTTTTTGTAACAGATGTTATAAAGACTGCTTGCGGTAGTGTCTTCCACGTAGCAGTCTAAGAGTATTCGCGAACATTTGCTGACGCAATAATGGGCAAGTTGCCCGCGGCGCACTTGGCCAGGTAAGAGACGAAACGCAGTAAGCTCGCGAGGCATGGTTTATTGATTTTTTGGCCACAACATAGGAAGACGCACAGTTGCAAAACGAGCCGCCCGGCCTGCGCTGTGTGCTATCTAGCCGTGCATACGTGTGTGTGCGCGCAGCGGGGTGCGTGTGTGTGTGTGTGTGTGTGTGTGTGTGTGTTTGTGTGTGTGTGAGTGTGTTTGAGTTTGTGTGTGCGAGTGTTGGTGTGTGTGTTTGTGTGTGTGTATGTGTAGATGTGTGTGTGTGTGAGTGTGTGCATGGGCGCCTCTCTGTCTGTCTGTCTGTCTCTCTCTCTGTCTCTCTCTTCTCTGTCTGTCTGTCTGTCTGTCTGTTCTGAGGGCAACTTGACCTTAACGGGTTTTATCAGGGGTGCCGGTGATTCTCTTCTCTCTCTTTCCGCCACAGGAAAAGGCGGCTTTTAGGCCACTTTCGCCCAAAAACTCGGTGGTGAAGCAAGTGGCCCAGAATGAAGGTTTTCCTGTTCTCTGCTTGGAAAAACTGTGGGAAGACCTGAAAGAAAAACCCCAGCGCCCTCAGCAAAGCGGAATCTGCGAGGAAGAGGAAGAGCAAAAAGAGAAGACACAAGAGCGCTTCTTCAGAGACCCCTTCCAGTTTGCCAAAAACACTGTTTGAGCAGCCAAAATCTGGGACCCTAAGTGTGGACAAAGGAGTTCTTGAGCAGCATCTGAGGAAAACATACTCTGACTCACAGAGCAAAGCACCACTCGACATTCAAGGTCTGGTGTGGCCAACCAACCCTGAGGAACAGTTCAATGGCAAGCCTCCAACATTGGCGGAAATCAAGAAGGTGGTCGACAAAGCCAGAGCCAAATCATCACCAGGCCAAACGGAATACCTTACCAGCTTTACAAGAAATGTCCCAAGGTGCTGGAGTGGCTCCACAGGCTGCTGCGATCGGCTTGGAGAAACCAGAAGATCAGCGGCCAGTGGATGACGGCAGATGGTGTGTACATCCCCAAAGAGCAAAACTCAAGTGACATCAGCCAGTTCAGGCCAATATCACTACTGAACGTCGAAGGGAAAATCTTCTTCTCTGTCATGGCAGCAAGGCTGACCAAGTACCTGATGGAAAACAAGTACTTGGATGTGTCAGTCCAGAAAGGTGGCATCCCAGGCGTGGCTGGCTGTGTAGAACACGCCACAATGATCTGGGACGCAATCCAAAAAGCAAAAACAGAAAAGAGAGACCTGGACGTAGTGTGGCTTGATCTGGCAAACGCATATGGATCTGTGCCCCATGAGATGATACATTTGGCTCTTGAGATGTACCATGTGCCAAAGAACATCCGCGACATGCTCAAGAAGTACTTCAATGGCTTCTCAATGCGGTTCTCTACCAAGGAGTACACAACTGATTGGATCAACTTGGAAGTGGGCATTGCAATGGGCTGTGCAATTTCCCCGATACTGTTCGTGCTGGCAATGGAACTCATCTTGAAAGCAGCAACAAACAACGCGAGACAAACAGACCTTGGCGATAGATACAAGATGCCTCCTCTCAAGGCCTTCATGGATGACACTACAGGATTTCATCCAGAGAAGACGGAACACGTCATGTGCTGGAGAAGCTGGACGACATAGTTGCCTCATCCAGAATGAAGTTCAAGCCAAAGAAATCACGGAGTCTCTCACTGAGGAAAGGAAAAGTGGCCGAATCTGTGGTCTTCAGTGTTGCCAACCAGGCCATTCCAACAGTCACAGAAGAACCAGTCAAGAGCCTTGGAAGATGGTATGATGATACGCTGAAAGACACACAAAGAGCAAAAGAAACCAAGCAGATGGCGGAAGAAGGCTTGGAGACCATTGACCAGTGTGGGCTCCTGGCAAATACAAGGTCTGGTGTCTGCAGTTCATGCTGATACCAAAGTTCCTATGGCCTCTGATGATATACGACATCTGCACAGCACAGTGGAGGCAATGGAAGCCAAAATCAACAAGTTCACAAGGAAATGGCTTGGTGTCCCACCCTGTCTGACTGACATCGCGCTGTACTGTCGCCAAGCAAAGCTCAAACTACCACTGAAATCCATCTGGAGGAATACAAAGCAGGGAAGATCAGACTTCAAAGCATGCTGGGGGACTCAGGAGACAAGGTGGTAGAAGCAATCAAGCCCCAGCTGAAGACAGGCAGAAAATGGAAAGTTCAAGAGGCGATGGATTCTGCAAAAGAAAGCCTCAAGATCAGAGAAATAACAGGACACACACAGACCAACAGACAAGGTCTGGGGGTGACCAAAACTGAATGGTGGTCAAAGGCCAAAGGAAAAGCCAAATGAGACATGATGATTCAGGAGATGAGAAAAGAAAGACCAAAAAAGACTCCAAAAAGCAGTCCAGCAGAGCCAGCAAGGGCAATGGACAACGTGGGAGAATGCACTCCAAAGAAGTCTAACTTGGAATGACATTTGGCACATGGCCCCTCTCAGGATCAGCTTCATTCTCAGATCTGCATATGACCTTCTGCCCTCAAATGCAAACCTGGTGAAGTGGGGGAAAACAGACGATCCTGCATGCCCCCTCTGCCATGAAACACAAACAGTGGAGCATGTTCTAAGCTCATGTAAAGTAGCCCTGGCTCAAGGAAGGTACACATGGAGGCACAACCAAGTGCTCAAAGAGATTGTACAAGTAGTCTGGGCTAGTACCAACACCACAAAAGGGAGAATCAGGACTCCAAAAGCACCGCAACATTCTTCACGGCAGGAGGCAGCAAATCATGGCCAAGAACAACAGTGCCACTCGAAACATGCAGGCAGAGTCTGCTGGATGGGGCAGATGACTGGGAGTGCACTGCAGACCTCCCAGAATGGAAGAGTCCCCCAGAGATCATCAGCAAGAGTGGCATGAGACCAGACATAGTAGTCCACTCTAAGTCAACCAAGCAGCTGATCATGATCGAGCTCACGGTGCCATATGAGAACAGAATGGAGGCAGCTCAAATCTACAAGACTGAAAAGTATGCTGATCTGGCAAACAGCCTGAGGAGAGAAGGCTATCAGGTCAAAGTCCTCACTGCAGAAATTGGAGCTAGGGGATTTGTAGGAACGTCTGCATACAGCCTCATGAAACAGCTCTCAGTTGCAGGGAAGGAAAAAACCAGAGCCCTGAAAGCAATGGCAGAAGCGGCAGAGAGGTGTTCAAGCTGGATCTGGTCAAGGAGGAACAAAAGTGAACTTCATAAGGCTTAATTTCCCTACAAATATCAGGTGTCCCTGTGGCTCAGTGGTTAAAGCGCGAGTCATTAAGTAGAAAATGAGCATGTCCAGAGGGTCATGGGTTCGAATCCCAGCCATGGCTCGTCCCAAGATGGGGAAAAAAAAAAAAAGGGCAGCAGAGGGACACCCGGAGTCATGAACGCGGTGTGGCCCAACCCCCCTAGAGTGTCAGGAGATAAGGGCCGAAACACTTGCTTGAAGGGGGCTTTCTTTCTGAGGACTCTCTGCTGCCACGCTCTCCACGAGTTTCTTTCTACATTCAAGGTAAATACGAGACATTCTTCGTTTGACGGCGCAACATCCATGGGCGAACTGGGCAGTAGCATTAGGTCTGTCTATCCAGTTTATCCCAGACGGTAAAGCTGTGAAAGAAAAGTCATTACCAGAAAAAGGCAAGATTCAGATGATAATCCATATGCGCTGTTGAAGGGTTTATCATACATATCAATGCCGTCTTTCGCGGTAGTATTTATACAAAAGAAATTTTCGTTAGTAGTCAAAATATCTACATGCACTGACCTGCAATTAAGTATACGCAATCTTTAATACCCAGCTTAGGTCAGACTAAAACTTTCCGAGCAAGAACACTCTCCAAATGAGAGTATTTAGCTTCATTTAATTACAATCAACTATTGGGCTCCCGTGGATGACCTGGTTGTTCCCGCCATGTGTTGTTTTCAGTTTAGGCGGACTTCACAACTTGACCAACACTGCGCCATGCCATGTTCATCGCCAGGGCTTCCAGCATTCTGTAGCCAGTGGCATCAGCGTGTTACACACACACACACACATACGCGCACGTGCACGCGCGCATACAGCGAGAGAGAGAAAGAGAGAGAGAGAGAGAGAGAGAGAGAGAGAGAGAGAGATGATCGAATGACCATTGTGTTATCAATTCAATAGCACTGGGTAGGAATGGGGTGGGATGGGGGGGGGGGGGGGGGGGGGGGGGGAGGAGTGCAATAAGGGTAAAGGGGATGGTGGTATCGCCCAGGTTACAAGAGGGGATCTACACTGGAGCCTAGCCTAACACTGGGCTTTAATCATTCGGCTTTGCAGTTACAGGAGCTGGAAAGAAGGTAGAAGGAAGAACGGCTAACACAACCCATCTCTCACTTTCACAACATTCTTTATTTCATTTCTCTTTAAAAACAAAAACAAAACAAAAACCTGACCGAGTTTCAGACCACTGGCATAACATTATCTGTCTCACAGAGAGGAAGCGTGGCAGCAGTCATTAAGGAACTGGCTGGGTAAAGCAACAGGCTAAATAAACAACACTGGTGTGTGTGTGTGTGTGTGTGTGTGTGTGTGTGTGTGTGTGTTGTGTGTTGTGTGTGTGTGTCTGTGTGAGAGAGAGTAAGATAATATAATGTTGCTTATAGCCCAGCCGACCGCAAAGGGCCACATCAGGGCTGGTGAGAGAGAGAGAGAGAGAGAGAGAGTGTGTGTGTGTGTGTGTGTGTGTGTGTGTGTGTGCCTGCAATCCATGAGAAAAGCTACACTGCATGTGAATGTCCACATGTACAAATGCATTAAGGACTCACAAAGAGTAAACAAGAAATGCCCAATACACAGGATGTAAACTGCAATGAATACTGATCAAGTATCAAATCTGTCAGGACACAATAACACTGTGCCAACTTACACATTTCCAGATCTTCACTTTAACTGTTTTTTACTTTGAAAACCACACTCTGCACGCCAGATGAGAAATTAAAAAACAAAAAACAAAAACAAAGAAGAAAAAAAAGCAAGCTGCAACAACTGATATTACGTTTTGGCATCCCATCAACAACAGCAGTAATCAACAGATACGAGGCAAGAACGCTGTCTTAACTGTCAGAATGCTCATATATGCAGCTGACAACAACTGGGCTAGAAAATGTTCCAAAACGGTAAGTGACAAGAGATTGCAATCCAAAGTTTGTTGAAAGAAACAGAAACCACATCAACCAGTATTCATCCAATACAAAGTTACAAAAACGGTACACGACAGAATGTCCACATGATTGTACTACTTGCTGTTATTTATGGTATCTCTTTAACACATCTTTTAAAATCCAGCTTCTTAACCCTGTGGAGACACCAATCGTCATCAGGTTCATAAAAAAAAAGGGGGGTGGGGGTAGGGGTGGGGGAAACCCCTTCTTCCAGTGAACTCTTGATGAAATACCAGAAGAAAGAATAAAATACTTTGATCAAAATGCTGTCACTTTTTCATCCTTGTCTAGAACTTGCTTGTTACTGTGATGAGAAATGTGCCATCACAGTTTTGAACACAAACTCAAAGCTATTTCCTTGAGATTATCCTCCTTGAGGATATTTTCTCATTAAGTGTGTGTGTGTGTGTGTGTGTGTGTGTGTGTGTGTGTGTCTGTGTTTCTCTGTGTGGTGTGTGTGTGTGTGTGTGTGTGTGTGTGTGTGTGTGTGTGTGCGTGTGTGCGTGTGTGTGTGAATGAGTGTGTGCGCATGCATGCACATTAACATATACGTGTACATCTGTGTATTTGAATAGCTGTAACCCAGCTCAAAGTCTTGATAGGCATGCTTATTCAAGAAATGTGAGAATCTGATACTTGCAATTAAACAAGCAGTGCAAATGAGAAGAACCTGGCTGAATTAGCCCAGTAATAAGTGACGATACATTTCACACAGTTCCTGACTGTTGTCCTGTCAGATCATGATGTATATAGACAATACAGCTGAAGACGACATATCGGTCAACAGCAGTTTGAAATTTTTACCCATTTATGTCTGATTTTTGGTTCCCCAGTGACAGGTATGACTATCCAAATTTACAAAGCTTCAACACACACACACATACACACACACACACACACACACACACACACACACACACACACACAGGAGGAGAAAGCTGAAGGAATACACTGCACTTGGCACATTTTGGAGTAACAACTAACATTGTCTAGGAAATAAACCATGCAACTGGTTACAAAGTATCTTCCGTTGAGTGCCCTGCTTTCAAGTTTTGTTTCCACTGAGACTCCTAGCTGCTTTGAGCTGTGAAACAATTCAAACAGAAAGAACATTTCCTTGGCTTCATTTCCCACAAAAATCCTTCAGTTCCAACAATCCTGTCTCCTCCTCTCTCTTTCACATCTTCCGACACCAGTGACTGATACTTTGACGAACAGAATTTTCAACTTAACCAGACACACATGGCTACATGCCTTTTAGTTACCATCTTCACATCAACACACCGTAAATCCTGTAGATAAAGCTAACAACCAAATCATTAATGAAAACAAGTGTTTTTAATTAGTCCTTAAGCCTGCAAAGTTTAACGAAGTTTTAACAGGAAAAAATAAAAATAAAAAAGACAGATCTAGACTTTTCTTTATTTTTCCTACTTTCGTTTGTGTGTGTGTGTTTTTTTTTGAATAGCCTTTTGGAAGATCAAATTCCTTTGAAGCCACACGAATCTTTATGTTCCATGCACTGAAGTAGAATTCCCTATTCAGTTACACTGGATGGGACAGATGTCCAATCTCAGGTTAATGGAAACCAATATTTTAGTCTAACCCGATCTGTATATCTGGTCTTTAACTACAGGGTTAATTTCATTACATTCATAGCTTTATCTCTCTTGTTCTCGATTGTGTGTGCATGCATTTTCCCTTCCTTTTCATTTAAAAAAATGATTTAAGCTATTCATCCAGTTAACCCTCCCCCACAATGCGATCCCTTCACCATGGTCCTTTACTTTGTCGTAGTGGTGGGGCTTGTGTGCTTTTACGATCCCGAGAGCTATGCCAGATAGGTGCAACCATACTGGACAGGTCAAGGGGGAGAAGCCAGACGAAATTTGGACCACTCTCCTAGAGGATAATAGGTTTGCGCAGGGTTAACTGCCCGGCCTGTAAAAAAAGCTAGTTACAGAAACGTCCACGATAAACTTGTCTACTTTGCATGTCCTGGGAGAGGAAGACAATCTAGCCAGATTGCGTATGAAGCGTCGCAGTGAAAGCCGAAAGGAAGCTGCTTCGCCGAGGACTCTTCTGTCACCCAAGACAACTACCCGGATCGGCACATGGAATGTTCGGACCATGTACGAGGCTGGGAAAACTGCACAGGTTGCAGAAGAGATGCAGCAGTACAACCTTGCTGTGTTAGGCTTGTGTGAGACCAGATGGATCCAATCAGGATTGATGCGGCTTGGCACTGGGGAGACCTTGATCTACTCGGGCATGAAGAAGAGAGAGCTCCACACACCCAGGGGGTCGGGCTTACGCTCTCCAGACAGGCTGCGGCAGCACTGATGGAGTGGACCGCTGTGTCACCACGTATCATCACCGCAAGATTCTACACCAAAGTGCGGAAAACACTCATTGTGCAATGCTACGCACCCACCAATGATGCAGACAAGCAGTTGAAAGAAGACTTCTATGAGAAACTACAATCCACCATCAACCAGAAGAAGAAAGGAGATCTACTGATCTTGATGGGTGACATCAATGCAAGATCGGAAATGACAATAGTGATAGGGAACAAAGCATGGGAAAGGAAGGCCTTGGAGACATGAATGAAAACGGAGAGCTGTTCTGTGACTTCTGTGTCTTCAATGGATTGACAGTTGGCGGTAGTTTGTTCCCTCACAAGACCATCCACAAAGCTACCTGGGTTTCACCGGACAGCCACACAGAAAACCAGATTGACCACATTTGTATCGGCAACAGCTTTAGGTGGTCACTACTGGATGTCAGAGCAATGAGAGGGGCAGATGTTGGATCGGACCATCACCTTGTGGGGAATTTCAAGTTCAAGCTGAAGAGACATGCCAGGAAGACCAACAAGCCAGGGAACAGATTCAACGTGGACATGCTAAAAGACCTGCAGACAAAAGACAGCTTCAATGTGGAACTTTCCAACAGATTGACATATTAGCATCCCTTGTCAATGAAGAGTCATCAGTAGAACAGCTCTGGGAACAATCAAAGGCAGTGCTTAGTGAAAACATGTGAGATTCTGGGAAAGAAGACAAGAGTCCACAAGCCCTGGATGTCAGCAGAGACACTGAGGAAAGTGAAAGAGAGAAAAGATAGGAAAGCAACAGTCAACATAAGCAAGACCAGAGCAAGTAAGGCAGAGGCACAGAAACTGCACACAGAAGCACACAAAGAAGTGAAGAGAAGCATAAGACAGGACAAGAGAAGCTATGCAGAGAACCTGGCAGAAGAAGCAGAAAAAGCAGCCGGACAGAAGAACATGAAGGAGCTGTATGACGTAACACGGAAGTTAGCAGGGAGTCGACGAGTGACAGAGGCACCTGTGAAGGACAAGGACGGAACACACTCCCCAACCCAGATGCCCAGTTGCACCGCTGGAAAGAACACTTCCAGGAGCTCCTCAACCGGCCAGCACCACCAGATCCACCAGACATACCACCCTCCGAGACACCACTAGACATCAACACCAACCCCCCTACCAAGGAAGAGATCCGGAAGGCCATCCGACACCTCAAGAACAACAAAGCACCAGGCCCCGACAATATCCCACCAGAAGCAATCAAAACTGCAGCGAAGCAACCATCAATATGCTTCATGAACTCTTCAAGAAAGTTTGGGAGACCGAAGAACTACCCCAAGACTGGAAGCACGGATACCTTATTAAGCTCCCTAAGAAAGGAAACCTAAAGGAGTGCAAGAACTGGAGAGGCATTACACTGCTCAGCATCCCCGGAAGGTCTTCAACAAAATCATCCTCGAGCAGCTGAAGGACAACATCGACAAGAGGCTGAGAAAAGAACAGGCTGGATTCCGCAGTGAAAGATCATGCACAGACCAGATAGCTGCTCTCCGTATCATCATCGAGCAGTCACTGGAATGGAACTCGCCCTGTATGTCACCTTCGTCGACTTCGAGAAGGCCTTTGATAGCATCGACAGACCAACCCTCTGGAAGCTTCTTTCCCACCATGGCGTACCAGAGAAGTTCATAAACCTCATCCGAGCAGCATATGAACCATCAACATGCCAAGTGGTACACGTGGATCCCTGACAGAACCATTTGACATCTTGAGCGGCGTTCGCCAGGGCTGCCTACTCTCACCGTTCCTGTTCCTGATTGCCATCGACTGGATCATGGAAAGAACGATACAAGACCATCCACGAGGCATCCAGTGGACCCTGACCTCCCAGCTGGAAGACATTGACTTTGCGATGATGTTGCCCTCCTGTCCCACCGTCACAGCCACATGCAGGAGAAAACCGCTGCTCTGGACAGTACTGCCGCACGAACAGGACTGAAGATCAGTAAGGCAAAAACCAGGGTGATGAGGATCAATGAGGCCAACGACAACATATTTGTACTCAACAGAGAAGACCTAGATCACGTCGACAGCTTCACATACCTCGGCAGCATTGTCAGCAAGGACGGGGCACAGACAAAGACATCCAAACAAGAATAGGCAAGGCATCCGCAGCTTTCAAGATGCTCCGACCTGTCTGGACCTCACACACCATCTCTGCAAAAACCAAGATCCGCATCTTCAACACAAATGTGAAGTCTGTGCTTCTCTATGCCTGTGAAACGTGGCGCACCACCAAGTCATCGACACACCGCCTGCAGACCTTTGTGAACAGATGCTTGAGGTACATCTATCGCATCAGGTGGCAGGACATGGTCACAAATGAAGACTTGTGGAGAAGAGCCGGACAAGAGCCCATTGAAGATCAAATTAAGCGCAGGAAGTGGGGCTGGCTTGGCCATACCCTCAGAAAACCAGCATCCAGCGTTGTCCGCCATGCTTGCGATGGAACCCACAGGGAAGACGCAAGAGAGGCCGACCACGCACCACCTGGAGAAGATCAACGGAGGCGGAGACAACTCGACTGGGCTATTCCTGGGGCCAGCTGGAAGTCGCCGCCCGGGACAGGCAGAGATGGAAAAGGCTCGTGGATGACCTATGCTCCACTAGGAGCCAACGGGAATAAGTCAAGTAAGTCAAGTCACAATGCGATCCACACATATAACATCTAATACATGTATATCCACACACATCAATAATGTGAATGTGTTATTTTACATCACAGGCATGAGTACTCAAGAACCTCCATAACAAGGCAGAAGTACGCATGCACACGCGCATGTACACACACATGTGCAGTTAGTTAGTTAGTGTTTATAGGGTCCAGCGGACTACTAGGAGCCAAATCAGGACCTCAGCTATCATATCTAAGTCTCTAGATACAAATACCCACACTAGTATTAACACATCGCTTAAAATTTATGAGGACAAAAGCACAATTATCTGTTCAACTCCGACGACACCTGTATACATTATTAAAACACTATATTTTATAAAATAAGTTTACCTCTTTCAAAAAAGAAAAAATAAGATCTACTGAAATCTCACGAAAAAGAACCGATAAATCACTGGTGGAAAAGAACTTCTCTCTGATACACATCAAATCAGCACATTCTGTCAAAAAATGATTAACACTGAACAAGCTGTCACACGCAACACACCATGGGGGGTCTTCCCTTCTGAATATCCAACTGTGCGTTATATAGCTGTGCCCAATATGTAACCGTGACAAAACCGATTCCTCTTTACGGTTACGTACCACCGATGGGAAGGATTGGTTAAATCTGGCAAATTTTAAACAATTTATTATGAATTTGATTACACCATTCACTCTGCCACAGTTCACGACAATACAAACTAGATTTATGACGTAGATCAGAGTGAGGAACAAACTGCATATGCCTCCTGGAAAGACTTGCACCGAGAGCTTGTTTGGCTGCTTTGTCCACCACTGAGTTACCATAGATTCCCATGTGGCTGGGGACCCACAAGAAAACTATATGCTTTCCCGAAGAGACAAGCTGAGTATGAAGATCATGAATATCAGCCAAAACTGGATGTGAAACTTCTCTTGTCGATAAAGCCGACAATGCCGACAATGAATCCGATAAAATAAGGAAATCATTCTGATCTGACCTGGACACCGCACTGAGGGCCAGATTTAAAGCCTTCAGTTCAGCAGTATAAACAGACGACCAATCCGCAATCTTAACAAAGTAGGCTCCTGAAAATTGTTATCACACACAATGGCAGCTGCAGCCTCTCACCTTTTTTAGAACCATCAGTAAAAATCTTGCATACGCATGCATGCACATGCATGTATGCCCGCACGCACACACACACACACACACACACACACAGAAGTACATACATATGCCCTTACTGGAAGAGGTAGGGCAGGGGAGGGTCGGTGTGGTGGAAGTACATTGTGTTGAACTCATCATGCCAAAACTGTCTGTCAGGAACTTATTAAGACATTTGTTCGAAGTGCTCACTACTAAACCACTGCTCAATCAACAGTAATCACCTATATATATAATGCTACACTTCTATGCACATTCTGGCAGTAGTGCACTACAAATCTACAAACAAAAACACTGCTTCACATTCAACATATTCACCTTATCATAGTCATAT
>CM031597.1:102345038-102346413 GCA_018398815.1 Conus ventricosus | reverse complement strand
AAAACCCTTTGCCCGGGGGAAAAGGGGAAGAAACGCGAAATTTAAAAGGCGGGTGTAAGGGCCGGGCAAAGGAGGGGATTACCCAGGGAAAGGCAAAACCTGCTATAAATGGAAAACAGCCGAAAACTGGGGAAAGAGGCAACAGGGGCTCCCAGCGGGCCGGGGAAAAAAGGGGGAAAAAAAAACAAGCGGTAGGGAAATAGGAATTTTTCCCATGGGCTTGAATTTTTTTATTTAAAAGTTTTTTGGTTACTCAATAATTAAAACACGGTTTTTGGGGAAGGCTTTGGGGAAACAAAAAAAAAGATAAAAAAGGGGGTTACGAAGGGGTTTAGCCCCTGCGTTGGGTTTTCCCTTTTTTGGGGTTTTGGGTTTCTGGGTTTTTGGGGGGGGGGGTTTTTTTTTTGGGGGGGGGGGGGGGGGGGGGGGGGGGGGGGGGGTTTTTGGGGGGGGGGGGGGTTTTTGGGGGGTTTTTTGTTTTGGGGGTTTTTTGGGGGGTTTTTTTTTTGGGGGTTTTTTTTGGGGGGGGGGGGGGGGGGGGGGGTTTTTTTTTTTTTTTTTGGGGGGATTTTTTGGGTGCTTTGGTTTTTTGGTTTTGTTTCTTATCCCGTTTTTGGGGCCCCCTACGTTTTTTGGAAACTTTTTTGGGGAAAGGGGTGGCGAAAAAGAAATTTTTGGCGGGGAGAGTAAAAGGGGGTCTTTTTTCCCACACCCTTTTTTTTTTTGTGAGGGTTTTGGGAAGTTTTTTTTTTAAAATTTATTTTAAAAATTTTGTGGGGGGTTTTGTTTTAGAATTTTTAAAATATCTGTTTATCAAAAAAAAGAAAAAAAAAGGGGGTTTTTAAAATAAAATTTAAAGCCTTTGAAAAAAAACCCGGGGCCTGGGGAAGGGGGGGGGGGGGAGTTTGTGTTGGGTTGTGGAAAAAAAAGGGAAAAGGGTTAAAAGGGGGATTATGAGCAAAAAGGGGTTTTTTTAAAAAAAAAAAAAAAAAAACAACAAAAAAAAAAAAACTTACAATAAATTTTTATTTCTTAAAAGGGTTCCTCTGAGCGTGGGAAATGATAAAAAGATATGGATGCAAGCGAAGCGCTTTAGGTATGCGAGGTTGGCTGGTTGGTGGTTGGTGGCTGGTTGGTTGGTTTTTGGGGGTTTTTTGGTTTGGGTTGGTTGGGTTGGGTTTGGGTTGGATTGTGTTTTTTTTGTTTTTTGTTTGTTTTGTTGTTTTTTTTTTTTGCTGTTGTTTTTTTCTTTGTCTTTGGTTTTTTCCATTTTACGGGGTTCCACTTCAAGGTTTCCTTTCACTTTGCCTTGGTTTTCTAAAAGGAGTCTGTCCCCCCTTTTTTTCTCTTCCTCGATTTGTCATCGGTTTGGGAA
>CM031597.1:102115038-102330038 GCA_018398815.1 Conus ventricosus | reverse complement strand
TGATTGCTTCTCCAAAGCCTGTCCATCTTACTTCCGACATACCCACAATGTCCCATTGGTAACGTCTCAGCTCGTGCTCTAGTTCTTTTACTTTGCCGCACTGATGGAGTGTACGAACATTCCAGGTTCCAATGGTAATTTTCTCAGTTGGCAGCTTGTATGATGTCTTTGCCCCAGTAGCTGACTTTTCACTTCCACCCTGGTGCTTGTCAGTGGGAAGCGCGGTCGTTGGTAACCCGGGCCCGGCCGATCCGGTATGTTGCTGGCTATGGTTGTATCTCTCATGACTTTTCTGTGGGCTTAGGTTAATCCTTGGTGGCGCCAATCCCCTCTCCAAGTCTCCTACTGTGACAGGTAGTACTGGGCTACAGCTTTACCAGTAGCAGACCATTTGTCTGACCTGACCAGGACATCATCATAGTTCAGGGGGACTTCAACGCCAAAGTCGGCCCAGATGCCTACAAAGACTGGGCTGGAACAGTGGGTCAATACGGCACAGGGGAAAAAACGGCTCACCATTGCCAACACCCTTTACCCCCAAAACTGTCAAGAAGAACAACCTGGCATGCGCCGAACGGAATGACTCATAACCAGATCGACTTTGTCCTCACTCCGCGGCGCTTCAAATCAAGCATCAATAAAGCAAAGACGAGGACATACCCCGGAGCTGATATAGGCAGCGACCACGATCTCGTGCTGCTCACAATGAAGATCAAATTGAAGAAAAAGTACCAAGCTGCGCAGCCACGCATCAGGTTTGACCTGGAGAAGTTAAAGACCCAGAGATAGAAGAGGCATTCCAGGCACAGCTCGGGGGGCGGTTCGCGGCACTCAACCTCCTGGACAATGACATCAACGACCTCACAAACAGCTTCAATGAGGCAGTCTGCGAAACAGCAGAGGAGATACTTGGGCGACAGAGGAAGAAACACCAAGCATGGATCTCAAACGACATCCTTGACCTCTGCGACAAAAGAAGATCACTGAAGAATACGAAAAATTCCAGCCCTGAACAAGCCACACAGTATCGAAAAACCAACAACCTTGTAAAGAAGGAAATGATTGAAGCCAAAGAACAATGGATCAATTTAATCAGTGCGAGAACATCGAGAAAGGTATGGAAAAGGGAAACAGCAAACATGCCTTCACCACACTGAAAAACCTCACCAAGACGCAGCAAAACAGATCGTCAGTCATCGAGGATACCTTAGGCGAGCTGCTGACAGAAAGCTCCCCTGTTTTGAACAGATGGACACAGTACTGCCAAGAACTTTACAACTACCCTATACAGCCAAACGACAGTCTGTTTGAGGGGGACTCAACACCATCAAGGGAATCCTCACCACTACCAGTGATGAGAGAAGAAGTGGAAGAAGCCATCGGCAGCCTTCCGGCAGGGAAATCACCTGGAGCAGACAATATTCCAGCAGAGCTGCTCAAACATGGAGGGAAGGAATTTGTCACTCTAGTAACATCGATTTGTCAGAAGATCTGGAGACAAAACAGTGGCCCACAGAATGGACTCAATCACTCATCATCCCCCTGCCCAAAAAGGGAAATCTACGCCAATGCCAGAACTACAGAACAATAAGTCTCATTAGCCACACCAGTAAAATCATGCTCAGAGTCATCTTGAATCGACTGAAGAAAGAGGCGGAAGAACACCTGGCGGAAGAACAAGCTGGATTCAGGGCAGGCAGAAGCACAGTAGAACAGATCTTCACCTGCCGGATACTGATGGAGAAACATCTGCAACATCAGATAGACCTGTTCCACAACTTCATTGACTTTAGGAAAGCGTTTGACAGGGTGTGGCACAAGGGTCTGTGGCAGGTGCTCAGAAAGTTTGGCATAGAGGAGGGTCTCGTCCAAACCATCCAGGCGCTGTATAACACCGCCAGCAGCGCAGTCCTCCTCAACAACCAGATAGGGGACTACTTCAAGACCACAGTTGGAGTCCGTCAAGGCTGCCTGCTATCTCCCGTACTGTTCAATCTTTTCCTGGAAAACATCATGCGTGAAACCCTCCATGACTTCCACTCCACTGTCTCCATCGGAGGAAGAACCATCAATAATCTGAGGTTCGCAGATGACATCGACCTGATGGGAGGCAGCAACGAAGAACTACAAGACCTGACAAAGAGACTGGAAGAAAGGGCAGGTGCATATGGAATGGAAGTGAGCACAGAAAAAAGCAAAGTCCTGGTCAACAGCACAACCAACACCCATGCTGAAATCTACATGAACGAACAACAGCTTGAAGAAGTGGGCGCTTTCAAATACCTTGGCGCCACTCTCACCAAAGACGGTCGCTCTACAACAGAAATCAAGACCAGACTAGCGATCGCAACAGCAGCAATGGCAAAGCTAAACAAGATCTGGAAGAGCAGGGAGATCAGCTTTCCTACAAAGATGAAGCTGTACAAGTCCCTGGTGCTGTCCATCCTGCTGTATGGCTGCGAAAGCTGGACCATGACAGCAGAGACCACCAAGAGAATCCAGACGTTTGAAACTAAATGCTTCAGGCGCTTGCTCGGGATCTTTGGCAAGACCGGAAGACAAACGACCTTGTGAGGAGCCAAATAACATCACTTGCAGGCCCCCAAGAACCCCTCTTGGCAACAGTCAAGAAGAGGAAGCTGTCGTGGTTCGGGCATGTCATACGCCACAATTCACTGCCCAAAACAGTCATCCAGGGCACGCTGGAAGGCGGCAGACGAAGGGGACGACAAGCCAAATGCTGGATGGACAACATCAAAGAATGGACCAGGATGGATGGCCCTACGCTGATGCGACAGGCAGAGGACAGGGCCGGATGGCGGTGCCTGGCTTCGAGAGTGTCTCTCATCTCTCCTCTACGCCCATCATGGGCAAGAGAATGATGATGATGATGATGAAAGAGAATATCTGTTAGGTAAAAGTGATTGAATGGAGTAATAGTTTCCATCTAAGGGCCCTTGTTTTTGTTCATGTAGCAGAGGTAATGTTTTCAGGGCTGGGTTGTTTATCTAGTCCTGTATGACAAAAACAGGCACACTATAGCATCGAGTAAAGAAACACGTATCATCAAGGAACACTTAATCATTAAGTAACACTGAATATAGTATCCTTTTTTTTTCAAACTCAGAATGGCGCATTTCTAGACTATGCTTATATTTTTCGGTGCGATAGTTGTATTTGAGTTCTCTATAAAAAGCTGTCATGGTTGGTCTAATTTTATTAATCCTACATTTGTAGATAAAGAATTTTGCCCATAAGATAATGATATACAGAATTTCATCGATTTTGGTTTTTCCGTCTGTTCCAAACAAAATTAATTGAACGTTAAAGGATAGTCTTTCACAAACATGACATTTTCTTTTCATACATATTTCTAATTCCATCCAAAAGTTGTGTACGAAGTCACAGTTCCAGAGATAGTGATAGATCGAATCTATTCGTCATTACAAAAAATACATTTATCGCTCACGACTAGGCCCATTTTCTTTAATATATTATTTGTAACAATATTCTGTAGCAAATTCTAATCTGGAACCATTTCAATTTTACTTCTTTTATTTTACTAATCAATCTTAGAACGACTTGCCAGTCTACCCCAGAATTTAACTTTCTTTTCCAATTAATGAGTGATTTGATATTACCCACAAGAGTGTTTCCAACCAGTATGTTATAATTGGTTTTGAGCCTTTTGTAACACTGCTTATCGTTTTAATCGCTTTTGGATCCTGGTTACTATCATTGTTTTGAACAGTTATATTTCTTTTTCTGATATATTCTTTTATCGCTTGAATGGAACTTAGATAGTGTAAGTAATTCACTTTCAAATTCCATTTCTGGCAAAATTCATCATGATTCAAAAAGCTTCCATTATTACCAACAATATCTTTTACTAAGAACACATTCTTGGCAGTCCATTTTGTGAAACAAAAATCATTATTGTTGATTTTAAATTTTATGTTGTGAAAAATAGGTTCTGATAAAATTTCCTCTTCGTTATCTAAATGTATGTGGCTGGTGAGTTTTTCGTAGGCTAAAAATACATCTTTCCAGAAGTAGTTGCATTTACTCTTTATGAACTTTTTAGACCCGTAACAGCGTATATAGTTTATTTCTGGGCACAATGTTTCGAGTATGTGTTTCCATTTTGAAGTTTCTGAAAGCAGCCTTCTCAACCATGACAACTTCAGTGCATGCACAAAGGCTTGTATGTCAGGTATTCCTATTCCTCCTTGCTCAACATTTTGTACTGAATATTGTCTCCTTATTTTGTCTGTTTTGCCATCCCACACAAATTCGAAGCACATTTTTTGCAGTTGTTTCAACTCATTTTCCGGTGGGTTAGGGAGCAGAATCCATAAGAAGATTAATTTTGAAAGAATCAAAGACTTACGTACCACAACCCTACCCAAAGGAGTACATGTTCTTTTTGCCCAAATTTTAAACAAAGTCTTAACTTCAACAAATTTATCTTTTACATTAATCTCGGTTAAATTTGTTATCTCGTTTGCAAACCAGATTCCCAGAATTTTAAATTTTGGGGATTCCATTGCATATGTTTGTGGTATAAATATTTTTCTGCTGAATTTTTCCTGTTTCCTAGCCAAACATTTGTAGTTTTGTCAAAATTTAATTTTAAGCCAGATATACTTTCAAATTTATTTAACCTTTCGAACAGTTTTTCGTAAGATGCTCTGTCTCCTTCTAAAGTGAAAGTGGTGTCATCAGCAAACTGATTTACTTTAAATTCGGTGTCTGATATTTTTATTCCCCTGATATTTTCATCTTTACGAATTTTGCATGCCAGGATTTCGGCACACAGTATAAAAAGATACGGAGATATGGGATCACCCTGACGACATCCTCTCTGTATTTCAAGATGTCTTGACATTTTCCCATTTACTATAACATAAGACCTGATATCGTTATAAAACGCAGATACCCATTTACATATGTCATCTCCAAACCAAATTTGTTTAATACTTTTTTCATGAAATTCCAATCTACTGAGTCGAAAGCTTTTTCAAAATCAATTGATACAAGTAATCCGGGC
The DNA here is from genome assembly GCA_018398815.1 of Conus ventricosus. Classification (NCBI taxonomy): domain Eukaryota; kingdom Metazoa; phylum Mollusca; class Gastropoda; order Neogastropoda; family Conidae; genus Conus; species Conus ventricosus. The sequence continues at coordinate 102,324,988 of CM031597.1, read as the reverse complement.
AAGTTCCTTATTTCTAAATAATGCATCATGTCGTATAAAGTTCTTAAACTGTCTCCAATATATCTTCCTGGTACGAAGCCTGTCTGATCTTCATTTATAATTTTCGGTAGTATAGTTTTTATGCGGTTAGCGATGCATGCTGATCCAATTTTGTATGTCACATTTAGTAATGTAATTGGTCGCCAATTCTTCAAATATTCCCTTGATTTATCACCTTTCGGTAAACATATACTGACTTCCATAAAAAACGCGAAAACAAAACAAGCTGAAGGTTGGGGGTGAATTTTATTGGTCACAATTGTACAGAGTGGAAGCGAGAATTCAACGTGATTTGATTCATTACACCGGTAATGTGTGAAAATGTCATCAGCAATATGTCTTTTGTGTGGAAAATCCAAGGTCACATGACAAACCAGCTTGAAGTCCTAATACCGTGTGTGGCCACCATTTGCGTTGACAACTGCTTGACACCTGCGGCTCATTGAGTGGACCAGGTGGTTGATGCGTCCCCTTGGCACACCATCCCACACATGGACGATGGCCTGGTGAAGTTGAGCCGCTGTTGCTGGTCGTGGACGCAGGAGGTCCAACCGTCTGCCAAGTCCATCCCAAAAATGTTCTATTGGGTTTAAATCGGGACTGAGGGCTGGCCAGGGCAGCACATTGACGTTGTAATGCTGAAGAAATTGCTGGGTGGCCCTGGCGGTGTGTGGTCTTGCATTGTCCTGTTGGAATGTCCAGTTTGGGTCTGCGCAAAAAAAGGATCGACATGGGGTCTGAGCACCTGGTTGATGTAGCGCTGTGCATTGAACACCTGTCCGCGACCAGGACCAATGTTCTGAAAGATGACTGGTCCTATGGCGTGGTTAATGTCAATTGCACCCCATATCATAACGTTCGGGCCTCCCCAGGGGTTCCGCTCTACCACACAGGAGTCAGCATAGCGTTCATCAGGTCGACACCATATTCTGACACGACCGTGAGCCATGTCAATACAAAAACGGCTCTCATCTGAGAACAGTATGCGTCCCCACTGCTGCCTGCACCAGTTGATTCGGGCTTGTGCCCACTGCAGCCTGTCCTGCCGGTGTCTTGGTGTCAGTACCGGACCTCTGAGAGGACGCCTACATGCCAGCCCGTTCTCCTGAAGATGCCGCCGCATAGTGTTGAGGCTGATTCGTTGCTGGAGATTCCCAGGCACCTGTCGAGCAGTGTTAGCGGCTGTTTGCCGCCTGTCCCGCAGATGGGTTCGAACAAGATGGCGATCCTCTCTTGGTGTGGTGACCCGAGGATGGCCTGGCCGGGGACGATCATCAGTGGTACCAGTGACTTGCATGCGGTGCTGCAGACGATAGATGGTTGAGATGTGGACGTTACAGATGTTGGCGACCTGCCTGGCATCCACACCAGCCTCCAGATGGCCTAGGGCACGATTGCGTTCCTCTGCTCGTAGTCTTGGCATCTCTGTAGCGCTCAGACGGCAAGTCGTTACCTGAACCTTGTAGCGCGGCTTTATAAAGGCTGCATGCCTGCGTACTTGTCGCTGGTTACCTTTGCTCTGCATGGTGTGCACGTGCCTCACATGCAGCAACCAGTTTGCCATTTTTGTTTTTTGTTGACCCTCCAATGCCGGGAATGATGTGTTGCTCACACACAATTTTTTCACTGCACGTGAGTCTTGGACCCAAACAACTTGCCACAATGGTTCAATATTGTATATTCACCCCTTTTCACCCGAAAAATAGCCTTTCAAATTTTCGCGTTTTTTGTAGATGTCAGTATATTATTATGCCTTCCCTCTGTGTTATAGACATTTTCCCGTTATAAAAACCTTCATTGATGGAGCGAACCACAAAATCCCCTATCTGTTGCCAAAAGAACTTGAAAAAATTTACCGTCATGCCGTCCGATCCTGGGCTTTTATCATTCTTCATATTTTCTATTGCCTGTGCTGCTTCTTTCTTTGTTATAATTCCTTCTAATTTGTCAGCTTCTTCTTTTTCTAATTTTGGTAAAGCTGTGACATAGTCATTTAAATTAACATCCTGAGTTCTTCTTTCTTCGTAAAGTTTTTCATAAAAAGATGTGGTTTCATCTAACATTTCTTTTGTTTCTGACAAAACGCGTCCTTTGTTTGTTACTAATTTCGACATTTGTTTGCTGACATAATGTCTTTTTTCCAGAGAGCAGAAATATTTCGTCACCTTTTCTCCTTGCGATGCCCACCTTGCTTTTGATCTGATAATAATTCCATCCATTTTAGCTTTTCTTAGATCTTCCATTTTTTTCTTTTTTTCCTCTAAACAAACTCTATCACTGTCACTTTTCTTTTGCTTTGCTTCCAAGTATTGTATCTCTTTCTCTAGATTTTCTTCCTTCACACTTTGCTCTCTTTTCTTTTTGATAGAATATGCTATTGTTTTCGCTCTTATTTCCATTAAAAGGGTGTCGAGAAATAATTGATCTGTTACACTCAATTGAACTTCATAATTCGGAACAAATTTAATTTTTTCTCTTACATAGACTAAAACCGCGTATTGTTCTTTAACAATTTGTATAGTTTCCTTAACAAGTTCAACATATTTTTGATCTCTTAAAAGCGAGGAATTGAATTTCCAATAAGTTTTTGACCGTTCTTCTTTTTTAAATGTGATTTCTATTGTTATAAGAGAGTGATCACTTCGATAACCATAGAGAATGTCAGCATTCTTAAAATTGGAAAGAAATGATTCAGAGACCAGAAAAAATCTAAACGGCTTTGTTGAAAGGGATTTAATCGTCTCCAAGTGTAGCGAAGAATTTCTGGATTATATTCTCTCCATATGTCTACTAATTCTAAATCTGACATCATTTCGATAACATTATTGACGTGTTTGTAGTTGCAATAGTCTAAATTAGGATTCAACACAAGATTCCAGTCTCCAGCTATTATTATATTCGGTACATTTAACTCTTCTATTTGGTTCTGCAAATTAGAGAAAAAAGTTGGATCATCCCTGTTTGGTCCGTATATGTTTACCAATCCTATTTGTTTTCCCGTAGTGTTTATTACTAAGATTATGTAGTTACCCCCACAGTCTTTGATGGTTTTTTCTATCTTGAATTCAAAATTGTTGTTTAGTAAAATAGCTACACCTCTAGACCTGCTATTGTTTGACGAAAAAATACACTCATACCCCCATTCTGCTCTAATCTGGCGTTCTAATTTTGACGAAAAATGTGTATCTTGAAGAAAGTATACGGAGTATTGTTTTTGTCTTAAGTATTGAAAAACGTCTCTCCTTTTTCCAAAATCGGCTAGGCCCTGGCAGTTAATAGATGACAACGTAAAACTACTCACTGCATTTTATCAGTCCTATACGGTGAAAAGCTCCTTTTAATTTAACATTACTGGTATTTTTGTGCCACTTATAGTCTTCCCAGATAAGCAGTATGTAGTTTGTTAGCTTATCACCCCAGTTCTTCATGTTTTGATCATCTTTACATTCATCTTGTAGCACACGCACACACTCTTTCTGTCTTTTCTGTTTACAAACATTCGCTCGCACGGACATGTTAACTGCGTTTTGCATGTTTAAGTAAAGTAGTCGACGTGTGTTAACTGCTGATTATTTTTTTCTAGCATGGAATAGCATTACTAACATTCACCACGATATCAAGTTCTGTGTTGAACATATCCACCAACCAGAGTATGTATCCGTAACATCAATATCAGTAATAGTAGTGATAATGACAACAACACCACCAGCAACGACAACAACACTAATTGTTATCATCATCATCCTAATCATCACCACCACCATCACCACCACCACCACCACTACCGTCCTGATCATCATCAACATCGTCGTCACCCTCACGGACAACTTCATAGTAATATCAAAGGACAAATGACACACCATGATAATAACAGTATCAAAAACGTAGTCAAAGTCGTTGAAGGAAAAACTTTGCAACATCGACTTGAAAATTGAACATGACCAAGATATCTTTTCTATAATGAATCTCCACCGAACAATGTGGAAGGGTGGGTCTTGCAGACGGACAGGAGGAACGGGAGGAGGCACCGCGGGACATGAGGCGGATGTGCGTAAAGAATGATTGATAGGGACCTGGGACGGGGGGGGGGGGGGGGGGGGGGACGGGGGGACTAGAGCGGGGAAAATCTTTGAATCTTTGTGTGTGTGTGTGTGTGTGTGTGTGTGTGTGTGTGTGTGTGTGTGTGTGTGTGTGTGTGTGCGTGCGTGCGTGCGCGCGCGAATGCGTGCATGCGTGTGCATGTGTGCTTTTAAAGTATCAATAATAGCATGTGTGTCAGCGAGTGGGATAAGCAGTCATTTCAAGGGAGGTTAACGTCGCTAACTTATTATTTTTTAGTGAGAGTGGTCTCCCGTAGCCGCCATTTCAAATTAAACCAGTAAACGCAAGTTTGCGGGCAGAGACCAAAAATAGAATGCCTTCTCATTGGACCACTCAAACAGTGGCTGGTTTGAACCACAAGAAAAGTAAGGAAAACAAGATGCCGAAACCGACAAAAGAAAAGAATCAGAACATCCACGTTGCCGTGCGATGCAGGTTTGTGTTCGTGATGAAGTAATTGAAATCATGATGGATGAGTCTTTATAGGCCCTCGACTTCTCTGAGGATTCGCGTGTTAGGCCTAACGCACCGTTGATTAGTCGGTCAAATCCGATGGCCAGTTCGCACTTCCGTTGATCGGCCACCTGAGATGGTGATCGACTTAAAGAAGTTCTGTCCAATAATTTTCTTAAAACTGCATTGTCATGCGTTCGGGGAAAACAATGGATCAAAATGACATAAAATATGTATGACGAATACGGTTTGGGGAGGTGTAGCTCTAGGGTCCACTGTTATTGTCACCCCTCCAGCAGAAAAAGGGATGTAGAATTGTAGCTTGAAGTCGCTTAGAATAGAAGTGTCTTTTGTTGGGTTTTTGCCGATGGTTCTAGTGGGGTGTGTTCTACTTCTTTAAAGGTTTTCTACTTCCAGCACTGTTTAGGAGATGAATGGGTTACAGCGTGCTAGTCCACTCTCTCTCTCTCTCTCTCTCTCTCTCTCTCTCTCTCTCTCTCTCTCACACACACACACACGTACACACACACACACACACACACACATGCATACCATGTACTGTACACATGCAGTATGCATACACACACACAAACACACATCATCATGATAAATAAGTCTGATAATTGATTTTATGAATGCATCAGTTGTCGATAACTGATACTTGTACTGTTTATTGTATTAATTAGGCCTAATGCATGCATAGCAGTTGCATCATGAACATGTGTGTAATATGTTGATATTACTGCTATATTGTACTATTTGTAGTCATCTAATTAACACCCTTAGCAGTAGGCCTATTTATAGTATAAATTTTTAAAGGAAATTAAAGTAGGCCTAAATCCACCAGATAACAGGGACTTATTGTACAAGACAAATCACAATGTGTTTCAACCTCTTAGGTCTTCTTTCAGGCAAGATAAACAACATTCAGGACAATAAAAATGAAGAGCAGGCAATCACTTCTCAAATTAAACTTTATTTTAAAGTTCATATGGTGTTACTTTAACTGAAGCGTTGTTGACGTGCAGGCCAATCAACCAGACAGAAAAGCGCAGTGGCTCCTGTTCTGTGATCAACTGTGATGCAGACAAGCGGGAAGTATCAGTCAAGGAGAAGCAAGGGATCTATCCTCATACCAAGACCTTCACCTTTGACCATGTCTTCCCACCTAGCAGCAAGCAGATCGATGTTTACAATGCCATGGTCACTCCGGTTGTGCAGGAAGTACTCATGGGATACAACTGCACCATTTTTGCGTGAGTGCTTTCTTACAAAGCTGTTGCGATTCTTTACTTAGATAGCTGACAGATTGATAGAGATAGTTCAGCGGTAATATTAGAGTTTGACTCTGAGAAGAGATTCCGTCAGACAAACACATGCCAGTTTTTACCAATATATTTTAACGTTGTTGTACAAAGAAAATTTAACAGATCAAAAACTTTGTTCCAATTAAGATTCTTGTGTGGCTTTGTCTCTGGCAAGTTCATAACAAGCACTGTAAAGAAAGATCCCCTCTTGTGTGCTGATCTGTTTGTCTCATTCTGCTGCTAAAAGGGTACAGTCAACAGTTTGCTCAAAATAAATACAGTTGTGCCAATAGCAACATCGTTTTTTTCTCTCACTTCTTTCACCACCACCGCTACCCTCATCCACTTATGAGGTCTGTTTATTGTGTTCTATGGCATGACCTCTTGCTGTTACTAGTGTCAGTGGTATCTAGTCAATTAGCCATAATTCAATAGTCCATTGCTGACTATGTATACTTCTGTTACAGAGGCCTGCTTGTGTGCTTTGTTACACAATCTGTTGCTTTTTGTGGTCTCCAGTCAAATCAGCCATTATAACTTAAGTTAGCAGTCCATTGCCAATCATCTATACCCCTATTACAGAGGCCTGCTTGTGTGCTCTGTGACTTGACCTCTTGCTGTCAGTGGTATCTGGTCAATCAACCATAATTTAATAGTCTATTGCTGACTATGTTTGTATACTAGTTTCATTCACTCACTTGATGGGGTAATGTAGAGGGAGAATAGGGAAGGATTTGTAAACCACATGTTCTTGTTTAGTGGTGTAAACCTGTGACGGTGTTGTTTTGCACCCAAATTTTGTATTGTTTCAAGTTTCAGCTGTACTGTAGTCCATTTTTGTCTTTTTAAATCATAGCACTCATGTTGTCAAGTGCTTGAAAAAGCCTTTCAAAATCATGATGGCCAAACGCTAGAATTTCATGAAGCCACCATTTTCAACAGTGCTTACAAATTTTTTACCTGAAACAAAATACACCAGTGTTTCATAAAAAAAAATTCAAAGGCTTGGACATATGCAGTGCTAATTACTACACACAAATGTGCATCTGAAACAAAATTTTCACCAGATGCAGTAGAGTTCAGGCCAGTGTGTCATTGTAAACATACCAAAATTTACTGTGACGTATGCATTACAATGAATTTCAAGCAGCATGTTGTGTAAAAGCACTTTTATCCAAACTGACCTGATCTAAGTGAATAAAAATGCAACTTTCCTTCATGTTTTAGAACATTCTGAATCAAGTAACTTCAGCTTGGGAACTATTCTCTACTGAAAACCAGCAAGAATCTTCAGAATAGTTTACCAACTCTATGATTGGACTATAAGATCATGTGATTTGGCCGAACATGAAATTGGAAAGCATGGCAAATCTTATGAAATTCGGCTTTGTATCTAAATCATCAGCTCAGCTGTAGCTGCAGATGAAAAACCCAGTGAATGAGGAAAAAATGTCAAGCAATCTATGCTGCACGCAACAAATGATCAAGCTGGACAATTAGAATGGCTGCATGGACAAAATTAATATAATTTATGTGTTATGCACAGTGAAAGAGTGGCCAATATTAGTTTCATCACAGGTTCGAATAATTTTTAATTGTTGCTACCTAGAATTAGACCAAGTCTCCCAACAGAAGAAAATACACTACTCACTCGTAACTTTCGATAGCCATCTGACCATCTTCCACAGCGATGCTGTTGCTGACTGAGTGAACTCTATTCAGAATTTTTAATTGCTCGCCTCTTCCTAGTCACCAAGTTTTACTAACAGTGAAACACTATTCTGGATTCAGTGAATAGAAAATATCAATCTGGAGTGTTTAATGAACTTTGTCATTAACTGCTCTTTTCTTATCCACTTCTGTCTCATCTTCTGTCTGTGTGTTTATGTGTGTGAGCCAGTCAGAGTGCACTCATATGTTTGTGTGTATGTGGGCGTGCTTGTATGTATGTATGTCTTCAGTACATTTTGTTGCAGTTATAAAGTGAAAGCATGACCCCCTGAGAATTTGAAGATGAATTTTGACACGGAGTATGACCCTTTTAACAATGCAATACAGATGGTTGTCTTAGTGTAACCGAGAGTTTGTGGCAGAGCTGCCGTCATCGTAGACACATAAAATACATTAATAGACTTTAGTCTATGAACTCTTAATATGGTAAACTAAGAATTTTCAGTGTAAATAGATTTTAAATTGAGGTTCGAAGGGACTCTGCCCTCCAAACTGGCGTTCATGTGGAGAAAACTTGGGGTCAGGTGCAAAGAGACCCGTACATTCATATTTTTCTTCTAGACTTGATCACTAATGTCGGATCATTTCATGAATGTGCCAGGATGCACATTGTATAGTTTGTGTTATGGGTGTGCTGTAAGTTATGATTCAATAACGGGGGCCGGAATAGCTCAGTGGTAGAGCGCCGGACTCGTAATCCTTGGGTTGCGGGTTTGAATCTCCGCCAAGCCATTTCGGTACAGGGGGATTTTTCCCTCGGAGTTAACATTGGTTCTGACTCCAGTTACAGTCCTTCGAATGAGACTATAAACCAAGGTTCTGTGTGTGAACGCACGCATAACATCATGCACACACGTAAAATCCCGTCACCAACTTTCGGAAGAGAAGGCCAGTTAGGCCGTTGGTATGGCTGACACGTTACACATAGCATGCACCTTCCCCAAAGTTGGAGTTTGGCTGCCTTACTGGCGGGATAAAAGATGGTCATACACACAAAACTCCACTCCCTTTGTTGAGCAGATGGGTTTAATACTTACCTGTCTATACAGGGAGTGTCCGCAGGAGTATCAGCCTACATACGCAGAAGAAGATTCAATTACACCTGAATAAATCAACTCAAGTTATGTGGTCTGCTTTGATGAACATGAGACCATCTGTCCATTTACACTGTACAATGTACTAGCATATTTATATTATCACTGACCTTCACCATAGTGGCTCAAACTTTTGTGCCGTGTGTTAGAAGAAATTGTATTTTCTTTAGTCTCATAAATTGGGTGAAAATTCGTCATTGGTTGTTTACACAGCAAACCACTTTAGATGTACCATGGGGATAAAAAATTAACCTGTGACCGTTAACATAGTGACTGAAAGCCTCAATCCATGGCTTCAGTGTACTTTCTAGGTGAAAATTAGCATGTGGCTGCCCTTTTAACAGTCAATGAATGAGCTTTGTAAATTATCTAAGCATTACACACGCTCAACATAAAAAGCTTCCATGTTTCAAGCCTTGTGATTTTCCTATGTAGAATTTTTAACTTCAGAAGTTACTTACTGTACTCCCAATTTCTTCATGATCCAAAACACTGCAAACATGCAAGTTTGACAGCTTACCTGGTGCGTATATGATAGCAATGCAGGGGTGAGAGACCTTCCGTATTGATACGGTATAGCAAATTTTGGTAGTGTTTTTATAGGGGTACTTTTTTTTACTAAAAAAAGAAAAAGAAAAAGGCTGCAAACATTGGCCTGCCATTCATTAAGTGATTTTTGGTACCCACTTTAGTCAGAGAGTAAAATAATCAGCTTTACCTAATTAGACTTTGAGATCATCATCAACCACTGGGCTGCTGTAGACAACATTAGTTGTCAGACCATATACCAGAGAGACGCATGATGTCCTTTGTCAGACTGGGCCATTCTGGCATTTCACTTTCAGTTTCAGACAGACTGCATGCTCAGTGAACTCAGTGGCACGAGCCATGTGCATTGACATCAACGGCAGACCTGCCTAGTGCCACAATTTGTCTGTAGTTTCTGTGTTTCAAGCCCCCAAATATGGTACTATATGGGGGGGGGGGGGGGGGGGGAACCATGATTTTTTAACCATGATTTTGCAGATCATAAAATCTACTTTTCATTTCTGGGCCATTCCTGCATGTCAGGCAAACTGTGCATGCTCAGTATGTGCGCTGGCAGAAGCTGTCTGTATTGACATTGGCAGATGTGCCTTGTGCTATGATTCACAGGGTTGCACATCCACGTCGGACATCGGACATAGACCGATTGCACATGCAAAATGTCCGATATAACTGGCAGTGAAGAGGACAAATGTCCCATTACTTTGCCGAAAACGCGGTCACTGTCCGATAGCTTTCCGATGCTCACAGACATGGCACCGGCCGTTTATATCAAGCCCGCATAATTATTTGAGTCCGACCGTCGTACAGAACTCCAGTCTGTAACTTTAGTGTAAGCCCACTCACTGCCCAGTGAATCACTAGGCCTATTACTAGTCCCGTGTGCCACTGGCACTAAGCTCAGTGGCGAGCCGTGGCGGTCTATTTTTAGCTCGTTGGCTTGCAACTCTGCCTCCCTGTCGCAGCCAGCTTGTGTCAGGGTTATTTTTAGCGTAAAGCGGCTAAAGAGCGATAAGCCCTATTGTACTTGTTACGTGTTGTAGGCCATGTAGGCACATGTTGCTGAAGCGGAGACTGGAAAGGAATCAATCCTTGCTCCACGACGAGGGTGCAAATGGAAGGACCAAGTGATGTCAAGGGGAATCAGAATGGGTGTTCAGGGTGACAGAAAAGTGGGGAGAGAAAAGGAAAAGAATGCTCTTCAACCAAAAAGACGACTCCAAAAGAATCAATATTGTACTTGAATACTAGCATTAGCAATGAATAGTGATTCAGAGCTTCAGATTGTTGGCGCGCCCGCGCCATTGGCGCATATTTTATCAGAATGACGCGTAACAGTCAGTGTGTATGCGCCAGCCTGGCGCGTCATAAAAATCGCCAACTTGTCTCGATCCTCGGTCGGTACCAAGCCACACCAGGTCCAAGCACATGTGGCCACACAACGGAGTATAGTACCCAAACTGGCACCTTGCTGCCTTGCCTAGCATCGCTGTGTGTGATTGGCTGACAGCCAAGCACAACAACCAATCAGCGAACATCTATCAGTTTTACCTTGCAAAGGCGAAATCGTCTGGGTCCAGAAATCGTCTGACTTTTCAACACGTGTGGAATCGAGTCATCGTTCTGCTAAAGACAAGATGCCACCGAAGAAAAAGCTCAAACAAAGTGAAAACCAGCGGCAGCTAACTTTGTCAGCAATGTTTTCAAAGGATAAAACGAGTGGTAAGTGTTTAGTTTTTATCTCTTAGCTGAAAATTGAAGCCATCATTGTTTTTCTCTCCCTTTTAGTCTCTCTCAGCCAGCCGGCACGTGTATTTCCCCACTCCCCTTTCGGCTTTCCACTCCTCCCTCCCGGCTTTCCACTCCTCCCTCCCGCACTCCATTGTCTTTCTCTCCTTTCCCTTGTATCTTATCTCAGCAAGGCGGCATGTGTATCCCCCCCCACCCTCCCCTCGCCCCACCCCACCCCCCTCCTCCAGCGTTTAGTGGGTCAGTCATCCAGCAAACTGCCACCGCTAAAAATAGCTAAGTGCCATGAACACATTGCGAGGAAGATCATCATCATCATCATCATCCGTTGAGCGGCCACAATCATCAGGTTGATTACTCTGCCGCTTTGGGGTTGACGCAAAAAAAAAAAAAAAAAAAAAAAAAAAAAAAAAAAAAAAACCATTTCCACTCTCACTACACAACAGACAGTAATTTGAATAAAGCTAAAATAGCTATGCGTGGATCTGCTGGCAGGCTACCACGGTCACCCTGTCCCCCCTCGGGGGTAAGCCAGCCCTGGCTACTCATAAGGTGCAGCCAAGCCCACAAAAAAAAAAAAAAAAAAAAAAAAAAAAAAAAAAAAAAACCTATCCCTACTCTGGTTCCTACTCTAATTTGATCTGACCCTTGACACAAATGTGTCGAGGGTTTTGGCTGATACTACTGCCTCAGTCAGGTCATTCCAGTCCTGATAGTATTGGGAAAGAATGCCTGTTGTCGGTATTGGGTGCGGCAATAGATCTGGGTCAGTTGCTGTGAGTGTCCTCTTCTTAGTCTTGGTGGTGCAGGTATCAGTTTGGCAGCGTCCACACAGACCTCCTCATGCAAGATTTTGTACAACATGGTGAGGCGGGAGGTCTTCCTGCGTTTCTGGAGTGGACCCAGCCCAGTTTGTCTATCATAGATTTTACACTTGAAGTGTTGTGGTATCTTCTGAGAACAAACCGGGCTGCTCTGCTCTGTACTGCCTCAATCCTGCTGACATTTTGTTTTGTGTTTGGATCCCACACTGTGCAGGCGTACTCCAGTATGGGCCTCACAGTATGGGCCTCAGATGGGTGGGAAAAGGGAAGAGAGAGAGAGACCGAGCGGAGAAGAAGAAAAAAGAGGGAGGGGGGTGTTGGACAGTACACACACACACAGACACACACACACACACACACTCTCTCTCTCTCTCTCTCTCTCTCTCTCTCTCACACACACACACACACACACACACACACACACACACACACACACACACACACACACACACACACATATATCAGACTGACACTGACTGTGATAGGGTGTTATTAAAGATGGTGCACAAGAACCAACAGCTGGTCAATGTTCAGGCCCAGATCACTGCACCACTCCAAGTCCTCAAACGCCTGCAGCATGTCAACAAGATCCTGAACCAACAGCTGGCCCATCTTCAGCCCCAGATTTTGTTGACAGTTCTAGTAATGGCCGGATGATCACAGATGCTGAAGAAAGTGGGGCCCCCTTGCGTTGCTCCACAAAGAAAGATACACAACTGGCTCCTACTGCTCGCTATTTCCAATCAAAAGTGCCCTCACAAACACACATTGTGACCAGCTGATGAGGGTGTGCATTGATGGACCTAGCTTCCAGGACATGCCCTTTATGAGTGCAGTGCAGGTGTGGGCGGAAAAAACGCAGGCGGTACCTGTTCAAGGACTAGGTGAACATACCTTTGATTGTCAATGACCCATCTTTTTCAAAATTGACCCATCATTTTGCATGGCCATGGGTCATTGGGCCCATGATGTCTGAAAACAATCTGAAGCTCTGGTGATTTAGGAAAGACACTGCCTCTGTGTGTGTGACTGTGTGTGTGTGTGGACTAGTAATAGTATGTTTACCAAACATGGCTTCCCACTCTAGGAATATAGTCAGCTTTTGTAATACGATTAAATTTTTGTGTGCATAAAACTTAATATACATTCAATCTGGCTTGCGTTCAAAATGTCCGATTGATTTTGTTATGAAGAGGACAAATGTCCTATTACTTCAGGTGGTCCAGGACATTTGTCCTATAGATACTGCTAAGGATGTACAACCCTGGATTCATCTGTAGTTTCTGTGTTTCAAGCTGCCAGGCTATGGTACTATTGGTAAGTGAAAAAAGAACTATGATCCTGCTGACAGCAACATCTCCTTTTTCATTTTACGTTGTGTTGGTTCACCTGAGATGGTTTTTCCCTGCTCTGGAACTGGCAGTCAAAGCAATCATGTGATGCTGATGGTGGAAATGTCTTCACTCAATCATGCAGTATGATGGTGTCAAATAAAACAGCATGAAACTGTTACTGAAACAGAAGCCAACGGTGAAAGAGAAAGCCAGAAGGGAAAGCTTGCCAGCGCTGGCTTCTGTAAACAAGAAAACGAAAAGGTCTGCTGTTGCCAGTCAACAGTGTGTGTCAAAGTACAGCAAAAAACAACCACCTGTGCTGAAGAAGAGTAGAGTTAGCTGTATGAAATAGACATTTCGATTTGGGGAGGGGAGTGGAGGTTTACAATTGTTGATGTGCTAATTACCACTCCATCAAAAGCTTTGTAGGTTGATGATGTTACTGATTTTTGTTTTTAAGCTGAATCACTGAATCAACATTTTTAAGTCACTATTATATAATGATATGTACTTGTGATATATTCAAGCATAGAGTATGTCCGTTAACCATAGAACCTGCCTTGGTTAGTACAAGGAAAATGAGGACCTGAGGAGTAATTTTTTGAAAATGCTGCCACATTTGTATTACTGAAAACATCTATGAACTACTGAAAATTGGGGTTCTACTACTGAGGGGTACTTTGAGGCGCTGGTTAGCCAGCCCCCTAACCGTTCCCCTACCTTTCAGGCTCACTCTCTTTAGTTTATGCTTAGATGGCTCGAAGCTACACACACACACACACGCACGCACGCACACATCTGTTTATCTCCATGTGCTCTTCCATTACTCTGCAAGAGAGTTATGGTTAATTTTTTAAATTGGTTTATCAATTGTGTTTTACAACACTGTCTCATGATGCCTGCAATTGCAGAGAATGGTGTTAGGAAGGGGAGAAAGGAGAAATAACAGTTCACAGTCCATGCATTAAGTTTTCTATTGTATTAAGTTGTGGGAGTAATACTATATCAAATGTTGTGGATGGACAGAAGCAGGAGGGGGGAGTGCAGTGAGGGAGGGTTATGGACCAAACGAAGCCAAGTTCCAATGCTAGTAAGAAAATTACATTTTTAACTGTTAACTTGGCAGTGACAGCTACAGTCAGCGTAGCAGGCGTGTTTCGCATGGGTTGCCATAGTCACAATCTTTATTTAATTAATGATAAGTATGTTCCAGTCATACTCTGATAGTCTTTTAACATCTTTTTCAACATGTGTTCTTGTTCAGTTTCTTAAAATACATTCGCTCACTTGATCATGTCTGGGAGTCTGTTACTGATCAATACAACTTATGAACTTTCACATATAAAAAGAAGAGCATACCCAGCTTCTCTGCAAGACCATTGGTGGAACCTTATATTTTTATCAAAAATAGATTGGAAGACTTTAATTTTGAAAAAAGGAAAAAAAGAAAAAAGAGTCAATGTAGGAGATTCGACTTAAACTGTAAAAGATACTGCATATCATATTCATATTTATCATTCAGTTCATGGCAGTCACTTGATTTTACATGTTATTTTCCATCAGTCGACAATAAATTCATACCTCATGATTGGTGGCTGCATGTTCCATTAAGTCTGTTCATTCTCACCTCGGATATATTGCTGATCCAGGAGCTATAAATGATTCAATCCACACACTGTATTGTGCTCATTTTATCATCTACAGTTGTGACAATAGTTGCAGATACCAATACATGTACTTTGCGAGTTTTCTAATAATCCATTTACCATCAGTGACATTTTATTTTCTTGTGACAAGGTAACTAACACAACAGGGTTTTGAAATGATCTGAAGTGGATTATTGCTGTACTGTAAGCATTTTGTAAATCCATAAGAGCCCATCCACATGTAATATCTCAATAGCAAAACAGATTTTTATTGTTCAGCTTTTGCCAATCAGTCCTCCTAGTCAAGAAATAGATCGATTGACCTGGTGCATTTGAAATATTTGTGCTTGATTGTTATTCACATATTTTAAATCTCTGCAATGAGTGATTGACACTGAAATTGTGCATAACAGACCTGCAGTATCAAGAACTCTGCACATTTGAAAGTTAGCTTTTTGTTTGTTTTCATTATCTGTTTTACAACACCATTTTCAAATGTGCAACTGAAAATAGGGGGGGGGGGGGGGGGGGGGGGGGGGGCTTAGCAAACATAAATGTACAAAATATTTGAACTGTGACAGTTTCACCTTAATTGTCTTTTAGTTATATGGAAGTTATCACAAATACCAGTATATCATAGCTTGCGGACCAGAGACCCTGAAATATAAGCATGATTTTCATTGTTATCCTAATCAGAAACAAGCTTGGTTAAGTGAGCTATCCTTTTTTTTTTTTTTTAAATATTTCCTAATTCACCATATTGTTTTCCTTAGAACTTTATATCAATTTGATTTTATATTCTTCTACTGTATAGATATGGGCAGACGGGCACAGGAAAGACCTTCACCATGGAAGGAGAGAGGACAGATGACCCTTCCATCTCCTGGGAAAATGACCCCTTGTCTGGCATCATTCCACGAGCTATGCACCAGGTCTTCGAACAGCTACAAAGCCAGGTGAGAGAGTTTTTACTTTCTGTTGACTTGGTATTCGCCTCCGTTAGTTGATGGTTTGTGAGGCATGTTATTAATAGATTGTGGGGAGCTATTGGGAGGGATCCCCGTCGTAAATGGTTATTCTAAAAATTTCCCTTTTTTTTTTTCCTTTTTTCCCATGGGAGTTGGCATCCCAGAGAAAAAGTTGATATATTTGTTCTTTTTTGTTTTTCATATCATTGAACAAGTTTGTTTTTTTTTGTATGTGTTTTGCTTTGTTTGCTTTTAGTGTTTCAGATTGTTTATTTCAGTGATGTTATAGTGTAAAGTTAAACATAAGGCATCATTTAGATTATTTTGATGGATAATTATATATGTGAAAATTCCTTGCAAGGCAATTTCAAACCAAAGATAAACTGTTCAGTTTACTTGGTATTTTTCTTGCACTGAATATTGGCATGTTCTGAAGTGCTAAGTATGTTTTACACACAACCACACGTATGCGTACACATGCATGCACACATTTTCAAAAAACTCTGTTTCATTTTTAAAATAGTATTGCTGGACAAAACACCTGTTGGCATAGTCTGTACAAATTGTTCTTCAGAGACTAAATGACACTGTATTATTACCATGCATTCATAAGCAAGAGGATAGAATGCGTCAACCACCTGTTCCTTTATTTCAATATTTGCAATAGTGCGCATACTACATGACACTGATAATGATGTAAGTTCCAAAGCACCACCAAACAAACTACTTTACAATATTTTTTTAATTTAAATCAACTAACTACAGGAACGCATTGTCCAAAAAGATTTTGGCTTAATACATTTTGAACTTTACTATGATTCTGCCAGTATAGTGAAACTGCACATGATACTGATATTTGGGGAAGTGAGGGGGGGACGGGGGGTTCAGATACCAATCATTGGACAGTTGGTACAGTCAGATGTTAAAGAGATCCAACTAAAGTGCACGATTTATGCACCTCCTCATCTGGGAAATCCTGTACAAGAGACAAGGGGGAAAAAAGGCTGAATGCTCAGCTGCCCCATACTGACGAGACAAAGAGGCAGCTGAAATGCGAAAATTTCTGAGTTGGAAATCTGTTTGCAGCTAGGTGGGCGAGGAGGTGAAAGGGAGGGTGTGGGAGAAACTGTTTTATGGACAGGCTTAGTTTGAATAACGGCTGACAGAGGCATGGCTGTTTAATAATTCTAGTTCGCTGCAGTGGAAGGAAAAGAAATAGGACAGCATATGACATTGAGATTGGATCTTTCTTTTTCTGTTATTATGGTGTAGAACTTGCCTGAGAGATCGACCTGCATAAGAGGTGCACAACAAAGCATTTTTTTCTGAACGAACTTGCTTATTTGTTGAACAATTAAGTAGTGATTTATTTGTTGTTGTTTTCTCATCCTGACAGGAAGTGGAATTTTCTCTGCGAGTGTCTTTCCTGGAGCTGTATAATGAAGAACTGTTTGACTTGCTGGGTTCTACTGATGATCCTCTGCGCCTGCGCATCTATGAAGACAGCACGAAAAAGGTCTTTTAGCATTATGAATTTTTATTACACTTTGAAAATATCTTTTCTACAGTTGTAAGCATATGAAAATAAGGGACTTGTTCTGTTGTCCAGATTTTGAAAGATTAGCAGGCCCTGACATTTGTTCATTACAGGATTTTTTGTTTTTTATGCCAATTGTAATATTCAGCACTGAGGTATATTGAATGTGTGTTTATCATGTAAGATGACAGTAGTCCTAGTAAAGACAGTAAATGGTCATTATCTAAATGGATGTGTTGTGAATATCAACATCTGCTTGAGTTCAGAAAATATTGAGTCATAAGGATAAGTGAGTGTAGCACTGGGAGGACTGATGGGTGTAAATCTTTGTGGTCAGGGTTCCCTGATCATCTCGGGGCTGGAGGAGGTTGTAGTGCAAAGCAAGGATGAGGTCTACAACATTATGGAGAGAGGAGCCCGACGACGCCAGACTGCTGCTACTCTTATGAATGCCCAGTCCAGGTTAGCCTACTCAAGTTGTACTGGGTTTTTTGTGTGTGTGTGTGTGTTTGATTGAAGTCTGTTTTACCTTTTTTATGGAAGGGGGAGGGGGGGGTTGTTGTTTTTCAAATACTTTTGACTGTTTTTCATTTGTTATAGTCCTGCTTGCTATTTTTCTGTGTTCTTGCCTTTTTTCTTTTCCATGGTTTGTGAACAATTCATAGTCGTTGAGCAGAGTCAATTTATGATATAAATTGAAATTTTAGAACATGACAGTGTTTTAAACCAGGCATTTTAGTTAATATGCAAAAAGAATTAAGGAAATTGTTATTGAATGCTACAACTGTGATAAGTGTATCACTGGGTTGTTATGTTCAGTTATTGATTTGTGTATTGTTCATCTTTTATTGGCAGTTTGTATGACATTACAAGTCTGCTGTTGATTTTTATTAATTGTGGTCAGTTGAGACTGTAGTCTGAAGTGTTCAGAGACTGGCCTGAAGTGTCAGGTCTTATGATGCAAATCTTTCATGGACTCTCAAGGGAAAAGGTCAAGTGAGGACTTTGAATTTTATGTGGACAATAATAACTACAAAGCATGTTATAAAATACACCAAAGGATTCCATTGATCATAGCCATTTCCCTAGAGCAGGTGAAAAACTTTGAAAGTAACTGGTCATGAATTCTGAATTTTTTTAACTAGGAGAACAAGTGATATGTGTCTCATGTTTTCTGCCATTCCTGTGTGCCAGAGCTCATTGCATGACTGATCATGTTCTATATTGTGAAGCATGGGGGTTGTCGGTTTCCAGATTTATGAAATTTGTCCATGATTCATTTTAATTTGCCCTGTGTTGCAGTCGTTCTCACTCAGTGTTCTCTGTGACTATCCATATAAAGGAGAACACGGTGGATGGGGAGGAGCTGCTCAAGACTGGCAAACTTTACCTGGTCAGTACTGCATGCATGTGCATGACTTCAGTCCTCCTGTAGGGTGTGAAGTGTTGATATGAATGATGATTACAAGTTGTGTTAATGTGTTTAAGAGGTGAAACAAAAGTATCCGTTTAAAGGGTTAAGCAGTGGAACTTTCCTGATTTCAGTGAAATGAGATACCAGGAAAATAAAGTCAACCCTTACCCCCTCAAAAAAAAAAAAAAAAAATGCAGGGGAAATGATAAAAGTGGCAGTGAAATCTGCACAGTGCTGGTCATATTTTTTGTGGCTTGTAGACAGAACACAAAATGTTGTGTAAACTTGAGAGGAAGCAGTCGTGTGATTCTATCAGCTCCATTGAAGGCAAAATAAGGTCATGCTCTGATGGGCTTTTGCAGGATGCTATTAAAGTGAGAAACATTGAAAAATGTATGAACAAATTGTCTGGATTAAAAAGTTGGCAATACACCCACTTGACTACATGCTCAAAATGTTTGCGCTGTTTGAAAAGCAAGTTTTACATTCAGTACAGGGAAGGGGGAGATGTTTAGTGTGTCCCTCAGAGCGATCTAGAATCTAAGTGATTCTTGCAGTTCCTCAGTGGGGGCTTCGCCATACCAGTCTTTCCCATGATTACTGAGAATACTCCCTGCTTTGATCTGAATGAAAATGAGTGACCTACCTCACAATACACATTGGCAAATTATGAAAAGTTTCGTGGTTGGTGTGGTGTCTCAGGTGGATCTGGCTGGCAGTGAGAACATTGGTCGTTCTGGAGCAGTGGACAAGAGGGCCCGAGAGGCAGGTAGGAAAAAATTGTAACATGTATGTTAGTAATATGGTTTGCCACCTTCTGTAGTTCTTCACTGTGTCTTCACCATCTTCTCATCAGGTTCTGGGTTATAGAATAAAAGATGTGTTGGAAACCATTATTCAGCAAATATGAATGAAGGGGCTGCAAATGCTTTTTTACATTCCCTTGCCTGAATTTTGATATTGTAAATTTGATATAGTGGTTACATCCAGTTTCCCAGCATCTGACCTTTTGTTTTTTACATCCCCATTAATTTGGTTTGAGATGTTTAAAGTTGTATATGTATCATTGCTGAAGTTTTGCATGCAGAAAGTTCAAGTAATTCTCTGTAGTTATTGAATTTGTGTTTGTTTAAGACATGCAAAAATAATGTTACAGAACACATGAAATGTTCAGGAATTACAAAAACAGGGAAGTTTTTCCCTTAGAAAATACAGACAGCTTAAGGAGCAAATGAAGGAGCAGTTTAAAAACTCTGACTTTCAAAAAGAGACAGTATTTGGATAAGAGTACTTCTTGTCGGGTATGTCAGTTCTCAGATTTTGGAAGGGAAAGGATTTTAGTACATCGCTTAATTGATTTTTAGCATGTCTGACTTCCTTGAACGGCATTTGGGGCATTACTCAGACCAGTTTCTTATTACAAATTGTCATGTTTTCAATTTCTGTTTGGTAGCAAGCTGCTTTAAGAATTGCATAATGTTTTTTATTAGGGTAGAATTATGTTCAAAGAATGTCATGTGTGTTGTGCAGGAAACATCAACCAGAGTTTGTTGACACTGGGTCGTGTCATCACAGCATTGGTGGAGCATGCCCCTCACATTCCTTACAGGTCAGTTACTATTCAAAGCATTGATTGAGTTCATTTATCAAAGCAAAGAACTGCTGTTGTAGAATTTGTTTTATCTCTAATGACTCAAACTATGCTGTTGCTAAAGTTGCTGAATTTTGCTTGTTCATTCGTTTATAACTTTATCCCTTGCATATTCACACTGGCACACACATTTGAACTACGGAAGGTGAGGCTTTGGGGAGGGGGTGGGGGGTAAGAGAACCACTCACTTCATATGTGTTAAGGTCTTATGGACCCCCAAACTTAGAGGTCTTTGATGCTGAAAGAATAGTGTAGGCACCAGATTGAATTGCTCCCAACCCCCTCCTCTTCGTATACTGCAGAGAGAGCAAGCTGACCCGTTTGCTGCAGGACAGTCTGGGAGGACGCACCAAGACTTCCATCATTGCCACCATCTCTCCCGCATCTGTCAATTTAGAGGTCAGCTGGATTTTTGTGTCTGTTCTAGATTTTGCTCACATGCTAGTTTTTTGGTTTTTGTTTTCTTTTTTGGGAGGTGGTGATGTTTTTGTTGTTGTTCGTTTTTGTTTGTAATCTTTAGTTTGCTGAGTTTATTCAACTTCAAGAAATTTGAACAGATAGGTGCAAATACATGATGTTCATATACTCAGAGGCATAAAAAACGCGAAAAAATAGAGACAGTGCACGATTGTTCACATTGTGAACAGGACGTAAGCAATGTCGTTGGCACGTGCAACATTAGCAGTACGTGGTGTCTTGGCCGATTGTAACCTCGTAACAGTGGGTGAATGTTGCCGGGTCAGCGTTTTTGGCACGAGGAGTGCATTTGCCATGTGGACTACCTACGCCACGTGCATCAATGTGAATTGCAACTCAATGTGGCCCCCATTGTGGGGCTATAAATTTCCAAACCCCAAAAAGTTCAAATCATCCCTTCCAGAGGCGCCAACATAATGCCGAGACTTTCTCGTCAAGATCGTTGCATAGCAATGGGGCAACTGCAGGCCGGGGTTCCAATGAGGCAGGTCGCTATCGCATTCGGAGTCCACATTTCCACCGTCTATCGCCTTCTGGACCGCTTTCAAGCAAGAAACACCACTGATGACAGACCGAGGAGCGGCAGACCGAGGGTCACCACAGCAGCCCAAGACCGCCATCTTCTTCGTCAGCATCGACGGGAGCCTTACCAAACCGCTGCCAACACAGCCAGGAACACCGTCGGCAAACATGGCAGGCCAATCAGCAACAGGACCGTGCGTCGCCGACTGAACACAGTTGGTCTCCAATGCAGGCGTTCAGCCCGGCGACCTATCCTGACACTCCAGCATCGCCAGAACCATCTGCAGTGGGCACAGATCCACGTGGATTGGCGCCATCGGGACTGGGGCCGAGTCCTCTTCAGTGATGAAAGCCGGTTCTGCGTCGACCCAGGCGATGGCCGCATCCGGATCTGGAGAAGAGCGGGGGAACGCTTCACGGATGCCAACATCACCGAAAGGGACCCATGGGGTGGTGAAAGCATCATGATCTGGGGGGGCTATTGGCATAAATCGCCGTATTGGGCCAGTCATCTTCCAGAATGTGGGTCCAGGACGTGGTAACGGGGTCACTGCTGTTCATTACATCGACCAAGTCCTGAGGCCCCACATCCTGCCGCATTTCCAGCGGCATCCACAGAACCTGTTTCAGCAGGACAACGCAAGCCGCACACTGCCCGTGCTACGCAGAACTTCCTGAGGCAGAACAACATCAATCTGCTGCCTCACCCAGCCCGTTCTCCCCGACCTTAACCCAATAAAGCATTTCTGGGATGCCCTTCAGAGGCAGTTGAACCAGCTCAACCCCAGACCCCAGACAGCAGCTCAGCTTGCTGTTGCTGTGGGCCAGGTGTGGTGGCAAGTCCCCCAGAGGCAGACCAACACTGGTGCGCTCGATGTACCGCAGGTGCACAGCTGTGATCAATGCTCGAGGTGGTCACACCAGATACTGACATTCTGCTGTTAACACAGGGTCAAGGTCAAGTTCATGTGACCTTATTTTCTACCAGAATGAACTTTGAAAGGACACTTTTGCGGTGTTCGATTGCTTTTTCTCACTTTCTATTACCAGTTCAAAGGAATCGGTAGCCAAATTACATCAAAATTTCTATACAGTTTGTTTTCGCGTTTTTTATGCCTCTGAGTATATTTATGTTCATTTTTTGTATAGATTATGGTCAAAGATGTAAAATGATGAATGTCTTTATGCAAGTTTTGATTCAAAACTTTTGTGCATTTGTGTGGCCAACTTCATGTTTTCAGAACAGTGCACATGTATACTCAGATGACATGTTCTTTTTTTGTGTGTGCATTGAGACATGCTTCTTTGTAAGTAAAGAAATCTACTTGTACTCTTTGTTTTTAAGGCAGTTTACTTGTTTCTGTTGCTGTTTTCACATTTTCAAGCAGGAAATGCTTGTTTACAAAACTAGGATCATGGAGACGAGAACATATCAATCGTCTGTAACAACATTCCTCTGACATAAGCTGGTTAGACCTTTCTACATGAGAGCCTCACCACAATCATGCACAACTTTTTTTTTCGCTCCTTTAACATAAGAATTTGTATCTTAGAATTTAAATGCAGATGACCACTCCAGATCTCATAGTGCGTGAGAAATGAAGGCTTGATTCTAATTTTGATTTTGTGTTTGGATTGTATGTTTTGGTTGTCAGTTGGTTGTTTGATTATTTTGTATTCACACGTTCCTTGATTTGTCTATGGCATTATTCCTTTTTTTTTCCCGATTCCTCCCAGCTCATACACAGTAACAGCTAGACTTGCTGTGTCACAGTGTCAGTACAAGCAGTCAGCAGGGACCTGTCAGCTCTGGGTCATGAGGTAACTGACCAGAGGAGACACTGCTCTGCTGTTAAGTTACATGGATGGTGATCAATACTGTCTTTCTGATTTAACATAGACAGGATAGCGCCGGCTAAGCAGCTCTGTATTGACAATTATTGCTTAGTCAAGGAACCATTTAGTTTGGGCTTCCCTCGAGCCCCCAACATTGCTCCATACGCTTCCTCACCTGGAAGGTGCAACCTTTTCCATCTTACTACAGTTTGTAGTTGCACAGCCTTTGAAGAATTTAAACAAAATTCCCACAGACTGAAGCATGAGCATGGAAAGGAATTCAAAATGAGATCACCTTGTGTTTGAGGTATGAAAAGCCAGAAACTTTGAGGCTGTTTTCTTAGGAAGATGGTGCGGTGGAGTTCATTTTGGTCTGGGATTACATGACTGCTCCACTTCTCATTTCTTTTCATGATATAAAGACCTGGGCCTGGCTTTATAGAGAATACACAAGTAATGCAGTGCGTAAGTCAAGACATGAAATTAAGTCTACAGCTGAGTGGACAAAGTTAAGCACCCTGTCAAGTGTGCAAGGGGAGAGTGAGTACTTGCTGGCCCTCTGTATGAATCCTGGCCAATGAGCATTGTTTATGAAATTCATGCAACATTGTCAGAGATGTATCGTTGACGTGGATCCAAATGCCACTGTGTGCTTCTAGTCCTCCCATATGAGCCCATGGCACACTCAGCAACTCCATGTAGGAGCCAGCAAAGATCGAAAATAAAAGAAAGAAAGAAAATCCCAAAAATGTATGCATCTGATTGGGCTTAAATCTGTAAGCTCCCAGCCAGCAACCTGTGCATTGCTATACTGCGCTATGATGGCTGGTTGTGTTTCTCACACACATTGATGGCTGTGGTGACAGCTCTACAGGATCTGCCTATTGTTTGCACAGGAAACCTTGAGTACTCTGGACTACGCCCATCGTGCCAAGAATATAACCAACCGACCTGAGATCAACCAGCGCCTCACTAAGAAAGCTCTTCTCAAGGTCAGTCTTTTTTTAATATATTAATATCTTGAACAAACTGGTGTTTGTAAATTTAGAGGTGATGCTTGAAAGTCATCTGATGGTTCAGTACAAAACTGCACATGCCTGGTTGTGCACACATACATCAGAGCTTACTCTAGAGCGCGGGATTTGTACAATCCCCCCAAAATCTGTTCCTTTCCGCAATTATCGAGTCTTGACGCGGGCAGACTCCCGCACAGTTGCAGGACTGCCGACCCTGTTCACTGATCGTTGCGGGCGCTCGTTTGTCGTCTGCTTGAAAAACTGAAACTAGGACTGAGCAGGAGCGAACGATTTCTTGATATTTCATTGGCTGTTAGTGTAAATCAACCAATCGGCGGCGTTCATCTCCTCCTTCTCGATCACCGATGAGAAGTTGCGAGAGTTTAAGACGCCATATTGGATTTTCCAAAATGAAGCGTGCACCCACCCCATTTGACTTCGACTTTTGTGGAAGAAAAGTGAAAAAAAAAGATTCTGTGCCATGCGAGGGTGGAGAAGATCATGAAGAAACCGCGACTACATCCAAAAGCTCGGAGAAGCAGCCCGAAAAGAGTGCCAGTGCAAGGGAACACCAGTTGCAAGACGATTGGCTGAAGAAGGCCTCGGGGGGGGGGGGGGGGGGGGGGGGGGTGCCCCCCTTTTTGAAAAATCCTAGATTAAGCTCTGCATACATGGACATGCACACACATACGCACACACACACGCATGTGCATAAGATAAGATAATGTTGCTTATAGCCCAGCCGAACGCATGTGCATGCACACACACACACACACACACACACACACACACACACACACACACACACACACACAGATAGGTAGATATGTGACAAAGTCCTACAAAATGTGCATGTACAATAGGTGCAAACTCCTGAACTCTCTCTCTCTCTCTCTCTCTCTCTCTCTCTCTCTCTCTCTCTCTCTCTCTCTCTCTCAAACACACACACACGTACGCTTGGGCACACACACATGCGCGCGCGCATGCACACACACACGCGCACACACATAGAGACTGCTGGTGCTGCTTCTTTGTACTTATCCCAATAACTGATGTCTGTTTTTACTGTGGTGTTTTCAGGAATATAATGAGGAAATAGAGAGGCTTCGTCGAGATCTCCAAGCAGTCAGAGAAAAGAATGGGATCTACATAGCTGAGGAAAATTATGTGTAAGTAATGACAGCATGTTCTTTATATGCATCTTCTCATTTGTGGTATGAAGGTTTTTGCTAGTGGAAAAATTGGCTAGCTTTACTCATATCCTCTTTCATACCCTACTCCCTCCTTAGTACTTGATGCGTTTTCAGCAAAGTAATAATGAACACACCCTGGATAAGACTATATCACTTTATATTTGTTCACAAAGTTAAATACAATGTGCCTCCCATTGATTCATAGAAAACAACATGCTGATTTTTTTTTTATATACACAGCTATTGTTGAACAAGATTGTGGTGTGGTGTCTGTTCCAAGAGCAAAGCGGAAGTGCAGAAAATGGCTGTAACTTTTTGTATATTGTGTATTCATAACAACCAACTTCTGTAAAATGCAGTCTGCTCGTCCTCATGGGTGGACCGCTTGGCCTCAGTCCAGCACCACCAGGTACAATGCAAAACACAGTGATGCTGCATTTACTCGCAGAAGTATGCAGAACAAGACAGTGATCAAATTGTTCACAACACTGTGATATGTTGGTTGACAGGGCCATGCAGAACAAGATAACACAGCAGGAGGACAATATCAATGACCTGGAAGAACGCATCAGTTGCCTGACTGATGAAATGAACAAGGTGAGTTCGTGGCGTTCAGAACAGAAGCACAGGCTAAGATGCGAGCCATTGCATACTGGTTAGCACTGTGGACTATTTCATGTCAAACTGTTATAAACTATGACCAGTATATTTTCTCCACAGTATCATCCCATCCCTTTGCTCAAGTACACCAGTGTGACCAACGTTTGGTGCCATCCACGGAAAGCTATGATCTTGAATGTTTACTTCAATGATGAATAGTATAAACATGATTTTTTTCTTTCTTTTAACTGTAAGAATGCCATGAAACTCCCAGATAAAGAGCCTCTGGCTAAGGACTGCATACTAAATACCCAGTTTTTAAGTTCTTGGGGGTGCTACTGAGCGATTCCACTCTGTTGACTGATTTGTGAGACACCTGTATGGAACAGCCTGTTGGCAGCGTGGCACTCCTCTCTGATGAAAATGAAGAGTGATCCAGTAAACAGCATCATGCAACAAAGACAGGGAAATTGTTTCACTGTACACAAGATCAAGAAGATCAAAAGCTGAGTGTTTTTAACAGATGAGAATCTGGATTTTCCAGTGCTAGCTGTTTAAAAATATTGCTTAAATGGATTTAATCTTTGCAGCTCAGGAACAGGAATTAGCGTGATGCAGCAGTACATCTGAGCTGTATACGTGTATTGAATTGGTGTATAAAAGGTTGTCTAGAAAACATTTTTGCAAATTCACGATAGTTTTGGGAGTAAATGGATGAAAGCATTGTGGAACTTTGGTCTTGATTCGGGATAAATGCAAAGAAATTGGATGGCATTAATCCTTTATTCAAGTTATCAAGAAAGTATGTCATTGTTCTAGGATAAATATGTTTGGGATTTACAAAGTTCTGAATTCAGAAACTTTTTTTTGTAGTAATGTAGAAAAGTCTGAAGGATTATTCATTCAAGTTCAACCTTGGCAGGAGGGTCGGGGAAAGAAGTAGTTAATGCTTGATTTATAAATGCTTAAAACCCTGATTTTGTAAAGAAAAGTTTATTTCACAACTACCAGATCAGCATGTCATTCATTCATTGTTGTAATCAAAATTGAAAAAGGACAATAATGTGTATTTTTGATAGAAGGAATATGTACACACTGCAATATGAAGTCGAATTTTGTTCTGTGTTTGATTGCACATCAGTTTCTTCCAAAACACCTGAAAGTACTTTTATTGTTCAAATGTTAAAACATGTCAGATAACTTCGAGGAAATATTTGATGAGTTGTCCGCTTTCATTGAAATAAGCAAGATACTTTGATTATCCCTTCTTGAAGCTGAAACAGTTTCTTGATTAATACATGAATATTCTCTACTGTTTTTCAACATTGCAATATGTATGGCTGTTCATTTGATTGGTGAAAGTCTTCCATACCTCCAAAAGAAGTGAAAGGAAGTAAAAATTGTTCACAACAGTATTAACCCCTTTACTGCCACTATTTTGTATCAGTTGTGTACTTCTGTGTGCCAGAGCAAAAGTTGACTTTTTGCAGTAGGTTCACTAATGTGATCAGTGCTCATTTATTTGTAGAGATGTCTCTTAGAGTTTTGCATGTTTTCTTCTTACACCCAGGGCTATAATATCTCAAAATAATATTTGATTTTGTTGATTCTAAGTATAATAAATGATCTTATAATTCAACTTTTTTTATTATTATTATTATACTTTGCAAACATACATAACCACACAGCAGCAAAACAAAAAACATACAAACCCAGCAAAAAGTGGTACTGAACACCTGTGTAAATATCTGGTAGTGAATTTACAACCCACAATTGTTGTTTTATATTATAAATCTATGTATTTCTGGGGACAGTACAATCCAGGTATAAAGGGACACAATTTTGTTTTCTTAGTTAGGTTCACTAATATGCCCACTGCTCTTTCAATTCTTGACATATATCTTAGATACTTGGAAATTTTCTTGTTATATCCTTGGCTACAACCAGATATCACAATAGTTTGATTTTGTTTGTAATGAGTAGACCAAAAATTTATATAATGATGAACGTTTTGTTTGAAAAACAGACACTTTCAGAACATAAACAAAACTATAGCACTAAAATCACAATGAAATACCACAAAAACTGGTGTTAGTATTCTTTGAACTTCAGGACAAACATCTTTATTCAAAATTAAGCTTGACAATCCATGAAATGTTGCTTTTACAACCCATATCATAGGGGGCACTCCAATCCAGGTAAAGCAGGAAAGAAGATGGGAATCACACATTATCCACAGCATCAGTCTGCACATCTAGCAAGCCTTTTGGGAATTGGTCTTGTTTAGCAGAGATTAAATAACAATACTCAGTGTAACTTCTAATTCATTATTCTGTCTGTTTTCTTTCACATATGTAGTTTGGTTCACTCATGAACTAAATGCAATTTATAAAAAGCCATCACAACAAAAGGTAATACATAAAACATTCCAAAACCAACCACACCAAAAAAAAAGTCTTCTAAAGATAGGACTGAGTTACAAAAGCCCACACCACAGATGATGAAAGCACACTAACAACTGAAAAATACACCGGTGTCGTAGAGAATACACCACACCACAGAACCTATGGACAGAAGGATCAGGATCCCACACTACTGCCAATAAATGCCAGTTATAGCTGACTGACACACAGTTGGGTACACACACACACACAGTGCACAAGCACCATATTCAAAAGCAACACACGCACGCACACATACAAGCACCACATGCCAAATTAACACACACACACACCATGCACAAACACCACACACTCACACTCACAATGTATACCCACACCATGCACAAGCACTGCTCTCTCTCTCACACACACACCATGCACAAACACCACGCACACACACATATCACATCACGCACACACACACACACACAACACACACACAAATCCATGAAGTCGACAGGCTTGAAATTGTCAAAGTTCACCTCGATACCCGGATCACCCGTGAAAGAAATGTCGGGACTGGTATCTGTCCATTCTGAAACAAGTTCAGACTGACGAGTGCCACGCCCTCTTCCTCTGCCATGCCCCCTCACTCTGGACCCTCGCCGTTATCCTAAACCCCTTTCCCTTCCTCAACTCCCACCCCGACCTCTCACAACAGGAGGGGGGAGCAGTCGACGTAGACAATTGGCTCGTCACTCCAATTCGGCCCCACTTGCGCTGGTATCGCTCAGTTGGAAGCCAGGGATCATCAACACCAATCTCCGATAACAAAGGGTGGTGTTGATTGTGATCGCTTTCTTCCTCCTCCGAATCACTTCCTTCCGCTTCTCTGAAGTCTTCGTCATCGCTTTCACGGTCTCGAATAACTTCTTGAAGCACTTCAAGAGCATTATAACATTTGAAAACATGACGCCTGGACGAACTGCCTGCTTGACTCACCATCTTGAACCGAGAATGACTCATCTGAAAGTTGCCAAAGTTCACGGTCCGAACACAGCGCGAGCCGGTCTGTCACTGACCCTGTAAGGGAAGGAACCATCCTTTAGGGTCCCTACAACAGTTTACACCATTTTTTTTCTCCTTGCCTCTCTTCTTTAAATCCCCAAATATTGATGATGAAATTACCTCGAACAGTGTTTGATATGCAGCACACAGCCTTCCAGAAACAACCTTGAACACCGTTTGTTCAAAGGCAGTCAACGGGTTTAAGTTTAGATTTATTTTTTTGGATGAAATTGGGGGGTGGAGTTTTAGCACATTAAAAAAGTGCTAGTATGATGAAATCATCTTGCTGACTTGGTTGGTCAGTTGTCTGAGCTGTTCACGGACACCAAGAAGGACTTGGAGGAGACAAACGAAAAGCTGACCATCACCACGGGCAACCTGGACAAGGCCACCACCGTCCTGACCAAGACCAAGGCCCTCCTGCGCGAGACTGAGAAGGATCGGGACGAAAACGCACACCTCCTGTCTGAGCACGTGACCACGGAGACCCAGCTCTTCTCACAGGCCTCTCAGGTGAGTGAAATGCTTCAGTCAGAGTTTCCATGTGTTCAGAGGCAGTGTTTGCTCGGTAGGTTAATACATTCTACAGAGGTTTTCAACTTTTCCGTTCTCTCCAGTCTTTGTTGCATTGAAAACGCATGAACCTTTACAAGTAGTCCAATATATGTACAAGCATCAGAATTGTAGTGGAATCTGATTTTGAGGTAGGAAAAGTTGATGGTATTGATCTAATTACCGTTAAATAATAGCCTGTGCATATTTATTGCAATTGGTTTGTTTTAATGTCTTTGATGAAAGCATGCTTTGTGAGTGGGAAGATGAATTGAGTTCTTACATTGTGCAGAATCTCAATTTGGCTTTAGAAGTTCATCATGGGAAATCTGTCTGTTGATTTGGTTATAAATCAGGTCAAGGCATTAATCTCTAGCTGTAAATCAAAATTTATGTTGGGGGGGGGGGGGGGGGGGGGGTAAATAGTGGACAAAGAGGAGGGAGGGGAAGGAAACTGAAAAAGAAAGAAGAAAGAAAACAAAGAGATACTGTTGCAGCTACTGAGCACTACAGAGTCATCCATCGGCGACGTGGAGGGACTGCACTCCAAGCTGGACCGCAAGCGCAGTGTGGAGAGCCACAACCAACAGACCCAGCTCACCTTCCAACAGCGTTTCCATGGCAGCTTGGAGGCCATGAGGCAGGAGGTGACCAACTTTACCGAGACCTATTATGCACTGAACACTCGAGCTGTGGACACCTTGGGTAAGTGATATAATTATGTAGTGTTTTGCTTTTGTTTTTATTTTGTTTGTTTTGTTTTAAAGGGTAGGGGGACTTGTTTCTAGGTTTGGGAGCAGATGTTTATTTTCCCCCCAAGGCCCTAATTTTCTTAGTGTCAACACTGTCACTGTTGGCTTAGTTGTAAAACTCAGTATTTTGAATTATTTTCCTCTGTATCCTTATCTTTTGAGACCTGTTTACCCACACAATACATTTCTCTTTACACATGTTTAGCGAAAATGCGATGAATATAATGAAGTAGAAAACTACTTTGACAAAAAAAAATTATAAATTAAGTTCTTGAGCAATAATTTAGGCATGTGTGTAATAATCATGTTGTCTTAGTGTGCTTTTACCAGTGAGCAACAACTCTCACGAACTCATGCGCACAATATCACAACTGTGAGAGTCTTTGCAGGCTTCCCACAGGTTGGGAAGGTTTGGGAAAAACGGATGGTCCTTTTCCCAGTTGTGAAAGTTTGGGAAAAATGGCATATGGTGTCTGTGGGTTGGGACGGTTTGGGAAAAGTGAACAAGCATCTTCAAAAACTCGAACAAGCATCTTCAAAACCAAAGAGATGGAAAACCAGACAACAAAGGCTCAAACAAATAAATTCTAATTGTCTGAAAATCACCACCATCATGACTGACAGTTTGCTCTACTTATGGAGTGTAACCATTTGTTGTCAAGAGTTACAAGCCAGTGTATAAAAAATGAAAATTTACCTGCCGTTACCATATGTGTATGAGATGTAACATGGTTGGGAAAACCGGTGCTGGGGTTGGAAAAAGGTTGGGAATTTTGTTTCTCCAAGTCTGTATGAACCCTGCTTTGACAACATGCCACTGTGCTGGAACAATGGAGGGGACTACAGATCAAGAATTTTTTTTTAAAGAGAAAAGGAAAGAAAAAAAAGCTGACCAAAGAGCTTCGATATAAGCAAAGGTATGCAAATAATCAGGTTTGAAAGTAATCTGTATTGAAAGAAAATAGTTTATACTGTAGTTAGTGGAAGATCAGGTATCCCTCTACCCTCTGCTGTGTCGGTAGTGTGACAACAACGAAAATAAAGAGGAAAAAACAATGCCCGCCCACACACCCCCACCCCCCTCCCCCCTCTGCTTTTAGGAAGATGCCCTCCAGTCCCCGCATTCCATTTTTACAAAAATTTGGAAGATGTGTTCACACAGTTTGTAGGAAATGCACTCATTTCACTTGAAAGCTATACCAACAGCAGTTCTAGAGTAGAACGGTATGTATCTCATTTCAGTGTCCAGTGTCGGTAGACAAGAGGACTTTGCCAAGAAGCTGCAGGGGGAGTTTGGTGCCCTGTCATCTCTTGTAGGATCACAGTTGGATCAGCTGACCCAGCACCATCAGCAGAAATTCACTGCTGCAAAGGACTGGGGCACCAGTCTGGCCTCCTCTGTGAACAAGATGAAGGTGAGTGGCCCTGTCTTCTGATCACACAGTTGACCCCAGTCTTGACGTACTGGGGCTTTTTGGAAGGCGGAGAATTTTTAACCCCTTTTATGACAAGTTCAGAAATCTCTGCTAGAAAAGAAGTGAAAAAGAATTTTCTTTCAGAAAAAGAGAAACGAGCACAAAAAAACAAAAAAAAGCTGTATTATCAAAGCATGTTTCTTTGAAGGCCAGGGGGGTGGAGGTAATGAAAGTATGCCATACAAACACAAACAAAGACACGGACAGAGACAGGCACACACACACACACACACACACACACACAACTTTTCTCTGTGTCTTTGTCCTTCTTTTTTTGAATTTATAAACAGAGATATTTTGAGGTGTGTGCAGTAGTACTACAGGCAGCAGAAAGCAACACCAAAACATACCATCATTCAGTTGAAGAAGAGCGTCAACGATAATGAAATCCTGGCTCTGTGGTTTGCAGTCCAGTGAGGAGTGCCGTCTGTCAGAGGTGTGCAGTCGTGTGGTGATGAGCGGCATGAGTTCTGTGGAGGGAGAAGCTGCAGTACCTGCTGGACCAGCTCCAGACCATGTCAGCCCTGCTTCACACACAGGTCAGTCCTGCCGACAGTCACAGTGAGAGAGTGTATGAGAGTTTAGCGTAGCATTCTTTCATGTTCCTTGACACTAAGGTAAGTCAATTTTATAAAGTTCAAAGAGTCGAATTTAATTTTGCTAACGACATGCAAAATTTACAGATACCATTTAATAGCAATAGGAATGTGCTCAACTACCAACCAGTCATCTGTTTTGTTGTATATGGCGAGTAATTGAAGATGTAATGCTCAGAATTTCGGTAGATGATTTTGGACCAACTCCAAGAAAAGAATTATTTGAATGGAGGTTTTTGCATGTTTGTTCACAGTATCTGTGCATTCAGCCATCAAAAGTTGGTGCAACATATGCCAGATGCAATGCATGTGCACTAGATTTCAAAATAAGCTATGATGTGTTTGCGTTGTCCTGTTTCATAGAGTGAAGAATTTTTTTGACAAAAGATTGTTTTGATCTGACAAATTTTCAATATTGTACTTTGAAATAGTGAAGGGGTGGGCACCTCTACTTTTTTTTTTTTTTTTTTTTTTTAATCTTTCCACAGTTTGAGCCAATGAGAAAACAGGAAATGAAGCTTATCCCATATGTGGCAGACGAAAACGATAATGTTAGTGAAGGGGGGGGGGGGGGGGGTCTTTTATGTTTGTTTACCACAATAATGTTTATGACTGAAAGTATGCACTGGTCTGCGTAAGAAGTGTTTTTGTTATTGAAACTATCTTCGTTGAAGGGCAAAAAATCGAAGAATATATTACACAAAAATAGAAGAGATAATTTATAATGTTCATTTCACCTGAAAGTAAGAAAATTAATGCTGAAGCTTCTTTTCAAATCCTGAAGAATTACATGGAACTGTGTATGTCAGTTTCCTAATCTAAAAATATGCAATATGGTATTCTTGCTTTCATGTGATAAGAGAACATTAAAAATCACAAATATCAGTGTTTAAGAATGTTGCTCTTTTCACGCCCAGAAACAAGAACATGAGAAGCTAATGAAGAACCATCGACAGCAAGTGTGGGAGAGCATTGTGGGATTGTCAGCAGTAGTGGAGGACCATGTTGACAGGCAAAGTCAGCAGCTGGAAAAATTGCAGGAGGAATCGCAGAACTTTGATGTCACCCAGACTGGCTACAGTCAGGTAAGTGTACCATTTTACCTCACATTTATCTGTGTCAACAAAAATAGCTTTTATTTGCATACAGGGTTGAAGAGGTTCAAATTAAGCCACAAACTGTCAGTCCACAATGATTTTTCTGGAGAATTTAGAATAAAACCATGCTCAGGAGGAAATAAAACAATATTCGGGAACTGTTTACTGTTCATCAGTTAGCTTCTGAGACCTGAGCATGTCTTCCCAAAAGATTTCTGTGAGAGTTTCTCTTCTAATTGTTACTGTGCCTGGCACATGTATTTGTATCGTACCAAAAGAATACCAACAAAAACATATATTTAGAAAGATTGGTCAGATTCCTTTGTAGGCTCACACTGTTAGAGAATGAAAGTGAGATATCAAGGGTTGATTATATCCACTGAACCACACTGAGTGAGCATATGAGAGGTTCAACACTGGAGTCTGAATGAATCATCCATACCAATGTTTCTGTTGCAGAATATTGAGAGCAAACTTCAAGAACTGATGACGCTGGTGTCCAAGCAAAATGTTGATCGAGATAACCACATGCAGCAGGTTTGTCCATGATTTGTATGTTTCCTTGTAAAAAGTAAGAACAATTTTTTCACGAGTGCTCCTTGTAAATATCTGCAATTGTTTAAGAGATGTTGCTGTGTTCTAAAATGGAAAAAAGTGTGAATAATATGTGAGTTGCCTTACAATGTGTCCGCTTCCCATAAGCAAATGCACTGTAAAGTATTATTTAACTTTTCCATTAGAATAATGTTCCCTTAGTTATATTAGCATGTTCAATGTTAGTCCTGTCACTAATAACAAATTGAGTTGCATCTCAAAATAAGAACTGCTTTTGTTCTGCTATCTTCTTCTTGGAAAAAGTTGCGTCTGACCTGATTCAGAGGTACAATCGGAGAGAAAACTAAATAGTTTTTGGTCTATGGGAAAGACTGTTTTTAATTAAATGATCGAGCTTATGGCATATACAGTTTCCTTTAAAACAAAGCCTATGTATATATATTTTTTAAATTACATTCTGCGGATGCTCATGTTTGGGCTAATTACAATGTGTGAGCAGCTTGTCAAATTTATAGCAAAACATCATGGAGTTAACATCTGAGCATGCAGCATGTATCAGTGATCATTATACTCAAAGTCTGGTGTGTTTACTCTCTCTCCTCTCCTCTCCTCTCTCTCTCTCTCTCTGTAAATTTTGTGAATGTTCAAAAAGGCCATGTTGGAGTACTAACAGTTGCTGAGAATTGAGTTTTGGCGTCATATACTGTACCATGTCAGACAATAGCATTCACGGCAGTTAGTCTGCTCTGCCAGGCCGAAGTTTTTGTGTGGCTAATGCAGTGATAAGACAGTCACGTGGTGCCCAACCCACTTCCGCCGTAGGGAGAAGCCAGTGTAAGTCTCCCATACGTCATTCTCTCTCGGCCTGCCGTCAAAGCAAGATAAGTCTTGTGCTCTGTCTCGCCTTCTCTTTGCCGTTGTGTTTAGATAGCCTTGTGTTTGCTTCTTTGCTTATTTGTTGTGGCTTTTCGCTTCACCCTTTCATTCTTGAACCGGTGGGGCTTTTGGTTTGGTGGCTTTATTCATTTGTTTAACCACGCCATCCTCGCCTGTGCCTTTGTCTTGGCACTTGCGTTTTGCATTCGGCGCTTTCGATCTTCGAAAGTCGGAAAACTCCATCGCCGGTTTCGCCCTTTCCCCCCAGTTTTGGCTTTTACGGCCCCTTGTTTAACGATCTCGGTCCCTTCCTTCCATTTGGACCCCCATTCGCCTAACTTTCACGTAGTCCACTCGGATTCCTTTTCTTGCCGGTCGTTCCGCCTTTTTTGTTTTCGCCCGGCCAAAACCGCGTCACTTACGATCGACCTGCCTCGATCTCTCACGGGACTTCTCGTTGCATTTAATACAATTTCAGTTTCTCTCACGAGTTGGTTGAGCTTTTCCCTATCCCTCAATCCACCTCTTTGTCTCCCTTTGCGATCGTGCGTTCCGTGTTTGTTCCCCACCACCAGTGCCCAACATGGTTTGAAGGACACTAACGCTCGAGGCGCTCCACTCTTCGGCAGTCGCTCTCTACCCCGGAGGGGTCGTGTGTCGATTCCACGGGACAAACCGCTCACGCACACGATGAGCGTACGGTCGGTGTAGAGGAGGGTTCCGTGCAGGGGACGCGCGACCCATCATTCCGATTCCCCCTCTACCCGACCGGCGGATACACGATCGTCGCGATCGAAGTCCAACAGTCGTCCCGTCGGATAAACAATCGGAAAGTCTTTGCCGACTGTTTTTCATTTGCTTCCTTCCCTAAGCCCAAATCCCCCAAGGGCAAGGCTCCCATGAAAGGACCTTCCCGTTCTAAATCTTCACAGTTCCCTGACTGGTTCGCCTGTTCGACTCGACCGCGTAAGGAGACCCTCTCCCATCATGCGCGTCCGGCGATCATCGGCCCCAGGGACCCTTGCCGATACCCGGACCGGCACGGGTGGCGACTCGCGGACGGAATCCCGCACGTCACCCGATCTATTGGGGACTTGTGATGCTAGAAACCTCCACTAACGTCCACACAGTCTCAGGACGCTCCCCCCAACCGGGTCCGGGTTCAGCCACGCCCCGGGACACGAGGGGTCAACATCCGGTGGGGGAATTGTGGCCGGTCTTCGGTGGAACCCCCCACTGACCACAATCCCGGGTCAGGTACGCAGGCATCGAGTCGCTCGGATCTGCGACCTCACCCCCGACGGTCGAACCACCCCCGATCGATCGTCCCAATCTCCCCTAGGGGTACAGGACTTTGGGGGAGCCGACTTCTTCCGCTCCCCTATTGGGCAACGTCCGCGGTTCCCGTTCCTAGGAGGGGGAGGATCGACCGCGGACCAGGGGTAACCCCTCGTCCCTTGAGTTTTACGCGACGTCTCAGCCATCCCCGTCCCTACCACACGGCCAGGAGGCTCGGCGATCGTAACACTCCCCGACCCTCTGCCACGCAAGGGGCCGGTGCGGACCCCACCGGGAGATGCAGGAGGCAGGGGCTCTCCCGGGGTGCGCAGGGTTACCGGGTCCCGAGGAGACTCTGCCTCTGGGCCTCCACAGCCCTCCTTTCTCCCGGGGACCGGGTGGTTCTATTCCCCCGAGAGGATTCAGTGGCTTAGCTGGACTCTTCCCCTGACTCCATCTTTGGCCTCATGTGGCATCCGGCCTCCCAGAGCTGGATCGACCTGGGGCCCCATTCTCTCGGGCGCTTTTCGATCGGCAGTCCCCTAGTTTTCACGCCGATTACGGAACCACCGGGGAATCGTCCTCGTTTTCACCCCTCTTCCCAACGAGTTCACGATCCCACGCACCCCTGACATGGCCTTCCGAAGGTGGACCTGAACTTCCCCTTCACGATCAGACTGACCCACAGTTGGAGGGGGTCTGAGGAATTCCTCCCCCAGTCTGGGGACCTTTCCATTTTGGAGAGCTGGCCCCCTGATCTTGTTGTTAGGGAATCCCCCCCCTCTAACAACATCTTGCCCTTTCCCGTTTCACGGGGTTCACCCCCTACCAGCGATCACGGTCAAGGATAGCCGCCCCCCAGACCATCACTCCTTTTTTGGGGCAGATCGGCCCCCCTCGCCAGGGGTACACATGCCGTTCCCCACCGGGGACTGACTTCTTATCACCCCCCAACGCGGCCCCAATAGGAGTATTCCTCAAGGCCCCGCGTCGGGCCCCCTCATGTCTTTTCTCCTTTTCTGCCAATCCGGCCACCAGGGAGATTGCCATTTCCCCGGCTGACCTCAGGCTCACTCCTAACCGCCCCCCTCCCACATCCACCTCTCTTTCTTTCAAAACCCGACAGAGTGGGACAGAATCGCCAGAGCTGGCATTCTGCACACCACCGCGGGGCATGCCTTCTTTGGGACATTTTCCCTACAGCGAGGGGAGGAACTCGGGCCCAAATGAGGGAGGGCATTTGTCTCAGGCTTCAGACCGGGCGACACTGGGGCAGGCCCCAGCCTGTTTGTGACCCCCTTATGCGTTTTCTTGTCAACAAGATAGCGCACCACCTCGGGGCTGCGGCGGCCCAGCGCAGCCAGGAGTCACTTAACTGCCTTCTGGCTGTAGAGACGCCTGCTATCACAGGCCCATCTCTCCCCAGCGCTCAAGGGGGCCCTTTACGCTGCTTTCCGGGTCAGGGCAGGGGCTTTTCGGCGACTATTCCTCTGCGGTCATTTCCCCATGCCGTCGAGGAGCGCAAACAGGCCGCTTCTTTTGCGACCAAAAACCCTCGTCAGCACCGCCCTTCTAGACCATTCTTTCGTCCGGCCCTACCCACGCCAGACCCCAGCCCTACCCCAAGCAGCGTCCCTCGAGGCCCGCCAAACCCCCTACGCCCAAACCGAAAAAACCCCAACAGAATTTTCGGTTCGGCCACAGGCCCGGCCCCGGAGGTGAACTAGCGGACCCACCTTCCGAGGGGTGGGACATGTCAGTTTTTCCAGACCACCTCAGCCCCTCTGCCCCCCTGGCAGGCAGTCTGTCCCGGCACGCCCCCAGTGGCGGCGCATGGGTCTCAACCCCTGGTGGTTTCTGTTCTGCAGGATGGGTTCCCGTCTACCCTGGGCACACGAACGCCCTCCCCTCTGTCCCCCCCTCCTCCTTCCCCGGCGACCCACCTCCCGCCCAGGCGGAGGCCCTTCGCCGGGGAAATCGAGGAGTTTTCTCCGCAAGGGCGCCAATCCCCGAGGTACCACACCCAACCCGGGTTTTACTCTCGCCTCTTTGTAGTCCCAAAGGCCTCGGGCGGCTGGAGGCCCATCCTGCCCTTTTCCCCCTCTCAACAGATTCCTCAGGACAACCAGATTCAAGATGGAGACCCGGCCCAGATCGGGGAAACTCCATCCACCATCTGGACTGGGCCCCTCGATAGATCTCAAGATGCTTACTTCCAGATCCTCACCCACCCGTCCCACAGACGATACCTTCGTTTCGTCGGGCGGGCCGGGTGTTTCAATTCAAGGCCCC
This sequence comes from Conus ventricosus, assembly GCA_018398815.1. Classification (NCBI taxonomy): domain Eukaryota; kingdom Metazoa; phylum Mollusca; class Gastropoda; order Neogastropoda; family Conidae; genus Conus; species Conus ventricosus. Next base: position 102,286,028 of record CM031597.1, on the reverse strand, counting down.
CCCATTCGGACTCCCCCTGGCTCCTTCCTCTTAAACAAAGGTATTTCAAGGAGATGGCCCCCCTTGCCAGACGGGGACATTCGCCTCCTTGTCTCCCTCGACGACTGGCTCGTCCTGGCCCCCTCTCAGGCCCTAGCCCAATCCCACACCTCAAAGCTACTTCAGCTTTGCTCCTCTCTGGGGTTCGTCACCAACCCCGCAAAATGCGGCTCTCGCCCAGTCAGCAATTCACCTTCCTGGGCATGAGCTTCGACACCACCTCCATGGTAGTCTCCCCGACCCCGGGAGGTCCGCTCCGCTAGTGGATCTCATTTCCCACCTTCGCTCTCTCCCCTCACTTTGGCAAGGACACTTTCCTCCCTCCTAGGGATTTATGAGTCCCTGTCTCCTCTCATTCCCTAGGCAGAGTTCCAAAGCGACAGCTTCAGAGGGAGTTCCGCCGTCGTTGGTCCCAGACCAACGACAGCTGGAACCAGCCCGTCCCCTAGGGCCTTGGTTCTTTGGGCCACGGAGGAGTGGCTCAGCCCATCCACCCTGGGGCCCCCCGGGGTTCCCATCTCCCTCCCATCCCAGGCCCTGGAACTTTTCACAGACGCCTCCACTCGGGCTGGGGGCCCCTCTGGAGAGCAGTCACGCCTCGGGGGTTTGGGATCCTCTGACTGCTCGTCTTTCACTCAACATCTTGGAACTGGAGGCGGTCAGATCGCCCTCCCAGTTTCCCGTCCATTGTCGCCCACCGATTTGTTCTCCTTTTCACGGACAACACTTCGGTAGCTTGTTACATCAACAAGGGGGGGGGGGCACACTCCATCGGCCTCTCCCTCCGTACAGAGGCCCCCTCCCCTGGTGGTCACACGCAGGGGGTCACCTTCGCGCGAGACACTAGCAGGGACTCACAAAAATCCTGGCAGACTCTCTCGCCGATCCAAGTCTGTCCTCCACACGGAATGGACCCCAGCCGGCTTACCCTTTCAACCGTGTGGGAAAATTGGTTCACACCAATGATCGACCTCTTTGCCACACGGTTCAACCATCGTCTGCCAGTGTATGTGTCCCCGGTCCCGGACCCCAGGCTTACGCCATCGAACGCCCTGTCCCTTCCTTGGTCCGGCCTCATAGCTTACGCCTTCCCTCCCTTCCCGATCCTCCACAAGGTGATTCAGGGGAAGGCGAGACTCGAGAGACCCAGGCTCATTCTCATAGCCCCATGGTGGCCCACTCAGTCCTGGTTCCCGGACCTCAAGTCCCTCACTCACGAACCCCCCCTCCAGTTGAACACCAGGTGGGACATGCTCAGGCAACCCCTGTTCGGGCCCTCCTACGCCAATTTCCCCCGGTTCTTCACCTCCCGCCTGGCTTCTGTGTCAGCCCGGCTGCGAACATCCAAAACCCCTCTCGAACGGACAGGTCCCGTTCCTCCTCGATACCCTCTCCTCGCCGGGGCCCTTTAGGAACTCCCCAGACCTAGCCCTGTCCTCTCGCAGAGCTAGCACGGAGTCCCTTTTGGACTGCAGATGGAGGAAATGGGTCTCATGGTGCAAAGCCAATTCTGTCCCTCACATTCGCCCCCCCAACATCCAAATAGGAAATTTCCTGTCCCAACTTAACCTCTCTGCTAGCTCCATCAGGGGCTACAGGTCGGCCATCCCGCACGACCATCCTCCAAATGGCCGGGCCTTCCTTGAGAATGATTTCCTTTCAGAGGGTCTCCAGAGGGGCTTCTTTCGTGAGGCCCAATCCCCCAGACGCGTTCCCCTTTGGGACCTCTTCACTGTTCTTGACGTCCTCAATAACCCCCTTTGAGCCTTTGTCCTCCATTCCTTTTCGACCTTTTGTCCATGAAGACTACCTTCCTCCTCGCCCTCGCTTCCGCGAGACGGCGAGGCGAGATCCATGCCCTTAGCGGGGACCCCAGAGACATTGCCTTCCACAAAAGACGGCTCCGTCTCTCTTAAGTTCCTTCCCGAGTTCCTAGCCAAGAACCAGGAACCCGGCCCGTCCCTCCCCTTACCTCATCATCGCCCGCTGGCGGATACACTAGGGGGCGACACCTCTTCGGACATAGCCCTTTGCCCTTCTCGATGTCTAACACAATTACTGGGGAAAGCTCGCGCCCCAGGCGCGTTTCACAAAGACGTCTTCTCTTTCCATCAACCCCAGTATACACGAAAGACATCTCAGCTGGCATGTCTCTAGGTGGCTCTCCAAGACGGTCAGAACTGCCTATTCCCAGGCATCCCGGGGTCTCCCGTCTCTTCCCCCGGGCCCATGAGGTCAGAGCGCTGGCCACTTCGGCAGCATTCCAGCACTCTGTTCCCATGCGCCACCTCCTGGAGGCGCCTTCTGGGGTTCGGAGAATCCCCTTTATAAAATTTTATTTGAGGGACATCCGTGACCAGGCTGATGGTTCTAATGGGATATCCTTTGTGGCGGCTAATGCATCCATATGGGTAACCCCAGGAACCACTAGGGCACTCGCCTCCTCCTTTTACTATGAAAATTTGCTATTGTCTGACATGGTACGTATATGACGCCAAATGGGGAGTTTGTATTAACTCCCTGTTGGCTAGTATACTTACCATGTCAGACTCTAATGCCCCCCACCTTCCCCGCTAGCGCCAAGGTTTGGGGTTACCTTGCGCGCAGGCTCGATGAATGACGTAGGGGAGACTTACATGGCTTCTCCCTACGGGGGAAGTGGGTTTTGGGCACCACGTGACTGTTTTTATCACTGCATTAGCCCCAACAAAAACTTCGGCCTGGCAGAGCAGACTAACTGCCCTGAATGCTATTGTCTGACATGGTAAGTATACTAGCCAAACAGGGGTTAATACAAACTCCCCATGTTTTAACCTTTTTTTGTTGTTGCTGTTTTGAAAGGTTACATCTCGGTTGGAAACAGCTCAGTGCACTGGAAACACCTTCGATCCAAGTTCAAGAGTGAGTAAATGTTTACCTTTTTGTTCAAAACTATGGTAAGAAACTCATGATGCAAGACAGTTTTTGATTGTGTTCTTGATTCTGATCCTGCCTGAAAACCTGAAATTTACAATGTGCTCCATTTCTGTTTAGGTCACATAACAGCAATGCATAACCCCTTTCTTTTCTGAACCTTCAGTGACGAGGATAAATTTGTATGGTCCAATGCTGTTAATGAAAGCTGCCCAAGACTGCAGCCTGTCTTCTTTCACTGGCTAGATTATTATGTAATTGTAAGCAGCTAATAATAGCCCCGTGCAGTCTTTTTATGTCGTCGTCTTTCTCTCTCTCTCTCTCTCTCTCTCTCTCATTCATGGGCACATTGATCACTTCTCAGTATCAGCGTAAGTTTGAGCCAGGCATTTTAGGTAGTTTAGCAGCATAAAAAGGGAGATGTTTTTGTAGGATGAAAAGATTTTCTTTTGCCTACTTTTTTAAAACTACATACTCCAAATTTTTGGGTACTGAAAATTTTGCAAAAATAATATGGTGCAAAACAAAAACAAAAAAAGAAATATTGACTAAACCTCATTCGAAGGTAAAAGTTTGAAAATTAAAGTAATCAGACCTGCCTACCCCTTTCCCTAATCGTCCGTAATCTTACGGAAATTAACCCCCATTCGGAGGTACGATTTTCCGTGCGAAAATTACGGAAAGAAAATTGAAAAAATACGCAAATTCCAGACTCGGAAAAATTGTCGACTGCTAGACCTTTCCGAGACCCCAGAGTAACTTCCCTTGATCAAGCCGAAACCACAGATGGTTCGGAACTTGGGGATTGGTCAATGTGGTGCTGTGGGCCAACACGACGCGCCATCACATCTGTGCGCGCCATTCGAAGCCTTTTTTTTTCAGCCATTGTAAGACAAAGTTTCAACCGATTTTTTGCCGGCGATTGTGAAAATGGCGGAGAAATCTTCTAAACGTTTGCATGAAAAACCCACGACGAGGGTTCGAAAACCACTGTGCCACAACGGAAGAAGGCGAAGAAAGCAATGTGTTCCGAAGTAAATACACGCGGACTTGGCCTTGTCTTTTGCAATCCAAAAACTGGACCTGGATTTGTATATGCTCGGTGTGCAATTCAGACTTTCTCCATCGGACATGGGGGAGCAAATGACTGCAAGCGCCATATCTCGGGGAAAATGCACAAAGAGACAGCTGCGAGTGCCTCCAGTCAGAAGATCACATCGTTGTTTACGAAATCCAGCGAGAGCAGCCGTCAGACCCACACACGGAAGATCACCGACGCAAAGCTGATCTGCGAAAACAACTTGTCCCTGAGCTGTGCTGACAAGATAGTGGCGAAAATGAAAAGGTCCTTTTCATTTTCGCCACTATCTTGTCAGCACAGCTCAGGGACACACACACACACATATTTTTGTGTATATATATATATATTTTTTTTTGGGGGGGGGGGGGGGGGTTGTACATTAGGTTCTTCATCAGTGGTGTCATCTGTGGTGACTGCTGTGTAAGTTACAAACTGTCAAGTATATCACCTTTGAATTGACCTGAAACTCCTGTCCTGAGTCCGTCATCAGCCATCATCCCAAGGTATTTTAATTCTGCTTTGTTGTTTTTGTTCCTTTTTTACTGTTTATATTTTTTGTTAAAATGTTAAAAATGTAGTTGGAGTTTTGTACACATTATTTGTTCAAAAACGCCGTGTATTACGCGTCCGTGGAATTACTGAAGGAAAATGCAAAATTACTGAAAATCTCTGTGGTTAGTACTGATGAGCATAACATGAGGTAGGCAGGTCTGAATGTTTATATTTCTCGCATTGAAGTTACTCCACGTAACAGCAAAAATTTACCAATGTTAAATGTATGATATTTAAAGTTCTGTCCTCTACAATAGACACACTATCTACTAGAGTGGATGATGTATTTACTATTTTAAATGAAAGTTACTTATCAATCCTTGTAATGTTGTTACAAGATGTACAAACTGTATCATAAAGGCTTGAGTTTTCTGCAAAATTTCACACATGGGGTGCCATGTCAGCAAAAGACTATGTCTCTCTGTAGATAATTTAATGAGAACTGTGTATGGATTTAACCCCATGAATTACAACTGCGCACACACTTTGTTCCATTGGCTTGATACTGCAGCAGGGACAATGATCCCAAGAACTGTTTCTGCCATAGGGAACCATGGTTTACCAGACTGCACATTTTCAATCTGGATCGCTCCCGTTACTCACTTGATTTAAATCCGAGATAGAAAATCCATATCAGCAAGATGGGAATTGCCAAGTCAGGTAATTATGACACCCCCTCACCCCATCCCCCACCTCATACACCTTCACCCCTAACCTTCAAAAATAGAGAGAGAAAAAAAGGAAATTGCAAAAGACTTTCTTGGTTTGGTTTGGTTTTATGTCAGAATATTGTAAATGTAGAGTTGGCTCAGCATGACAAAAGACTTTCTTGGTTTGGTTTGGTTTTATGTCAGAATATTGTAAATGTAGAGTTGGCTCAGCATGATAACACTTCCAAATTTGATGGCACTCACTGTATACTACTTCCGTTTTTTTCCCTCCAATGGAACTGCAGCCGCATGGACAACCTGCATGACACGCTGGAAAAAGCTGAGAAGACCCACCAGGCAGAGATGACTGCTCACTGCACAACACATACCACACATCTGGAACAAGTGAGTAGCTTCCATCTGTGTTCATTCTCCACACTCAGTGATTTTATTCTGACTGTACACAATCTGCAATCAGTAATGGTACAACCAGTGGATATTCAGACAGAACCATGTGAAAAGGCTTTGCTAAATGTTGTGAAATAAGTCCCTTAGATTAAGAATGATACTGGATATTTTGTCATTGTCTGTACCTCCATCAACTGGGGGGGGGGGGGGGGGGGGGGGGTCCCTCTCCATATCACTTTCTCAAGATCTTGGCCTGTGACCTGCTGCACAAGGATGAGACTATACAATACCAGTGTGAAGTCTGTTAGACTGCATGGAGTAGAGACATAAGAACTAATTTAAACACACACACACACACACCACACACACACACACACACACACACACACACACACACACACAGAAGTAGCTGGACGTTACTACCTGTCTGATCAGAATGTGATATCATAAGAAGACTAGAATGATGTGATCACTCTCAAGATGGTGATTTTGAAAGCGAGAATAGTATAATCTTTTAAAAAAGCAAGCTTTCTGCATGGATTCAGTTGAAAATTGCCTGGTCACAGTGACCAGCATGATTAGCAAATCAGTGATTGTCAGAGACTGATCTAGGATTGTCAGAAACTGACCTGGAGTACATATACGAAGTCACTGTTACATTGCTTAAAGCTAATTAATGAGCCAACACAAAAAGTGACAGATTTTTTAAGACATTTCTGTTTTCAAAAAGTGTTTGGTTTGAACCGCATTTGCACATAGTGTGTGTGTGTGTGAAGTTGGGGAATGTCAGAGAATGGGGGAGCAATACCAAACTGAGAGTGGTGTATATTTGTAAAAATGCGTTGTGCGTCAGCTCTTTGAAAGGAGAGAGTGGAACTGGGCGTGATCATTTTAGCTTTGTGAGTATTAGTATTGTAGCAGGGCCTAGTATGCAACTGTCTTGGCTGAAAACCAATGGAAAGAACTGTGGTTTGTGTTACAGTATGGGTCAGCAGTAGAGGAGTGCCGAGTAGCCAACACACACAGCTGCAAACAGAGCTGACCACAGCCCTGCGCACCTCCCAACAGGTGAGTACTCTCCTCCCTTCCTCTTTTCTTTCATTCATCTGTCCTTGAATGAATCCCTCCCTCCCTCCATATATGTCTAGCTCTTGCTGTGTTTATTCAGCTGGTACACATGGCTGCTGAAAAGTAATGTGTGGCTGACGCAGTTTTGTAATTTAGTGCTCTTTGTTGCCATTCTCAGACCTGTTTACGCCTTTGGCGTAATAAATCACGATTTCAAACCTCCAATTACGCCATTACGCCTTCAAACATTAAATTCCGCCACGCGGATCGCCAAAACTACACTTTTCGAAAGCAATCATTCTCATCGGTTCAACAACGCGATGGCCCGTTCACTCACTGTGCCGCCTGCGAAAGTTACAGTGTTCAGTTATTCCTTCATATCAGTGTAACCGAAAGCCAGCATTGCGGGCAGGCATGAGGTTGAACGTTTTAGTAAGGGAGATAACTTTCGCGGGTTGACATCATTATCAAAGATGGCGTCAAAGCGTGCTCAGGATGAGACAGACGACGATTCTGATTACCGTGTTACGGAAGAAACAGTTCCTGAGAAACCAAAAAAGGCACGAGTTACTCAAAAATACCGCCAGGTATACCATGACAAGTATAACTGTCTTTTCCCATCAAGAAAAGGGCCGGGATATGTGCATTGTAGCATATGCAAGTCGGACTTCAGCTGTGAACATGGCGGAATGTTCGATTGTAAGAGACATGTGGGCACGGCTTCTCACAAGCAGTTCATCGAAGCAGCTGGAAAGCAGAAATCTATCGCGAATTTCATGATCCAGAGCAAGCATGATGATTCTGGCTCTCTCTCTCTCTTTTTTCTCTCTCTTTTTTTCATGCTTGGCAGTGGGGGTGGAGGCACTGGCAGAGTGACTGATTGTGTATTTGTGTGAGAACATTTGCTTCCAGGATTTGTACACAAGGGGACTTTCTGAAGACTTCAGATGTGTGTGTTTTTTTTTTTTTAATTTTAAATACATTATTTATTTGGTATCCTCCAACTTGGCAGACATCCTTTGACCAAGTAAAGTGGTTCCAATGGCAGTTGGTGAGTTTTAATTTGTTTTTGTTATATTTTGAGTTGAATTTTCATTGTCATAATGATGAAATTTAACCTTAGAATGTGCACCAGAATGTGCACCAGATTGCACCATTTTGCTTCCCCCAAACAAATTTTCCGGGGGGGGCATGCCCCCGGACCCCCCTAGCTATCTCGGCGCTTCGCGCCTTCGATTACACTTTTCCCCCATAAGATTACACTTTTCAGTATTTGGGATTACACTTGGGTAGCCAAGGGGGTAAACAGGTCTGCATTCTGATGTACAGGAAAAACTCGGCGTAGTCATGTTTTTTTCTATGAAGAGCAACGTATAGCTTGTATGAAAATGTTACTGTCATTCAGGAGTGTGTGTTTGACTTGAAATGGTTGCAGGCATACAAAAGCTGTCTGTGTCATTTATAAAGCATTGTCTTAGTGGAATGTTTAGTTATAAAGCTGGTGTAAAGCCAGTGCTTATCTGGCATAAACATGCACTGGTGTATGTCATAGATGTGGGAAGACCATTTGAACACCATCCAGCAGCAAGTGGAGTACCAGGACTCTGCTGTACTAGAGCAGCTGGACCATCTTCAGGGATCACTTCAGGTACTGTACAGCCATTGATTTTACGCAGATGGGCCTGTGTGCAGAGATATGCATTCAAAAGAGTGAAGAAATTCACATTTGATAAAGGGGATCAATCTCTGTTGGATATTACCTTCCTGTATCAGCCTTTGTTTGTTTGTTTTTAAGATTTTACTTTCTTCAGTGTTTCATAAGTAAATACCTTGGAAACCTCCATATGTGTTATGTTGATAATGGTCATACAAACAGACCTATGCAAAGATCCTCTCAACATTTTTCCAAGTTATCTTGCTGAGGTACTCACACAGTTAGAAAAAGACCCACAAGCACGCACGCTGAAAATGATGCATTTCCATGCTTGAGAAAACACTACAGCCAGTGTGTAGTCAGTGTCTGTAAGGGATTTAGTATGAAAGGTACTTAAAACCTTTTCATCATAGTTCGACAAAAACTGTGGTCAGGTAGATGAAAGTGATAGAGAAGAAAATGACGTCATTCATATACTGTTACACATAAATTATTGCTGTGTTAATTTATATGGACCCAGTAATGTCATGTCATGTCTATTGACAACAAAGACATAGATGCTTACAGGGGTAAACAGTATGCAAACCGATTACAGGTATAACAGAAACAATTCCATGCAGAATCTGAAGATTACTTTCCAGTTCTCACCAGTTCAAATGAAATGTCCAAACAAGACATGATTTGCCGACAAACTCGTGTAATGAATTCAGGAGCAATGCTGCGTGTTGTTCGTTGATTTTTCATCTCACACTGATGATAGGAGGGGTTTGAAAACTGCATACTGGTGGAGAGAATAATCTTGATGTGTGTTCTACTTTGGAAGAAACTTTTTTTTTTTCAGGATCTTTCAGACCTATGTCAAAAGTTGGATTTTCTGAATGGATTAAGTAGAGTGGAGTTCTGTCCCTTTGCTTCCTCTTCCCCCCATCCTTCACCGGTCTCAATGATTTCATGATTATGACTGTTGGTAGGTATCAGGAACACAGAACTGAACTTTTCAAACAGTTTGATCTAGTAAAAGGTTCTGTCTTTCTGAACAGAAACTGTCCACAGACACCACGACGGCTCTGGACAGCACAAGAGCCATGTATCAGAGAACCCAGGCTCGGTCTCAAGAAGAACAGCAAAAGCAGGAGCATGCTGGGGCTGAAGCCTGAAAGAGGTGACTGCAGTGTGTCAGTCTGTGGATGCAGGTCTGCAGAGCCGTGATCAGGAGCTGGACAAGTTCCTCCAGCAGGAGCTAAGAATCGATTTGCCCACAGGTAACTGGCTGTCCTGCTTGTCAGTTAGAAGTTATGTATTCACTTAGTCATGTAGATATGATTTCGTGCAGACATACATACTCACACACGCGGCTCAAACCAAATGTACTCTAATGTGCCTGATTACTAAGTCAGAAGTGACTGGACTCGTCTATGCTATCAAAATGTGAGGGGTAAAAAGAAGGCTGAAGTTGGTTATGCTGCAGCAAAGCTGTGAAACTGGAAAACGTTATCCTTCCTTCTGAAAGTAAGATATGTATAGTAAAAATATTAAAACCAGGAGCACTGAAATGAATTATACTCTGTTTCATAATGTGGTCATCTGTCAGAAACTGCACATACCTCGTGTTTTCTATACAAAAGACTCTCGAATAGACATTTTCATAGCCCCAATTTATTGACCACAGGCCAGACCCCCAGCGACGAGAGTTCAGCTATCCACGCACACTCACCAAGACTGATGAACACGAGGAGCTGAGAAGTCTATTTCAGGAACGCTACAGGCCTGGGCCTGACCCCTTCCCGTTGCATCTGACCCCTCTGAACCCTGAAGAGGAGAATGAAGGGGGTAGTGATTCCTTGGCCTCTACGAGTGGGGCGATGTCAAATCCTGGTTCCACCAACTCCTCTCTGCAGGTAAGTAAATCTGGAAGTTAATGTTCATCTTAATTTGTACTAATACTAGGTAGCGGCAGCCAAGCCACAGCGCTGCAATCATCTTGCCTTTTCCACTGATTTTGCCGATTTTCTGTGCAGCCGTATGCATTTGTTTTTTAATGTTTTGCTATGAAAAATATGTCAAAATAAAGTTCAATCTTTCCTCTTTTCATCGAGTGTTGTTTTAAGTGTGAATGATTTGTGAAGAAATAAATATCTAAGAGAGAATGAGGTGTGTGTTCAGCTCACTTTCGTTCCGTGTCCAGTCCCCGCGGCGATTCTGTGTCGAGTTGGTTTTGACACACTGCGCTTCCCTACCAAAGATTAAATGGTACGGACAACACTCACACATATATTGGTATCAAAATAAAGGGAATTAAATGTAGATTTTAACGGTCTGGGGGGAAAATCGAATGCTGGTCTAATGAAATCACAGGAAGAAGTTAAAGTCACATGCATGCCGATTTTTGCGAATTTCGGACGGAAAAAACGATAAAAAATGCATGTTTCATGGTATCGGAATGAAGTACAAGCCGTACCCTTTCGAATGAGGTACGAGGTTAATGCATTCATGGCTTGTCCTAGTTAATTCAGCCAATCAAAACATGGGTCTTGTGAACCACATTCCTTCCCAGCACATGTTGATTCAATACGAAAGATGGAGCGCGCCGACTCAAACTTCGCACAGCAAAATCTGGAGATTTTCCGCAAGGAACTCGGTAAGAATTGTCCATTATAACACTTATGTATGATTTAAGTGTATCTCTCACAATTTATTCCGTATTTTTCTTTAGATCAATAGTTATTTGCATAAAAAACAGGCCACTTTGAGAATGTTAGCCGCGATCATTTCGAGTACTACCGGAAGAACTGTATTGATGACTTGTTTTAACAAATACCGTCGATAAATGCCTTATCCAGCACATATATCTTTAGTAATCGAGAAGTTTATGGTTTTTTCTTTCTAGCGTATTTTTTTTATATAGGATTGTTATGTTTTCGGTCCGTAAAACAACAAAATAGTAGCCGATCGAGTGATGCCAAGGGGAGTAACTCAATTATTGACATTCACTGACTCGAACGATCAGCTGCAACGAAGTCGGGAGTTTTGATCGAAAGTAGGCCCAGACCTATTTCTGGATTAATTGTTACGGTTCCAATTCATATAATTCGATTGATGTTAGACCCATTGTTCAACTATTTTTTGGTTAGCCCTTGCTTGGACAGTTAATACTGACTTCCAACTATTTCAAATTCAAGCCTCTGCACAAGCAGTGGACACTGAAGTGAAAGAACTAAACTGTACAATTTGTGTATTAACTATGAGTTTATCACTTTCATATTCTTTTCGCGCCTCTAGCTGTACAATTATAGTTCTTCTCTGTCTATAAGTCTTTTAAAATTACTATAATTATTATCAGTCTTTACGATATCATGAATATGAATTTGCTAGTGGGCTGGAAAAGGGAAATTCGCATTCCTTAAGTTCCTATGGAAATTTGGGATGATTATCAATCATTTAATAAAATTGCACACACACACACACCACACACACCACACACACACACACACACACACACACACCGCATGTGTGTGAATTTTTTTTATTTTATTTTTTTTCTTAATGACTTGTGAGTTGATTTTAACGTGGTGACAGCCCTGATGTGGCCCTTTGCGGTCGGCTGGGCTATAAGCAACATTATCTTATCTTACACACACACACACACATATATATTCAGCACAGGCGTCTACAAATGCACACACTGTTTTTGTGTGTATGTCAAATGTTCCTTATTTTGTCAAGTTCACATACTAGCAAAAACACACGTAGACCTTAGTGACAAACAATCATGCAAGCAACAATTCACTGAATTGAAGTTTTGAACAAATGCAGTCTTTTGGGTGGGGCAGGAAAGGGGGGGTGTAAATTTTTTTTTTTTTGTCAGGTGTGCGCATTAACTAATGTTTGTAAACTGTACCCGTTTGTTTTTCTCTGCGTGTGTGTCTGAGAGAGAGAGAGGGGTGTATACATCCAGTATAACCAGCATCAGATAGTACACATTTAAACAAAAAAAAATTAACAAAATATCAAATGAATAGACAACCAGAAACAAGACATACGATGTATAATAAAGTTTATGAAAGAAAATGTAGATAAAATGCAGATCACACACACACACACACACACATACACACACACACACACACACACACACACACACACACACACACACACACACACACACACTCACTGCAGGAAAACACTGCATAATCAAGAAAACATCCAAGTATACAGCTAAAATTATGTCATGATTAATGTATAACCACACACATGGTGTAGATATCCATACACTCGCATGTTTCAATCGTTCAAACAGTTGTTATAATAGCTTTTTGTGTGTGTGTATGCTACATTTTAACAGATGATCCAGTGTTCGCGAGACTCCGCTCTGCTTTCCTTGCCTCTGGGAAAGGGCGTCGACCAGCACTTCCAGCAGTTCAACTGACAAATCGCTTGCTGATCCAGTTGCTCATCCAGAAGACTGATGGCACAAAGACCTTCGATGACACTGCAGCTTTTTTCTGCGGCTTCTTCCAGAAGGAACTAGTGCTCCACTAGCAAGACTGCGTTATCTTCTTGTGTCGGCAGAAAAGAAGGCTTTGAAATTATCATCATGTGATGAAAGGACTGCTTTCTTGACCAGACTCTTGAAATTGACACTGAAAGTTTAGGGTCTTCGCTTCAAGGACTATGTCGACAGCAGCTGCTGGAAGGACATCCATCAACATCACACAGGCCACCAACATTCCAACTGTTGAGGGACCTTCACGCTTTCAAGAAACGAGACCCAGGCGCCACTTACAAACACATGACCCAGTGGTGGCTTCATCTCACTGGTATAGATATCCCAGAAAAAAAACTCATGAAAGAAATTGAGAAATTGCAAAACTCCAACCAAATGCTACACGCAACCCCAAAGTAAGGAAGGATTTGGAGGATTTCTGGCATCCAATGCTTTTTCAACAAATACTGAGTCTCCTCACCATAGCAGACCAGCTGGCCACTCACTTGTTTCTGACAGTTTTTGTGCTAATCCTGGAGAAACTGATTCATCACCTGCCGCATCATCCATCTTACATTTCTCCTGGTGCTACACCAGGTTCAAGATTCTGCTGCTAGAAAGAAATGTGAAAATGACTTTTATTTGTTTTAAAATATGAGTGCAACAACCAGCATCAATGTTCAGCAGGGATGAAAAACTCCTCCGCCGTCTCCGCCGTTATTTTTTCGCATCTCCGCCGAAAGAAAAAGTCTCCGCCGAAAAATTATTCGAAGAATGATGCTCAGAAACGATCTCAACTTGTCTGCACAGCGAATTTCTTCTCTGTCGGTAATGTTCTCAAACGGCGTAGTTTTTCATTCTGTTTCCTTCCAGTATCATTTCTCATCATGGCGTCGATTCACAGTGAGAGTTTGCCGTCAGTGAGTGCAAACAAAACGAAAAAAAAAAAAAGAAAGAAGTATGTGAACCACTAGAAGACCGAGTGGCAGCAGAAGGACGTGTGTGACCGCAGAGTCGCGGATGTAATAAGAAAACATGACAAAGACGGCGAATTTGAAGTGTTTTGCGAGCCTTGCCAAAACGTGTCTACTTTGGTAGTCGTGGCTTTGTGGCAATCAGAGATCACATCGAGCGTCCCAGTCACCAACAGAAAATGTGTGTGTTTCCCACACCATTACAGCATGTTTTCAGATTATTGGGTATGCAACAATCTACGTTTAATTTCCAAAGATAGTTTGACTCCTACTCTAAGTACTTCCACTCGTAGAGTCTTCAAAGCAAGGGAAAAACGTCAAAGTGACGAAAAGAATATAAAAGAACAAATGACATCAAAATAAACTGATGTCACAACAGTATTGTGTAACACTTTTCCCTGGTATAATGCAAACGTTTGCTACATGTGTTAGGTGTCTGCTAACAGCCCCCCTATGAAATCCTTTTCCACCAGCCCACTCCCCCAACTACCTATATACTTCCTCTACTCCTCCTTCTCCCCCAACCCCCACCCTCACCTCACAACACACATACCCCACACACTTCGCCCCCTCCCCCCCACCCCCGTCCCCACCTCACACAAACACCCACACACACACACACACACACACACACACACACACACACACACACACACACACACAATCACCCACACACACACACACACACACACACACACACACACACACACACACACACACACACACTTGTCAAGGGGGGGGGGGGGGGGGGGGATATGATTAGTTGTAAGAGGGAAGTTGGGGGGGGGGGGGGTGTACTGTTGTGACATCAGTTTGTTTTTATGTCATTTGTTCTTTTATGTTCATTTTTGTGTTTAAGTGTTTCCTGACGAAGGGTCTAAGGCCCAAAAGCTTCAGTTTTTTTTTTTAAAGGACTTCAAAGTAATCATTTTTCATATTGTGTTTATTGAAGTCCAGCAGTCGTTTTCATACATCTGATTTACTTAGTTTGATTTCCCACTCTGATTTACTTATCCACAGGCCTTATTCTTTTGTCCTGAAAGCACTGTTTGTCAAATTTTCTTTAGCTAGAGTTCTGAGGATTCATCATACAAAATGTTTGTCTCAATTGACATAGTTTCTTTCCACATCAGTCTCAGTCTTCATGGTGTTGAAAGCTGTTCTATAGAATGAATTGTTTAGAAGCAAGAAAGTGATTTCTAAAGATTTTTATGCCTTATTTAATACAAAATATGCTTCAGCTTCAGGGGCGCCGCCCCCTGACCCCCGCCGGCCTGTTGCCCATGTACCCCACTGGGGGCCCATGGTGAACCCCAGATCCCCGCCAATCTCCTCTTTTTTTTAAAGAACTGTTTTCATCCCTGGTTCAGTAAGGCTCTAGTGTGTATTTTTTTCTATTTTTCTGAAAATTGTTGTTAATTTAATTCATATATTACTAATTATATCAAATGAAAAACAACAATTGTGACTTTTTCCACAAGCAAAATGCATTTCTCACACTGTGGCAAAGTTTCATACTGATATCTATTGGGGTTCAGAAGTTATTGAGGATTATGTTCTAAAAGTTAGCAAAATGTCCGTCGCAGCGCATTTTGCATGATTAAGCAAATTAGAGGTCCTTAAAAGCAAACAAAATATTTGATTAGCATCCTGAAAAAAATTGGGCTTTATCTATATGTTTAGTAGACAAGATATGTATAGTTTTCAAAGGATATAACTTCCATTTCTGAAAATTATTTGTCCTTGAATTTGACACATTGTGCATTTTTGCTCTCGTTCAAACTGCATGAAAAGCAGTTTTTGACGTATCATATCTCTGTTCATACATGCAGTGGTTGACTCATATTTGGTTTTCTATTACAATACAGTACTTTAAGTCCACAAACAAAAGTTAAGTTGATTCTGTTAGGTATTTGTCATGATAGGGCCTGTCAAAGTAGGCCTTCCGAACAAAATTGGCTGTGACGGAAATTCGGCAAATCTTTAACGGATCATAGCTCGGGAACAAATTAAGCTAGAGCAATGATTTTTTTTGCAGTATGCTAGTTTTAAACATATCTTGATGGTGGTTTAATTATTTTTTCAATATATCTGAAAGAAAATTTTGGCTGCCGCTACCTACTAATACACACTTACATACCTTTTCTTGTTTGTTTTGTTTTGTTTTAATTTGTTTTGTCGCCCATGCATATTCTTTTTTTTCTTTTAATCTAAGCATTGTTCAATTTCCCTAACATTTTCTTTCTTGCTTTGTTTATTAAGTAATGTGCAATTTTATTCCAATCCTCAGTTTGTTTTAATTATTTTCTATTTCTGACAAGGTCTTGTCAGCAAATGACTGAGATTTTCAGAATCATAATGATATTCACAGATATGTTCTTTTCGTAGTAAAGATTATATTCATTAGGCTAATAAATGAGATATATATATATATGAAGAAAAAGCATATGTTCCTTTAGAGCAGCAGATGATGTTCAAGCCTCTCTTCAAAACCCAGTCACAAATCATTTATTCGACCAGGTGTGACCTTGTTGGGGTCAATCTGTGAACATTACACGGCTATAATCAAATTTCAAGTTCATCCATGAGGCAGAGTAAACAGAAATGATAAACAGAAATTCTTCTATACGCACAGTTGTGATCAAGAAGGAATTATTTTATACAAAGAAAATAAATGCAACATGCTGGGACTCGTGTATTCTCTTGTATGAAACACTAGCACCAAAACCACCAGTGGTGAGAGAAAAATTGAAGCTCCAACAAGAAGTACAGTGTGGGACAAATCTCAGTGAAGTTGGTTGTGATTTCTCAAACTCATCACTCCACTTTCTGGATCATCCTTGCAATGAAAGGCTGATACCAACATCAAATCAGACCCTGTTATTGCCGCTTTGTTTTTCTCGCTCCCTGTACCGGCCATTAATGGCAGTGCCCTATTTGACCCATCAGGGAGCACCAGAAGGAGAGGATGGCAACATGAGTGACGCGGCAGTGAGTGCTCAACTACTTCCGGCATTTCCACTGCCAGCAGACGTAGCAAGGTAAACCACTAGATCCCAATATTGTCACATTTCTGTCCACCAGGTAGAGCTAAATAGAATGGACCCTTTCTCACATAATTCCTCTGATACATTCTCATGCAGAGATGATCCCCATGTGGGACTGCGATGGCCTCAGAGCTCAGCTTGTACCAGACCCTGACAGAACTTGAGACAAAGGCGATATGTTTGTGTGCATGGTAGGAAAACAGACGAAACTCAAGACAGTTCTGTACCAACACATAAGAACTACAACTGCTGTGATAATTTCTAACAACTGAACTACACGTCTGTGATAATTTCAAACAGTTCATATGTAGACAATGACGTGGACAGTCTTCATTGCACTTACAGTGATTTTGCATCCCTCTCTCATTTGAGCTGAAAAATGTCTCCTTTATTCAGTAGAACTAGGCATATACTTTGGTGCACCAACAAGAGATTCAGGTTTGCTTTCACATTCATTGAGCTCATTGCCCTTTCCTTTTCTTGTTTTGATGCAGCCAGATTGATCATAATACAATTACATGTAGTCTTTTTTGAGAGGGATATGAATTAAGCTATTGTTCTATTGATGCAGGTTTTCTTGTTAAGAAGATACAGATTATGAGAATACATTAGAAATAAGGATTGACTTGGCTAACTGTCATCAGACCTAAGACGCAACAAGGGATCCTGCTTGCCATGTGCCGCACTGAATGCTGGTATCGGTTGATTGAGATCACGTTTACGTTTTCTACCCCTTTCTGTCTCTTGCTTGTTCTCACTTTACCTGTCACTATCTCCAACTCAACTACCCGGTGTCCCTTTTCTTCAAACCATTTTCATCAGTTCTTTTATTGTAACTTATTTCAACATCAACTGCACTTTTCTTTTTTTTATTTAATTACCAGCACATTTGTATTGTTTTTAACATTTCCAGCACATTCAGAATTGCCTGTGGTCACACAGTGGTCTCCTTTCTAATTTTCATTGTGCATGCTCAGTTAAATTTTTACTTCTTTTTTCTTTTCCAACAGATGCATTACCGATTTTAGATTACCATATTCTTTTGAGTGGAAAGAAAAGTGAGTGATATGAATATATAGCTTTGTAAGAAGACATGAAAGAGCTTGTTACATCAAAGAGCATCAGCTTCTCAAAAAGTAGTCATGCATTCCAAGAACCATGATGAAAATGCAGCAGTGACTTTTCTTTCTCTCTGGATGGATTGATTAGTTTAAGGAGACCCAAGCCCAACCACGTGGAAAGCAGGAATCCTCATGGACCTGCACAGACTTGGTTTTCGGGGTCACCTGCCTCTGTTCATTCAGAACTTTTTAGCCGATCGACAGTTCCAGGTGCGTGTTGGCACCACACTCTCTGACATCCATGGGCAGGAGTTGGGTGTTCCTCAGGGGAGCATCCTTTCTCCAGCCCTTTTCAGTATTAAAATAAATGACATTGTCCAATCGGTAAGCCAGGGCACTGAGTCCTCTCTGTTTGTTGACGACTTCGCGCTGTATGCAGTTGGAGCTTCTTACGCCAGCGTACAGCGTCGACTCCAACTTTGTGTCAACAGAATCCAACAGTGGGCTGAGGAAAGCGGGTTTACGTTCTCCCGTACCAAAACTCAGTCAATTCATTTCCACAATTTTCGTCGATTCTTTACTGATCCTGAAATTCGTCTGGACAAGTCCACCATTCCAGTTGTAAAAGAAGCCAAATTCCTGGGAGTTATTTTTTACCAAAAACTCAACTTTCTCAGCCACATCAAAAACCTCAAAACTTCTTGCCAGAAAGCACTGAATATTCTGCGGGTCGTAGCGCACACCGACTGGGGCGCTGATAAGAAAACTTTGCTGCACCTCTACAGAGCCCTGGTCCGTTCCAAACTGGACTACGGCTGTGCTGTGTACGGCTCCGCAAGATCGTCTTACCTCAAACTCTTGGACCCTATCCACCATCAAGGGCTTCGTCTCTGTCTTGGAGCGTTCCGCACCACCCCTGTGTACAGCCTGTACGCAGAGGCGGGTGAACCTTCACTGTCCAACCGCAGGCTGAAACTGTCTTTAAATTATTATATCCGACTGTTCTCAGAACCGCAGAATCCTGCCTATGACTGTGTCTTTGACCCTCAGTTTCAAAACAAATTCGAAACCAACCCTAACTGTATTCCGCCGTTTGGTCTTCGTATGCAGCCTCACGTGCGGAATGCAGGTCTAGACCTAGGAGTTGTGTCGGATTTTTCCAAGTTTCCGGATCAACCTCCGTGGACCTTTTTCACACCAGAGATTCGTTTCGATCTTGCAGCTTTTCGTAAAGAGTCTACCAGCTCTCTGGCGTACAAGGCGTTGTATGCTGAGCTCTGTTCGAAATTCCCATCCTATCAAAAAGTTTTCACTCACGGTTCCAAGTCTGAAGATGGAGTGGCCTGTGCAGCCTACTGCCCTGGGGCTCCTTCTCAGATACTGTTGGAACATATCCATTCCGATGCTTCTGTCTATTCTGCTGAACTTACTGCTCTGGTTCTGGCTTTGAAGATAATTTCACATTCTTCGAAGAGGGATTTTCTGGTTCTGTCGGACTCGCTGTCAGCTTTGGAGGCCATAGCTGGCCGCAACCTTCAGCATCCAGAACTTTTAATTTTTTTTTACTTTTTAGCAAGTTCAAGGCGGACGGTTACAACATTACTCTTGCTTGGGTTCCTGGTCATGTTGGCATCGGCGGGAACGAAATGGTTGATCGTTTAGCCAAGAACGCCACAAGAGAAAAACTGTCCAACATTTATATCCCTGCTCAGATGTGAAACCGAAAATTAACGATTATGTGAGAGACCTCTGGCAGGAGGATTGGAACACACAGACGAATAACAAACTCTTTCAGATCCGTCCAAACCTTAAGGAGTTCCTCCCATCTACGTCGGGAGGTCGTAAAGAGGAAACGGTTCTGTGCCGGCTGCACACCGGCCATTCGTATTTTACCCATTCTTACCTTTTAAAGAGTGAAGAAGCTCCGTGGTGCATTCCATGTCATGCGCCACTCACAGTGAAACATGTTCTTTTAGAGTGTTGGGACTTGCACGATGTGAGACACAAACATTTTACAGCGGAGTCCATGAAGATCCTGTTCAGGGATGTCCCGCCTGACGTGATCCTTGAGTTTTTGAGAGAGATTAACATTTTTCATCTGATTTAAGATTTTACGGCAGAAAGATTTTTAACAAAGTTTCTGGTGCGTTTGTAGACGAGGTCATTTAACGAGATGTGTGAAAGTTGGGTGGTTTTTTTTTTTTTTTTTTTTTTTTTTTTTATGACTGGTGAGTTGATTTTAACGTGGTGACAGCCCTGATGTGGCCCTTTGCGGTCGGCTGGGCTATAAGCAACATTATCTTACCTAACCCAAGCCCAACATTAGAAGCAGACTATAACATATGCATCATTAGTACAGCCATTGTTGTCACTGCTATGGTTTGCTTTCTAGACTGTCAGATTTAAAGACAGGTATATTTGTAAAAATTATCATATTAAAAATAGATAAGTAGGCAAGAATGAGAAACAAATTATCACTTTCATGATGCGTTAGAAATAAGCAAGTAATAAAGTGTGGTCAGTTTGAAATAAAAGTGGTGAATAGCTTGTATGAAAGGCAGTGAAAATTATAATTATGTACATGTAAAGACAGGCAAATCGTTTAACTTCTTTCTTGGGGGTAAAGTCCTTTTAAGAAAAAAAAATGTTACAAAGGACTTCTTTTTATATGAATACATTTTTTATGTTATCATTCAAGATCCACACCTTGATCTGTACAAACTATAAATGCACATAGCTGCCAACTGTCCTGAATCGGTGAATGTTTCTCAGAGCTGCCAAGTGCTGCATTTTTGGCATAGCGTGCTGTAATTTTGTTGACAGTGCTACGCTGCTACAGTTTGTGACGAAATGCTACGCCAAAAAAACAAAAATTTAAAAAGAAAGAAAGAAAACACACTTCCTGAACTTTGTGGCACCACAAACAGAACTGAGACAACGTAGCTCTTTAGACTGTTGACTTGTTTAATCCAAAAAATGGCCCGTTACAATCAGGAGAGGATTTAAGAATAAAAGAAAACTTGCTTAAAAATTTTTTTCAAAGGTTCATAGTTCTGCTGCCTGATCAGTTTGTTTCATTGTTTGCTATCTCAATCTTTTTTTTTGTAGGTCAGGTCATCTTCTTAGCCCATGTCATGTTCAAACTCAAAGCAAAGTACGACTGGAAGTGCTGTTGAGTTTGACTAGTCACATCACGTAGGAGTGTTGTGCTTAAATTTGGAATGTAAAAATGCTACTATTTGTGCTTTTGAGACCTTGACAACTCTGGTCTCTGGAAGTTTCTTATCTTAGAAATCATTTTCGAAATAACCAGATCGGGGGGGGGGGGGGGGGCAAAATCCAGGTTTTCAAAATTAAGGGGTTTGGGGGATCATGCCAAATTGTATATGAATGTGGACAATTATATGTTGAAAGTGCATTCTCCGTTTAACCCCCACATTTCTCAATTGAAATGATAGGAAACTTTTTTTTTAATCCTTTCAGTGAAAAGCCCTCTGCACACCCTTCATCCCTGGCTCCCGAATTTTGACCCCACAAGGTTGGCAGCTATGAATATGTTGTGGGAACTCATACTGACTATAGACACCATGGCTTTTTCTATATCTGTGGTTTGACATTCCACATAGAAAGATTTCATATAGTTCCCTTTCCAGCCTTCTGCCTCCTGTTATTTCACTGGCCATTTGCCCTGGCCTGTTGTCTGTTTGAAATTAGTTTGAACTGTTGTCAGTGGTTTCTTGATTACACTGGATGGGTTTTTTTTCAGCAAAGCACTGCCTCAGTGATGTCAGAATCAGACACCAAAGAGAACAAGAGCAACAAGGAAATGAAGCCACCCACCACCAATGCCATTCGCAAGACACGTGTTGCACGCACACCCAGCAAGGGGCGACCTCCATCCAAGAATGGCACACCAGGAGGATCCAAAGCTTCAACCAAACTGCCTCTTCGCAGTGCCAACATGTCTTGAGCGCTGCACTCCAAATCATTTGGACATTTAACAAAATGAGGACATTACGTTTGGTCAGCATGTGGAGACTTTTTTAAAAGACATCTCGACTGTTCTTGGTTATATTGTTTTAGATCAGATTGTCTTCAGCCTTGGAAAGGTGTGACTTATGTGCCTTTTATTGCTCCCATGCATTAGCAGCATTGGTTGCTGTTATCACTAAATGTTTGTATGTCTGCCCAAGCTAAAGCAAAATGTAAACATTCTAACTCAGCTTGTTTGTCAGATCATCCAAATCCTTTTTTTGTGTGTGTAGATTGTGTCATGCAGTTTCATTTTCTTTGAAAGACTTTAGAAAAAGCAAAGGATGTAGAAGGCTAAAAATGGATGATTTATAGCTTTGTGAATGTATGCTTAAGATCAGTTGTGTTTCCAACTAAATCTGATAAAAGGAACTGGAAGTACATAATATGAGAATTTTTATGGAAAAGTGGAGTACAGAAACTGAACACATGGTATAAAGATGGAGGAGTGGAATGATCATTTGAGCACCACCACCCCTCACAATAAAACCGATAGCCATCATGGGTGCTTCTAAATCTTTTTTTTTTTCCTATCATTAGTAGGGTTATTTGGTTGTTTTTGCTTTTTATACAGAAAACCAACATAATAAATGACGCATTCATCAGCACTTCTACAATTATTTCATAGTCGTCAGATCTCCTTAAGTGATAATTTTTTTTGGTAGTATTGATATGTCACTCATACACAACACAATCCAGTTACATTGTAAATTACACTACTTATCTGGCAGACATAATTTTTAAACTGGTCCTTAATCGTATGAATTGAGTGCCGAAAATTAGTTTTGAGGGTTTGGTTTCAATTCTGTTGATAGCTGTGTTCAGTTGTACGTCAGGATTATGTGAACCTTCTTAATCAGAGAATGTGTGTTTTATACTGTGTAGATAAGACACCTCAGGACATTTAGAGCACAGTTAGATTTGTCTTTGTCTATGGGTTTTGTTTTTGGTTGTTGTTGGTTTTTTTCAGCATGATAGGCCTACCAGTCTAGAATATGTTTTAAAATGGCTGAGCCCTCCCAGCCCACACTGAGGATTTCATAGGTGAAACGTCAGTTTCTGCCGTTGCACTGGTAGTCTAACAAGAATCACTATCCAGAGATGTGATAAAGGAGCAAAACCTGCAAGAGGATTATTCCTTGTGTGCTGCAGTACTCACTAATCATGCAAAAGTGTATAAGTTGACACGAGGAGCATGGCTGTACATGATGATGTTGTTGCTGTGTGGAGTATACTGTTTCTTGTATCTGCAGGATTTGTGTTTTTAAATCTATGCCTGCCTGTACAGTTTTAGATATTTGCTTCCTGTTGTTTCTATGGTTCTCTGTCTCTCCCTCTGTCTGACTGTGTGTGTGTCTCTCTCTCTGTCTCTTTCTCTCTCTCTCTCTCTCTCTCTCTCTCTCTCTCTCTCTCTCTCATTCATGCCAACACCACCCACTTCACTGTATGCTGCTGACCACTCAAACAACAAATCTGTTCGTTCTGATGTTTTCTCTCAATTCTTCTCCCAGCCCTCTTTTTTCCATCCTTACCTGACGCGAATGACGTGGTTTACTGTGTCACTGACACAGATATTTGACTGTCTTCCACACTGGAAATGCAGACACAAGCAAACCATGTGTGGTGTAAGTGTCTGAGGTAGGGGCTGTGCAGAAAGGAAATCCATATCTGAAAAGAAGAACAGCATGGAAGAAAACTACCGGCAAATGTTTGTGAATCATGATACCAAAGCCAGCATTTGGAAACATCAGCAGCGAGATAATGAAAGCTACAGAGATGTCAAGGAAAGAAATGAATAGTCCTGGTCAAATGGTTAAAGAGGTGTGAACCAGTTTGGACAGTAGTATTGGTGACCCAAATGGAGAACTTTGTCAGGGTGTGTCGTGACTGTTTATATGGTGTCTTTCCTCTGCAGTCAGTACTGCGGGAAGGTGTGTTAGATACTTGTGGAGAGGTATTAACAAGCACATTAAGTAATCAATTTTATGTTCTGGAGTCAAGAGCATGATGATCTTGTGCCGTCATCTATCAACTATCATTTTGCAATGTTCATTTATGTCACAGTCCCTTCCCTACTTGCCCTCTTGTGATTGGCCTTAAAAGACTGAACCTTATTAACAATCATTTTGTATTCTCTCTCTCTCTCTCTCTCTCTCTCTCTCTCTCTCTCTCTCTCTCTCTCTCTCTCTCTCTCTCTCTCTCTAAAAAACTCAGATCTTCTTGTGCTATAGATATTAACTGGCCACGAAAGTCAAGTCCTTTTCTTGAAGCAGGGTCCAAATTACGTCCATCTCCTTTAATCCATGGACAGCTGTGCATATTTTCTCATTGTTTGAGTAGTTTTCATTGTGTTTTTGTTTTACCTTCAGCCTGCCTGTCCTCTTCACAGAGTTTTGTTTTTCTTTTCTCACTGCTGTTTTGTTCCCTCTCTGCCTTTGAGTGTCTGTTAACACTGTTTATTTGTCTGTGTACCCACTTTCTCCTTTTCTTCATTGTACATTTCTAGTCTGTGTATCCTGTTCTGAAAACTGCTCACATTGATCATAAGCATATAGATGGCATTGTTATGTGAATGGGGTTTTTGTGCATATGCTAATATGAATTGTGTTGGTATAAGTTGAATCATGTTTTGTAGGGGAGTTTTAATCACTTGTCACAATATGTGATGAAAAATAAAAGGGTGCTTACCAATGTTCCAGTTCACCAGTGCTTGTGTATCTCTTTGCCTCACTCTGTTAGTCTGTCTTGAAGAGTAGTGTGCATTTTTGAGGCAGTTGCATTTACTGACTCTTGATAAACATATAGTGAAATAAAAAAGGAAATCTATTATTGATTATAAAAATAAGACTCATCTTCTTGTTCTTGTGGAGACCTTGTTACACCCCAAAAAGACGCCCGCCCCAAAAAGACGCCGGTGTCTTTTTGGCCCCCGACATCACACCCCAAAAAGACGCCTCGTAGTGATGTGTGAGCACTCTCTCAGCCCTTCGGGCTTACGTTTCTTCAGCCTTCGGCATCAACCCCATAGCTTCGCTACGGCCTTTATTTTGATGAGATCATCGATCAGACGGGAGTAGACTGGGACACAGCTTCGTATAAAAATATAAGTGAAAAGTTGGTCATGAAATGAAAATATCGACAGCACAGTCCCAAAAAGACGCCGGTCCTCCGGGCGTCTTTTTGGGGTGTGATGAAGGGGGCCAAAAAGACACCGGCGTCTTTTTGGGGCGGCGTCTTTTTGGGGTGTAATAGACCTTGTCATGTTCGTTTTACTGATAAGATTTTCATCAGTTCATCCAAACCTTATAAAATAAAATGTCAAAGACAGCCAAAAGCAATTGTACTTCAGTCAGGGTTTTTTTTTCCTGGCCCAAATCTTCAGTATGATCTCAGGTTATCCAAAAAAAAAAAACAATAGCATTAAAGCCGAACCCATGGTTTCATGATTGTGTGTTCTTGGCATCTGCACAACCACTAATGCCTGTTCTTCCACTGGTATTTATGACTCATTTTGCATTCAGTATTTTCATGATAATTTGATATTCCATGCAGGTAACGCTCTGTATTATTTATCTGTTCCTGTAGACACCGTTATAAGGTATTTTGTGTTGTTTCTTACTGCACCTTTTGTGACATTTTATTTCAAAAATTTGTAAGAATGGATTTTATACTCCATGTAAAAAGCTTAGTTGCTGCTATCACGGCAGTCATCGTAGTAGAGCAGCGCTCTTAACTTCCTTCAGATGCCTTGAAACACTGGAGTTATTTCTGAAGTGCAAACGTACCACACCATATGATGCAAAGACTGGAATTATATGAGGCGCAGACATACCAACATAATGAAGCACAAACTCAATGAACCACCAAACACATAAATATGATCTACATATGAAGCACGAACACACTACACAATATGATGGACAAACTCAAAAGACGCCACAGAAGACATGTCACAGTTTGATGTACAAAGGTAAATTCAGCCAGCAATATGCACACATTCAAAGCATTCATTTGTATGGATCATGCATCACTATGCTAGTCATATACTCTGTTAGTTTCAAGTGAGGTGATTGCAGGCAGAAATTTAAAAAAGGGGGAAAAAATTAATGTGCAAAAGAATAAACAAATTGCAAAACAAATGGTAAGCGTTTTGACCTCTTTGGTCGTCTTCAGGCAAGACAAAGAACATTCAAGAGAATGAAGATGAAATACAAACAATCGGTTACTTATCTCCTCAAGCAGGGTGCAAAAGTCTCAAAGCGCAGTCGGTGCAACTGAAAATCTGGAACAAGAACGGCCATGGTGAAAAAGCACTGCATTCTTCTTATCACTTGCTGTTCAACAGCATCGAATATTCAGGCTCAAACTTCCTGAAGACAAAACAGAGGTGGGGGAGGGGGGGGGGGGGGGGGAGGAGATAAATCATTGCCAAAGCATGGCTGAATTGTTCATTTTAATACTCAGTTGACTAGCACACTAAAATTAATAATGATAACTTGTGGACTTTAACTGACAGGCGTGTTCAAGTCCAGATGCTCTCTAATTCCACCTTCTGGTACAGACATGGGGGGAGGGCATACTTTTACCAGTTTCTGAAACTGGTACTCATAAGACCCACTCACTCCACCCCCAGAAAAGTAGTGTTATGATAGAGAGGCATCCTAAACAAAACTATGTTTAGTCTTCTGCACCTCCTTTGTAGCGTTACTCTCACTATTGCTCCTGGTCGCATCTTGGTTTGCACTTGCATGTGTGTGTGCTTAGTACCTTTGAGGATTATTATCTCTATCAAGGTGGTTACTGACCAAATACCATACAGAAAATGAGTACCTGGATTTGTCATTCCAAAAATGAGGCAACCGAAGTATTTTTCTGTGTAGAACATGTTGCTATGATTTGGGAAGCAATCCATGAAGTTAAGGCAGAATAAAGACCTTGACGTGGTGTGGCTCGATCGGGGAAGTGCATATGGATCAGTCCCACACAAGATCATTCAAAGGCCCTCGAGAAGTATCATGTCATAAGCAACACCCAAGATGGCTTCTCAGTGAGGTTCTTCACAGAAGAATACACAAAAGAGACCTGATCAATCTGGAAGTCTGTAGCACAGTGGGTTATGCAGTTTCTTCAATACTGTTTGTATTGGCAATAGTGATCATCTTGAAAGCAACTATGAGTGGTACAGATTCAACAGACCTCGGAAGCAAATACCAAATGCCCCCTCTAAAAGCTTTCAAGGATGACACAATATTCCTTTTCAGCAAAGAAGATGAAACGCCCAAAATGTTGAAGCCGTTAGACAAGTCTGTGGCTTCATCAAGAAAGAGTTTTAAACCACAGAAATCACGAAGCCTGTGCTTGCGTAAAGAAAAAGTAGCTGTAATAGGTACAATCACTGTAGCTAGTCGAACCATTCTAGCAGTGACAAAAGAACGAGTCAACAGCTTTGAAGGTGAAACAATGACTCCTTGAAAGACAAGAAGATGGGAAAAGAAACTGAGCAAACAGTTGAAAAAACCCTGCAGATCATAGATCTTGTGTTGTCGCTGATAAATACAGGTCTGGTGCCTGCAGTTCATGCTGATCTCAAGACCCATTTTGCTTCTATTAATACAGCATCAGCACTAACACAGTGAAACCAACAGAGGCAAAAACCAACAAATACACAAGGAAATGGCTTGGTGTCCCATCTGGTCTCACTGACGTTACACTTTATTGCCGCCTAGCAAAAATGGAAGCTACCCCTGAAATCTGGAGGAGTGCGAAGTGGGTAAAGCAAGGACAATACCAATGCTTGAAGACTCCAGAAACAAGGTTGTGAGAACAATCGTGCCCAAGCTCAAGACTGGCAGAAAATGGACAGTTCAGGTAGCAGTGGACATGGCAAAAGAAAACCTTAAGATCAGGGAAATAACGGGACACAAACTCTAACAGACAGGGGCAAGGGTCAACAGAAATGAAAAGGCAAAATGGAAAACGAAAAAGAGACTTGGTAACACAGGAGTTGAAGAGAATAGAGGATGCCAAGAGAATCCATTACGCAGTCCATCAAGGCCAACAATGACGGTGGACTACGTGGGAAAACGCACTCCAATGTCAGCTAGAATGGTGTCTCTCAGGGCTAGCTTCATCCTGTGACGTGTATATGACCTGCTGTCCACACCTGGTGATATGGGGAAGATCACATGACCTTGCACGTCCGTTCTCTAAGTGATAAAATGTTCCGACACAGCAATAACACAGGGAAGTCACACACCGACTCAACCATGCAGTTTAACACTGCCATAGTACCGTACGCCACCAGAAGCCCCAGCGTTGTCATTTTACACAGCACAATGCCACAAACCATGGTCTGGAACTGCTAACCCTTTAAGGGCGATCAAGCGGGGTTGACTGGATGGAGTGAATGACTAGGAGTGCACAGCACGCCTTCCACAAATGGAAACCCATCCAGAAATCATCAGGGAAAATGGCATGAGATCGGGTGCTGCACTCCACTCAATTCCATCAAAACAACTGATTCTGGTCGATTTCACTGTGCCATATGAAAACAGTGGAACAAGCATGAGAAGAATTTCAGTCTAGCCACAAGCTTCCCAGCCAAAGTCCTCGCCGTTTGATGTCGGAGCAATAGGATTGTAGGCTCATCAGCCTATGATCTCATGAAATGGATCTCGATTTCTGGTAAGAAGAACAGAACCTAGTGGGCAACGGCAGAGGCGGCTTAAGAGTTCCAGATGGATCTGGTCGCGGAAAAAAAAGTGAACATCACATATAAGGCTAGAACTTCTGGAGCAAGTAACCTGTAGCGAAATGGGTATTACATCCGTCTGAAAAAGGCAACATATTGAGACGCCCACCCATCCAGAAGTGGTCGATACGAATCTTGGCAGCGCCAGAAAATGTGGGGAAAAAATATGAGCAGAAAGACATCTGTGAGTCTTGGACTGGATAGTTTGATCATGACCGAAATATTTGTCTGATCGGGGTTCTGGTCTGAAGATCAATTATCAAACTCTTCAGGAGTTTCCTCCTACCGGGCCTACGACATTTTCTTTCACTTTTCAAACTCATCACACACATACACGTGCACGAATGCACGCGCGCGCGCGCGCACACACACACACACACACACTGGATCTATCGGCCCTGGGATCTTGTGACGTGTAGAACTCATTCATCATCAAAGTACCGCTGACGACTGACTCCATGAAAATAGAACAATTTTCTTGCATGGAAAAATGAAAATAGTTGAATGCTGTATCCAAGACTGATTTTTTTTTTTTTTTTTTTTTTTTTTTTTTTGGTCAGCATTGTCTTCGATTTTTGGGAGGGTTACTGTTTCTGTTCATAGTCGGACACTTTCGTGAATTACCGCCGACATAGTGAGTGACACTTTGACAGGAGGCCTAATAACAATATATTTGGACATTAATAAACAGCATAATTGTTACTAAAACGACTTACGCTTTTAGTGGAGCAAAACGTGTATCTCTCTCTCTCTCTCTCTCTCTCTCTCTCTCTCTCTCTCTCTCTCTCTCTCTCTCTCGCACGCGCGCGCGCGCGCGCACGCACACATTTGCCAATCTTTTTCATTTTGCATCCCACGCCCCAACCCCACCCATCACTTGACCGTTTAACGCTTTCCGCTGTCTTCCCTCTACAAATGATTTGGTCGTTTTGCTGCCAGGCTTTTAGAGGGCCTAATAAAACTGCAGTAAGATTCTGCTGATACCGGGATGGGTACCACTTAATTAGATTCCTTCAGTCATGTTTGTTTGAAAGTGCGTATTGTAGGTCTAATAGAAACGGTTTATTGCCTAGTCTGAGTAGGCCTAAGTGTTCAACGAAGCACGAAACTTAGGATGACGATCATAAACGGGTAGTAAAACTCGCTGTCAGGCTTTTAGTGACCCATGTTTTCCCATGCAAGATTAGATTTAAATTTCAAAGGTGTTCACATTCTATGACTTTTGGATAAGTGTTTCCATTTGTCAGTTAGACTTTGAAGGTGTTAAGATTTCGTCCGAACTTTTTCTTGCATTTTAACCGATCTCTGGAAATCTGACAATTTACCGATCAACTTGTTTGAGAATACTAAATGTCCGGACTGAATGAGATGGCTCATGACTCTTCTTGCCCCTGTTAAATGTATCTGGTAACGACAATTTTGAAATTCCATGTGCAAATGTTGTTCTTTGTTCCTTCTCAATCAAACCTAGCCGGGCCGGGTCTGGGGGGGGGGGGGGGGGTGCTTTTGTACTACAGCACCCCCCTTCTGCTAAAAAAACACACCAAAAAAATCTCGGCTTAAAACGCTATTAACAATGTCTCCCCAGCTCACAGGAGATGCCACGAAACAGTTTTTAAAAATGTCAAAAACCAGTTTTCGGCCGGGGGGGGGGGGGGGGGGGGGGGGGCTTTGCCCCGCTGGTCCCCCACCGGGGCTTTGCCCCTAGACCCCACCGGGGCCTAGGCGGCCCCTGGACCCCGGCCTAAAATATTTACCAGCACCTTAAAGTTAAAAACTGTGATCTAGCCCTGCTAGCTACTTTTCCAAATGTGGATACAAAACTGATGTCAATGTTATTGCTATTTTCCAGATATGATCACATTAACCATAAAGTGTAATCTCAGGTATTGGTGGTATACGAAGCCCATATAAGTTATTACTCACAAGTATAGTTATTTTCAAGAACAGCGAAGAGTACGAAAATTCTGCAGATTCTTCAACTACAGTGTTATTACTGACTATGGACCTGCTTGTTAGACTTTAACCAATCGTTATGACAGAGTGTCTCTGTAATCAAAAGGAACCCACTAAATGTATAGGTTAGAACTTACACTCAGGCTCTTTAGTCTACAAATGTAAGCACTAGCTTTCAAAGGATTAATATTGGCCTACACTTGATCACTACCGATGAGGTAAGGGGGACCAGCGCGGCTATAATTTGTCTTTATCATCATCATCAGCAGCAGCAGCAGCATTGTGGTTATTATTATTATTATAATTATATTTATTATTTTTACAAAATGAAAAATGAGTACTTTGAAGTCGTTGTTGAAACCAAAACCACATAAGCTTTCGGGTCTTAGACCCTTCATCAGGCAGCAGTAAACAGTCAACATAAGGGAAACACGTCAAAGTGACGAAAAAGAACATAAGAAAAGAAATGACAGCAAACAAAGTGATGTCATAACAGTATGATGTAACACTTTTCCCTGGCAGCGCTGCAAAATCAAACGTTTGCTACATGTTAGGTTTCTGCTAAGAGCCTCCCTATGAATTCCTTCTCCACCAGCCCCCCCCCCCCCCTCCCCAGCCCCCCCCACACACCCCCACACACACACATACCCCCCACTTCTCCCTCCCCCCTCCATACAGCCACACATACCACACACACACACCCCACTCCCTCCCCCCTCCCCATACTACGTTCCGACTTCTCTTCTTCATACTATCCTAATATAAACAGTAATGTGAGGTTCACAGTAAACCACAAGAAGTAACAAGATGCGAAGCATATAAACGTACTCCCAGTTTTCCAAACCGCTTATAAATCGGCCAAATGCTTGTGTGAATAAGAAATAAAGGCAAAAATAACGGTTTTAACGGTTATTTAACCGATGTACACTTTTGAAACCGGTATTTTAGTCCTCACTGGGCTAAAGCCTGTGTACATACCAAATTTAATCCAAATCGGACAATATGTCAAGAATAATGGTTTTTAACGGTCAGATTTTGAAACACTACATGGAAGTGCCATTTGTGTGTGATGACCTTTCTATATACAAAATTTCATTAAAATCCACCAATATATAAAAAAAACGGCAAAATAACGGTTTAACGCTTATATAACCGATATACACTTTTGAAACCGGTATTTTAGTGTTCACTGGGCTAAAGCCTGTGTACATACCAAATTTCATCCAAATCGGACAATATGTCAAGAATAACGGTTTTTAACGGTCAGATTTTGAAACACAATATAGAAGTGCTATTTGTGTGTGATGACCTTTCTATATACTAAATTTCATTAAAATCCACCTATATATAAGAAACAACGGCCAAAAAAAAAAAAACGGTTTTTAACGGTTGTTTAATCCATTTTCAGCATTACATCACTTACATATGGACAGAGGCTCCGATTTGTCACAAGATCATCCAAACCGCTTATAAATTGACCGAGTACTTTCTGAGATATTCCATAAAGAAGAAAAACCGTTACAGACCGTTACAACTGTTAGTAACGGCTATAACGGGGCAAACTAAAACATCAGGCATCATCTGTGACCCATAATGAACATATCTGCTAATTTTCATAAAGGTCGGCCAAGTACTTTCTGAGATATTCCATAAAGAAGAAAAACCGTTACAAGCCGTTACAGCCGTTAGTAACGGCTATAACGGTAAACTAAAACTTCTTCCTTGCGCTGAACCCTAAGCGATCTGAAGCCATCAAAGCTAAGTGAATGTTCGTTGTTTTATTCGTTTATTTATCACCCGACGAAGACCTAAGAGGTCAAAACGCGTTGTGTTTTGTCTTGTGACTCGTTTGTCCACGTTCTCTGGGCGGTTCGCTAACATTTATTTAAGATTTGTTTAAAACATCGGGCATTATTCGTGACCCATAATGAACATTCCTACAAATTTTCAGAAAGATCGGCCAAGTACTTTCTGAGCTATTTCATAAAGAAGAAAAACCGTTACAGGCCGTTACAGCCGTTAGTAACGGCTATAACGAGGTAAACTAAAACATCGGGCATCATCCGTGACCCATAATGAACGTAACTGCTCATTTTTACAAAGATCGGCCAAGTACTTTCGGAGATATTCCGTAAAGAAGAAAAACCGTTACAGGCCGTTACAGCCGTTAGTAACGGCTATAGTGGTAAATTAAGACATCGGGCATCATCCGTGGCCCATAATGAACATACCTACAAATGTTCAGAAAGATCGGCCCAGTAGTTTTGTCTGGAGCGAGTGGAACACATTTTAACCACGGACACACACACACACACATACACACACACAGCATTTCTTCGTTCCCATTCTAAAGTACTCCTGTTCTATAAGAACTGAAAACGGCGTTGAACCCTTTATGATGTTTTCACATTTATGCCCAGGGGTTGAAAGGTTCCAATTTTTGGATGAAATGGGATTCTGTGAATGTTCGGAGATGTCTGCCTCGCCCATTTTTCCAGATGGCACATACAGAGATCTCAATGGAATGGTTATTTTTTGTTGAAATGGTTGCCAACTGGAGTGTCATAATGAAGACGGATAGATCGGAGGTGTTCTTCTGTTCGCTCTGCAAGCGAGCGGTACGATTTACCCACGTACAACATTAGACAAAGGCGGCAGATGATGATGTAGATGATGTCAGACGATTTGCAGGTGAAGTGATGATGAACAGTGAATGAATCATGAGGGCCTGTGATGGTAGCGGCCGAGTTGGTGACGGGGCAGCAATTGCATCGAGGCGTGTTGCAAGGATGGGTTCCTAGAAGTGAGGCTGTGCTAGAGGTGGGAGGCAAACGTACATGCACGAGATGATCACGGAGGTTTGTGTCTCTTTTTGTATGCTAGAAGGCGGTGGGGGGGGGGGGGGGGGGGGGGGGGGGGGCTGGGGGGGGGGGGGTGATCACCTTGTTTGATGTCATTTCTTTTTTTATGTTCTCTTTCGTCACTTTGACGTGTTTCCCTTATGTTGACTGCTTACTGACCCCACAGCTTGTGTGTTTTTAGTTTCAACAAGGACTTCAAAGTACTCATTTTTCATTTTGTCATTATTGAAGTCTATCTGTCGTTTTTATACGTATTATTTTTTACTATTATTTTCATTATTGTCATCATTGTTGTTGTTGTTGCTGCTGCTGTTGTCATTACTGTTAGTATCATTATTATTATATTGTTATAAACATTGTTGTCTTCTTTCTTTCCGTAAAGCGTCCACAATCATCAAGTTGATTATTCTGATACTTGCGTGTGTATGACCGTTTTTCTTTTTATCCGCCATTAAGGCAGCCATACTACAACTTCGGGGAAGGTGCATGCTATGTGTAACGTGTCATCCATATCAACGGCCAAACTGGCCTTCTCTTCCGAAAGTTGGCGATGGGATTTTACGTGTGTTCAAGATGTTGTGCGTGCGTTCACACACAGAACCTCGGTTTATAGTCTCATTCGAAGGACTGTTGTCATCATCATCACATACAGTGAAAGCAAGCAACACACACACACACACACACACACACACACACACACACACACACACACACACACACACACATCTAGACGCGTGCGCGCATGTGCACACACACACACACACACACACACACACACACACACACACACACACACACACACACACACACACACGCACGCGCGCGCGCGCGCTATCACGATTAGTAGAAAGACGTTAAATGAATGACACACACACACACACCGCGCACACACACACACACACACACACACACACACACACACACACACACACACACGCACGCACACACATACACACACACACACTTCTTTGCAAAATCTTGATGGTCCTTTGAGTGTACACTCATAGATTTGGCCAGATCGTTGTCAGACTGGCATCTGAATGGAATCAGATGAAAGTTGGTTTGTTAAATTAACAGAGGCTCAACATCCGCATCCCTTTTGATGGTAGGCTATGGCAGACGGTTAAACACCGAGTCATATGAAAGATTTGCTTCCCTTTATAGACTCTTTTTCTCCTTCAATTTCCTTTTGGCGGGAAACATTTTTGAGAACCTGATATGTAACATGATACTTGATTGGTTTGAGTCCAAGTGTAAATCTTATTTGGCTCCCATGCTTCACTAGGCCTAACCTTTTGTGTATCTTAGCATCTAGCGGTGTTGTCGGTCAGCGAAAGTTCATACAAAGTATTGTCAGGTATGCTAAAAAAAACTTTTTGATCGTGGGAGTACAGTGCGATAGAAGGTATGTACTACGGATCTGTGATCTGTGAAACATTTTATCATGTTATGTGTGTGTTTTGGCATGTTAGTGTACATTTATAAGCTGACACATGATGGTGGTCAGAGACGGACATCATGAGTTCGATCGTCCTTACTGTTGTGTGTACATTGGGTACAGTGAGCCAGCATAGTCGATGAACATTTCATTCAGCCGAGATTGCTCCCATAAAATTTTAAGACGTTGAAACAAGCTGAGCATCTTGATTACTCAAACTTGACAGGTGCAGGTCGTTTTCTTTTCACTTGTGAGTTGTGAGCCCTTCCCATGCCAACCTCGTACCACCCCGCCTTTCTGTCTCTTTCACCTCGATTGATGATCATCGAGTTCGACTTGCCTATTAAGTTGATTTTTGAATTGATAAAATCATTAATATGAACAGATGTAGATAATCAAGTCAGCTGCTATCTCATAAACATTTAATGAAATAACAGTTGTTGAATTTGATGGTGAGATTGACGTCCTATTGGCCTGAGGCCCTTAAGGACAAGGTTTCCCAGACTTTAGTCTGTGTAGTTAACAGTTGTTGAAACAGTCATTATAAGTAAGTACTATAACCATAGATATCCAGTGCAAATCACAAAAGATTTGAACTGGAGGGAGAGAGCTAAATTAACTAGAAGTGGTTGTGAAAGATGTAAAGTGCTCAGTCACTTTGATGTTTACACCCACACTATGGGCCACAGTAAATCCATTCAATCTTTTGGTCATCAGATCTCCTGAAGAATCTACTGTAAATAAAAGGTAATGACCCCATGGACATAACCTGTGGCATAAGTCAACCAGTGCTTTGATTAGAACTAGAGTATTTATCGTGTTCTGGTCACAGTCTCCAGTTCCTGTGTGAACTTTTGGCTACTCTGCCAAGTAAGGGCATGTTGACATTATAGTATATATACAGAGTCACCCTTCTTTTCTTTATGTGTCTTTATCAGTGAAAGTTGTTTATATTAAGTGCATGATTTTAAATTTCTGGGCATTGACTGATGGTTGAGCACGTCACAAGCAATGAAGTCACTTTTAAAGTTGGGACTCCTTATTTGCGTATCTACAGGTGCATATTTCAACTATAATGAAATGAATCTGAAAATCTGTAGGATGCGAGATTTTCTCTTTATATCACAAGTTATATTAGCATGTGTTCACATACTTTATCATCATTAAAGGTTGATTTTGTAATGACTAAATAGAAATTTTAAAGACATGTGAGTTCTCTTTTTTGTCCCCAGTTTCTGTTTGTCACAGTGCCTCACTAGACAGATAACTTTCAGTTTCATCAAGGTGTTGCTGCGTGCGGACTAGTCCACACATACTACATCACTTCTGCTAAGCTGCAAGACCATACTGCGCACGATTTACAGCTAATGGATATGAATCAATGACTTAGATGAGAGGATTTGTTGTTGTTGTACCCTGGCTAAAAGACTCCAGGGATCATCTGAATAGCCGAGTACTTGAACACAATGGTACAAATGCATCAGTTAGGGATGAGAACATAACGTGTGTGATCGTTTTTGATTACCCCGCCAAGTGGGCAGCCACACTCCGACTTCGAGGGATTTTGGAGACTGAATATGTTGTGCTAGGAGCTTGTCACAACTGAAGACAATCCCTGCATAACTATGCAGAACATAACATTTTGGTGTTCTAGCCTATGTCAGTTGGTCTGAGAGGATTTAAGACGAGGGTTTCATGGATATGACTTAGCAGATGCCTGACCTGTGATTTGTTGTATCGTTTTCATCCACACAGCTTAGTGGCCTCAAATCAAACTTGATAAAAATCCATGTCCCTCCTGCACATCGTCTCTCTGAACCAGATCTGGCAAGTTAAATCTTCAACGCACAGCAGCTTTGTCTAAAAGCTGACATTCACGGTCATCACCAATGAGGGAGAGCAATGCGTTTACTGGCCTGTCTGTGTCTGAACATTGCACCACCCCTGGAATGAATGGGCACCAGGCTTAAATAGCAGAACAATTACCAATATTTGTCTGAATGTACCCCTGGCCTGCTGCTCAGGTTGCCTGCTGGAGAGGAAAGCCTGTGTGTACTGTGTCACTTGATGTAGTCATCTTGATCATTGATTTTCCAAGATTTTTTCTGTTGATAGTGCCTTGACTATTTGTTGTAGGATCGCTAGCAAACAAAACACACTATTATGCAGAATGTATGCAGTATGTATTTTGCAAAAGCAAAGAACTTTTGTACTGATGTTTTTGATTGGACCAGTGAGACTGTATCAGAGATTCTAAACAGCATTTCATGCTTTAGTAATTTTTTTTTGTTTGTTTTGTTTTTGTGTTGTTGATACTTTTAAATGGCAACTTGTTTTAGAGTATTGCTCGGACTGTTCATTGCCATTTGAAAGAAATTAGAAAAAGAAATGAAGCATGGCATCAGATCTTTCTGGCTCCACAGAGAAATAGAGGTAGTTTGAAACATTGCTGTTTCAGACAGCATGGCTTTCCAAATATCATTGATTTTACTTTGATGGCTTGAGCCAGGTTATGTCTGGAATATGAGGTTGTGTTTGTGCATTGACACTAGTATAAAGTCTGTGTCACTGTCGGGAGTAAGGCAAGGAATTCTTTTCCAGACAAAGAATCCCACTCCCAGTCCCGAAGGTTGGCCATAATTCTTCATGGAGAAACCACAGCTGGTTTGTCAGTAAATCACAATATTAGTAAAACAGTAATCACTTCCTGTTTTGAAGTCAGAACTCATTAAACTTTTGAGTTGATTAGCAAGCTGTTTACATACATAAAAATGGTACATTTTTTAAAACATGATGTAACCTGGTTCAGCATTCTTCCTGGCTATATGCACAAGTATGTGTGACTGTATGTGAGTGAGAGAGAGAGAGAGAGAGAGAGCGAGAGAAAGCAAAGAGAAGTTGGTGCATGCTTGAAAATCTACCTTTTAGTTTTAATTTGGTTAACCTAAAATTTGAGGGGGAAAAAAAGAAAGAAAAGAAGGAAAGAAAAACTCAAATGTATCATACATAGTACTCTTAAAAACCTCATGTATGTATGAAAATACCCTTTATGTTACCTGAGAAAGGGTGAGCCGACTGACCGTACATCTTTTTTTTCTAACACTGAATTGGGAACTCTGTTGTAAAGTTTCCAAGTCTGAGTGAAAATACCAGACTTAAACTGAAAACAGAAAAGCAAAGCAACTCATTAGGCCTTGAGTGAATTTTCAGAATCAAAAGATTTAAGTGCATGTTGCTTGCAGGACCATCGTTGCATATCTTGTGTGACAGATTAGCACTCAGACCACCACTTCAAGGTCTAATGAAGAGAGCGAACAAAAAATTCAGCCTCATGAGAGACCTGCTCCATATTTGTTTCCATGGTGAATTTAATTGTTTGGCCACAACTTTCTAGTTCTACATATAATCTGTACAGGGTGAATTATGAAATACTTGGGGGGGGGGGGGGGGGGGGGGTATTTAATCAGTGTGCTAGGGCTACAAAGTACAAGTATAAAACAAGCACTTCGCAAGTAGTGTAAAGGCCTTAGAAGAAGGTGGCATTTAGTGATCCCAGTGCAGTGGAACTCCAGAGAAGAGAACCTGAACAAGGAATTTATCAATTTATCATGGATGCTAAACGCTTGAAAATACTGTATCTGAATTCACTGTACAAATCTTTGGTCAAGCCCCTGTGGGAAAGCCAAGGTTCTTTCAGTATAAAATGTACATCTTTCTCTGTCCTCTCTCCTTTAGTGATTCAGTGTCTTTTTTTTCTCTATAATGTCTTTCTTATTCAGTTCTTGTAACAATTCATTCTATAATATACTATGAGTTGTACACCTGTAATTTGATGAGTAGGTGGGGAGAATTTAGATTAATACTGGAACAGGTATGAACTGTACTTTAATTCTAGGAAAAGGGCCCTTTCTATTTATTATTTTTGTTGTTGTTGCACTAATGAAAGTCTGATAAAGCAGATTTGCTTCAGAATGTACTCATACAGCTTAGTCCTATCTGCCTGAGGGATGTCAAAAGTTATGTTTGTAAAGTTGTAAAATTCATTGTTTTCCTAATTCCTTATGTTAGTTTTATGATAATGTTGATGTAGCACTTCACAGTCGCCTGTGAGATCTGAGCAGTAGCACACATTCAGACCATTGATCAGAATGCATCTGTAACTGCTTAAAACAATATTATGGATGTGAGTTCACATAGATTGTGGAACTGAGTATTTGCCGTTTGTTTTCATTTCTTTTTACCTGTTTCAGATGCTGATGTCAAGATCTGAAAAACCGTGATGAGATCAGCCATTGGAGACAAAAGAACACCATGAAGCAGTACTCAGAGAATGTAAAGAGCAGTGTGGAGGAGGTATCTATGAAGAAACATCTGCCCCGTCGGCAGCACACAGAAAAACCGATACTCAAATATGACGGCAGACCTGTGCCATACCACAGCCAGCGTGATGTCATTCGCCCTGATAGCCGCAGTCATCCTGGGTCTGCCCCAGGAAGTCCCACAAAGTACATGGCTCAAAACAGCATTCTGAGCGGGGGCTCCGCCACCATCCAGAGAAGGGCTAGAAATGGAAGTAGTGGGTCCATTCATTCCAGCTGTAGCGCTGCCAGTGGGCTAGGCGAAGCTTTTGGTCGTCCATTTAGTGCCAAAGAAGTGATCAGAGATTGTCCCCCAAGTCATCGTCATCGCCAGTTCCAGCTGTTCAAAGTGGGTACTGGCATGTCAGTTCTATCACCTTATAACGCCATGCGCCACAACAGCCTAGAGAATGCCTCTGATTCTAACCTTGGTGCTACAAGTATGCCGTTTCGGTCCATCTTGCAACCATCAAATGGTGTACATTATGACTCTATTTCAACAAAGATATCCCCACAGAAACGGGAGCATTCTTCTGTTAGCCAAAGTGTGGGTGATCTGACTGAATTTTCCAGTCAGGAAAAGGATAAAGGCCAGTTTGTGCCAGGCAGAAGTCAAAGGTCAAAAATGAATTCTAGAGCGGTCAGCTCTTCAGAAACATTGGCATTTCTTCATGGTGTTGCTTCTGCCAATGCAAGTCATGCAACTAGCACAGGACAGCCTCATCAACCAAAGGAATCATGTACCAAAGAACGGCAGCATGTGTCGAATGAATACCAGACAACAAACACTAGTGTTCACAGCCACACTGTTAATGATGCAGATGGTGACTGCAATTCAGGCCATGTTGTACAAAACTCAGAAAATGTAGGACACAGCAAAAAGCCAAGGTCAGATATGAGTGGTAAAGGAACTAAGCCTCTAAGCGGTTCTGCTTCTTACAACTCTGCCCAGTCTCATCCAGAATATGGCAAATTGGTAACCAATGGTCGAGTTGAGCCAGTGTCGGGGGACATCAGCAGTCTGGCAGGCATTGAAGACAGTGGCCTGCCATTTCATAACCTGACAGCCAGTTCTTTGCTCAACACCAGGATGGGTATGCTACGAAAAATGCCGGCAGCCAAACCCATACCAGGGACTGTACACTTCAAGAAGTCCCTGCTGGAAGCCAGTCTCATGGGCAACAAGAAGGCAGTGCCTATGATGCTGGAGCACCGACATCTTGGTGATGGTGCCCCTGCCAAACAAACAGGTATGCCAGCTGATGAGAAGCCAAAAGCTGCTGGTGTTAACGAGGCTGATGAAGAGGAGGAGGATGATGTTTCCATGCCATCAGGGTGAGTTTGCATCATATCGTAGATGTTTTTGGTGTGTGTGCTCAACTTAACAGTTAACGCAAAATCTTTGAAACCTTTAGAATGTATTTGCGTCAAAGGTTACTTGGCAAAGTGATGTATAATGATATAAGATGCACATAGGAGCCGGAATAGCTCAGTTGGTAGAGCGCTTGACTCGTAATCTTGGTGATCCTGGGGTTGCGGGTTCGAACCTCCGCCGGGGCGTTTCGGTACAGGGGGATTTTTCCCTCGGAGTTAACATTGGTTCTGACTCCATTTCCCATACAGTCCTTCGAATGAGACTATAAACCGAGGTTCCGTGTGTGAACGGATCATGCATAACATCTTGCACACACGTAAAATCCCATCACCAACTTTCGGAAGAGTAGGCAGGGTTCGCGATAACCGGTAATTGCCGGTATTTTACCGGTTGTAAACAGGAAATACCGAAAATTTTCGAAGCTGCCGGTACCACGGACCGATTCTGTTTGCCAGTGACCGATTAGATTTCCGTCTGAAAAAAAAAGAAGTCTGACGTGACAATTTCGGAAAGGCACTAAAAATCATGCGCCTGTACCACGCACCCACCCCTTCGCATCCCTTCCGACGAACTCTTGCAATCGCCCGACACCTCTTTGGCGCCAACCTCTTTAGCGTGCAGAACAGCAAGCTTTACTGTCAAAGAATAGAGCGTTGTGCTCTTCTCAGCACCACAGTGGCTTCATTTCACAATGACTAATCGGGGCCTAGAGGGTCTATGACTATGAATTTGCGCGTTGCTTTGAGAGAGAGGAGTCGAAAAAATGGCAGAAAAAAATCAGAAGTCACTTTTTTCTTTCTTTAGAAAACCATCAGCCCCCAAACAATCGGGAGAAGAAGATGCGTGTGAAAGCTGTAGCACTAGTGCTAGTTTGGATGCTTTTCTGACTCAGCCTTGTACCAGTACTGCTGATACAGTGGATAGTAGTGCTTCATCAACGGCTGAAAAAAGTGCGGCAAGCAGCAAACGTGGGAGGCGTGACAGCTTTCGCGAATCATGGAAACAAGATTTTGCATGGCTGCAAACAGACGAAAAAGAGACGATGTTCTGCTCAGAGTGCATCAAGACAAAACAGAAAAATGGATTTACAAGAGGATCAAGAAACTTTCAGTATTCTGCCTTGACAGAACATGCCAAGTCTGTGTCACACAATGCTGCAGTGGCTACAACATCAAAACAGACGTCTGTGTTGCCTTTTTCTGAGGCAGCATGTGCTTCAGAAATTGACAGTCTACAAGTTCAGCTTAGGACAGTGTTGGCATTGGCGAAGGGAAACATCTCTACCAATACCTATGGTCTGCTGCTAGAGCTCCAGGAAATCAACGGAGTTCCTTCCTTGAAAAATGCCTCTACATACAGGCATCATAGTTCTGTGACACAGATGGAAGAATGTCTGGAGCAAGTGACCAAAGATGAAATGAAAGAAAAACTTCAAGGCAGTGAGTTTGTGGGCATCGTCATTGATGAACATTAAACTGCACTCTTGACAAGAAATTAATTGTATATGCACGCACAGTGTCTGAAACTGGTATTGTTGATTCTTTGTTTCTGGGAAACTACACCATCAGTAACGGGACTGCTGAGTGTGTGTTTGAGAAGCTGTGTGAGGTGCTGGAGGAGTGGGGGATTACTGACAGAACGAAACTATTGAGGGGGGGGGGGGGGGGGGGGGGGGGGATTGTTTGGCAACAAAACTAAATCTAAATTGAACAAAAGACCTATAAGCGTAGGAACAAGAAAGAAGAATAGCATGAATTTACGTCACACGAATGACGGTCCTACAGAACAACAAACTGACAGTGACACAGGCGCTAGAAAAAAAATACTACACACAAATAAATAAATTCCTACCTATTTCCTGCGTGGCTTCATGCCCAAGAAGCGAGTGGCAGCAGCACGGCAGTCAAAGTCTCTGAGAGATTTGCCATTTTGTGTGTATGTTTTTTTCTAGCGCCTGTGTCACTGTCAGTTTGTTGTTCTGCAGGACCGTCATTCGTGTGACGTAAATTCATGCTATTCTTCTTTCTTGTTCCTACGCTTAGCGCTCATATAGGTCTTTTGTTCAATTTAGATTTAGTTTTCAAAAATCCTAGCGCGAACCCTGGTAGGCCAGTTTGGCCGTTGGTATGGATGACACGTTACACATAGCATGCACCTGCGTGAGAAATGGAAAGAATGAAGGAAGTAAGGAAAATAAGTGATCGATATTGAACGATACTGAATGGATGACACGGGAAACGACTGAATGAAGCGCCAGCTGGCAGCTCTTCATTCGGCACTACCCAGGTAGGCAGCCCGTTGTGTAAACAAGTGTTGATTGTAAAGTGCTTAGAGCTTGGCCTCTAGCCGAGAATAGGCGCTATATAAGTATTCATTATTATTATTATTATTACGTATATTAGGGCCAGTGCATATATAACATGTTTACTGACTTTAACTTCTCGTTGATTACGAACAGGTTTTGTGCTGTAATTTCATGGGTATCGTAGATGGATTGTTTGTTCAGTTTTCCTAATATTCATCAGTAGTTCTTAGAACCCATCTGCATAGTGGTGCTGTGTTTGTGTATGTGTGTGTGTGTGTGTGTGTGTGTGTTTACGTGACAGGTCTATTGGAAATATATTGGAGAAGTGCCACACTTCAGTTCCTCACAAATTCATGATTAGAAGAAATTACATGTTTTTTTTTTTAAACTTTAATTCATGGTACATAGCAATTAACATTATGGAAATATAACTTAATTAGATTACAGCAATGAAGCATAATTACCATGTGACGTTGACAGTATGAAGAGATTTATACACATGCTTTCTCACACACATGCACATGTGCGCTTGCACGCGCACACACAGACAAACACACTCACTCACCCACTCAC
The DNA here is from genome assembly GCA_018398815.1 of Conus ventricosus. Lineage (NCBI taxonomy): Eukaryota > Metazoa > Mollusca > Gastropoda > Neogastropoda > Conidae > Conus > Conus ventricosus. Next base: position 102,242,449 of record CM031597.1, on the reverse strand, counting down.
AAAATTGAATTAGGAATTGGAGAGACAGAATATACATATTAGCTATGACATGTTGTCATGTTAATTTTGTGTTGTAAGTAAATATTCCTATAATGTGTTTGACTCTGAAATGAAATCGATAATGACCAGCTTTGGATATCATTGTGGATTTGTATTGTATGCGTACCTTTTTGTGAAGGGAAAGACTTCCAGGTGATGGGGAAGCAAGCGACAATGATGATCTGGCCAATGATGATGATGACGATGATGGTATTGACAATCTCTGCGATGATAACCAAAGCTATTCTGATGGAGGTATGGTATAGAAATTCTAATTAACAGGTGATTTTAGTCTGGATGAGTGTGTTGAAGCATCAGTTGATTTTATGAAGACTCTAAATATGAAGGAATGAGCTCTGTGTACAGTTTTGTTGTAAAGGTTGAAGGGTTGGAATCAGCATACCATCAAATATTAATGTCTCATAGATGCATATCTCTTGCCTTGTTATGCAACATGTTCAATTATTCATTTAATGTTTTGTTTAAAAAAACAACAAAAAACTGATGATCCATGTAAAGTGGCAGTGATAGGAAATCATAGGTTGACATGCTGGTGAAGACATACGCAACCATCTACATAAGTTTGTTCTTCCTCTTAGGTTCTCCTGAAGTTCACCCTCAGCTGCTGGGATCTAAGTTTGGGGTAAACAGAAGAAAAAAAAAAAGAAAAAAAAATTACATAAAATTAAATCCAGTGATCAGAATTTGAAAGGCATCACATCATATCATTTTTGTTTGGTTTGAATGAAAATGAAAACTGTCAAAATATTCTAGTAAACTTTATTATGATGGGCATGCAATTATTGCGATATGCAGAAATAAAGCTATATTTTAGCAGCTTGTGATATATTCATGATCTGATTTATTGATACTCCATGGTATGTTCACCCACTGAAGATTCAGACGACTACAGCGTCAGCAGCTCCATGTCCCAAGCTTCCTCATCTACGGTTCATCTTCCAACTGCAACCAGTCGCCCTTCCACCTCTCAGTCATCCCGCGATCCATCTGCTGTCGTTGGAGAAGAGCGCTCCGCAGCCATTCGACCTGTGACCTCATCAGGGGAGGCAGTGATACAGCCTGCCCTTCGTCGTAGTCTGTTTACTGCCATTCCTCCCACAATCAACTTTGTCCCTGACGGGGAGAAAGGTAACACATTGGTGCGCTTTTGTATTTGAACTGAATGTGAAGTTTCTTTTATACATGGATTTTACCTGCTTTCTGTTAACATTCCATGCAATATTTTAGACTATCTATGATGCAGAATATGGTATATAGACGGGAAGGTGGCCTTTCATCGCTTCAGTGTGTGGCTGTAGGTTTAGAGTATGAAAGTCAGTAACTGCAAGTGTCATTGTGTAGAGTTTCAAAAAACAAGTTCTGTGAAGCAGAACTTCTGACTGTGTGCCTTTGCCATTGGTGTCAAGCATTTAAAATGGGGCGTGATGCTCTGACCAGATGTGTCCATCGGGCATGTTTTGATCTTCTGACGTCATTATGAATAGTCACAGAAGTTCCAGGTGTAAAATAAGAAAAGTTTTGAGTACAAATGTATTTCATTGTCTTTTTTGATGTGCTGCTGTAAGTTCTAAGAATGATAAGTGAACATTGACATTTTACTCATCTGTGAAGAGTGTCAGAGATTATTTGAAGATGCTACTGAAGAGGAACTAGCAAAGTAAGCTGGAATTTTCTACCAGTATAGTGGTTGTGTGCAATTTCAAAGTTCTTTGAACTTATGCCCTCCCTCACTACCTGGTGCAAAAAGAGGGGGGGGAGGGGGGCTCTGCTCTTTTTTCTCTCCTAATTTATAAATGATTCAGGGCTTCTGCTGGGGTGAAAATCTTTCCGGTCCCAGGGACCCCTTCATCAGATTTTTAAGGGGTCCCAGGCTAACATTAAGGGGTCCCTACACCACAATAAAAACAACAAAATATACGTTAAAAAATTGCATCCCTGCACGCGCACTCCAATTTCACAGACACATCGTCACAATAAAAACAACAAAATAAACATCAAAAATTGTATCCGTTCTCGATCTTGCTCCTCTGCTACGCTTTTTCGCTTTTGTGACGATGATTTCCTTAACCACGCTTCGAGAGACATGTTGGAAACAAAGGCTTCGCGGAAATGCCTCTCTCCTGCCGGGAAAATGAAAAGCGTCATCGTGACATCACATGGCTCAAAGTAGGAAAATTCGGTCAACTGAAAACGATGCTGTGGCCTAGCGTTAAGCTTAGTCAGTCAGCCTGAGCAGACGACAAAAGTGACCGACGTATGTTGTTAGGGGGCTGCCCTACTCGCTTTGTTGCTGTTCAAACTCGAAAAGGGATGGGTTCGGTCCGAAGTGTAGCAGACCTACGATGTTACGGCACCCAACTTACGATGTTGAAGGCAGTCTTTTCTCACTTTATGTCCGACTTCACCAAAATTTGAAGGGGTCCCTGGGGACCCCTTACATGGACACCCAGTGCGTCCCGTAGAGTTTTAATGCGTACTGTACGCAATTTTTGCGTTTTCAGAAGCCCTGATGATTCATATAAAAAAAAAAAAGGTTTGTTTCCATTTGATTCTACTTTCACTTTTGTTAAAGGTTGAAAAATGTCGGTCTCTGCTTTTGAGTTATTTTTGTTTGATAGGGTCTACTTTTTATGTCTAAGGTGATTGGAGCTGGGCCCTTAATTTTCAAAGTTGACCTCTCATTGTCACCAGCAGCAGATCATTTGACTACTGCACCTCAGAAGTGTGGAGCGCTGTCGAAAAATAGCAGATGATGCTTCAACACGATTTGAAGTTTCTGCCAGTGTGACTGGTATTGCCCAGTTTTGCTGCAATTATTTATGGGAAATGTTTTAAACAAATTTTTTTTGTGTGTGGATAGGGTGTGTAATTAGAGCATAGTTCACTGCCATAGTCGGCAATGTCCATTTCCTCATGTCAGCATCTGTTTCTGATAAACCAGCTCTGGTATTCTGCTTTTTAGAATGTTTCATTATTATTACTTACCAGCATTTACACATTTGATTTCTTGATATCATCTGTGTGTGTGTGTAAATGATATGTTTATATTCATAATCAAAAACTTTAGGCATGTGCTTTTCTTCATTGTTTTGTTTGTAGACAGAGCAAATAATTTTGAAGAATTCCTTGTAACCTTTTGAATTGTAAAGGAAGGAAGGAAGAAAGAAAAAAAAAACAGTTTGTAAGTCCTGTGTTGCAGTGGAACAGTTACCATGGGAGATCCGTAAGCTGTTGAAATGGCGCATGAGCCCCATCACTCCCAATGTTGTCAAGGCAGTGCTCAGGAGAAGCAATTTTAGAATCACCAAAAGTGAGTAACTGCCACACTGGTTCACAAAATTCAAATGTTTCTGATTTAACACTGCTTGCTTGCTTGTTTGTTTTTTCTTTGGTTTAAGCGTGTTTTATATTATAGATTTATGATCATCAGTTCTAATTAAGATTCGACTTAGAATGCTGCTTTGAAATGCATATATATACAGCCTGTCTCTTTATTGCTCTCTCTCCATCTTTTGTGGGCAGTCAGGAATAATGTTAGTTTATTATATGTGTTTTGTCAGTTTCAGGAATATGTTAGTTTATTATATGTGTTTTGTCAGTTTCAGGAATATGTTAGTTTATTATATGTGTTTTGTCAGTTTCAGGAATATGTTAGTTTATTATATGTGTTTTGTCAGTTTCAGGAATATGTTAGTTTATTATATGTGTTTTGTCAGTTTCAGGAATATGTTAGTTTATTATATGTGTTTTGTCAGTTTCAGGAATATGTTAGTTTATTATATGTGTTTTGTCAGTTTCAGGAATATGTTAGTTTATTATATGTGTTTTGTCAGTTTCAGGAATATGTTAGTTTATTATATGTGTTTTGTCAGTTTCAGGAATATGTTAGTTTATTATATGTGTTTTGTCAGTTTCAGGAATATGTTAGTTTATTATATGTGTTTTGTCAGTTTCTGTCTTCCTGCTCCTTATACATATTCACTTTTAATTTTTGTCAGAGCCTCTCCAAATGTGACATGGTGACTGTATACTGGGGAGATAACAGCAAATCATGTTTGTGCTGAACAGTGGCATTTGTTATATTTTTAAATGTGACAGTATTGCAAAGTGAAGCAATGTCAGGATTCCTAGGGAAGTAGATGTGTTCAGGGAGACAAGAGAAATGGGAGTGGACAAATTGTGGGGAAGGAGAGAGTGAGGAAGAGAGAAGGGAAAACAAGATGCTAGAATGAAAGAGAGGGAGATGAGAAAGGTAAGAAAGGAGGTGGATATGGGGAGGATTCAGGATAGAGACAGTTGCTGAGAGAGAAGATGGGAGAGCAGATAAAGCACCTCGTCTTATGACCACACATGCACAAAAAATGCTGATTGTGATGAACTATTTGTGATAGCCACAATGAAAACTTTTGGAAATTTTTTTTTCACAGAGAACAATGACTGGCTGGGATGTTTTGGAAAACACATGAAAGCGTCGGGATTCAAGTCTATACGAGAGTATCAGAAGGTATTTTATTTGAGAATGAATGTGTTCTTTGATGGACGAATGCTTACTGCATGTAGACAGGAAAATGGATGGCACGAGGCTTGGGACAGTGTTCTGTCTTTAGGAGGGCAACTCTGGTTTCACAGAGAAAAATCTTGGCCGGTTTGGTTTCTACCTGTTGTCAGGCTTGTACAGGTGTCTTGTCTTTCGTCATTTATTGTCCTCTGTTTTTTGTTTGTGATTTTTCGTTTCAAGATTAATTTCGCATTTCCTGTAATAATTTCTTCCCCTCCCCTCATTTTCTTTCATACATCCCTCCACTTGGCCTGGTTTAATTCTTGCCATAAAACTGGTTTTTATTGGTTGCAGACCTAAACGCATACAATTTTTGTGTACATGCTTGGCAGGAATAAGATAAAAACGACAAATACGAAAAACATACAAGCAAAAAAGAAATATGAAAAAGAAATTCCAAAGATGAAGTTCTTGAGTGGTAATTGCACTAGCAGAGTGCAACAGTGGCAGGTGCTCTGACCAAAAAGCGACAACTCTTGCTAACTTCTGCACAGGAAATCGTGTCTGGTTTGTGTCTACTTCTTCGACAACAACCCCTGAAACATAAAAAAACCCAGGAGAGAAAGCCTGAGTTTGTGCCAATAAATGAATCAGGTTTGAAAGTAATCTATATTAGAGAGAACCTACATTTACCATAGTTATTGCAAAACCAGATGGTTACTAAACAGCAGAAGTCTGTCAAACCTTAGAAAAGGACCTGTGTAGTCGGCTGGTAATATTAATTTAACCCTTTCCCTGGTAGTCGCGACTACAGTCGCGCTGCTTTGTTTATACTGTCGACTATAGTCGCGCTGCACAGTGACGCAAATCAGCCGCTTGGGGTTATTGTTCTTGGCTTAGAAACCAGGTCAGGGGCGCTACAATTTGTGGAATACAGGCTAGAGGGGCCCTGCAACCTGTATATTCAGTGTTCAGGCAATGTTTTCAGTGTCTGTGCTATGATTATACAGACTGCTTGTCGAAGCGTAAACAAAACCACCAAGATGGCGGCTGCGCGAAACGTGGATCGTGATAGGAATGTTTTTCAGGACTTTTTCGAAGATTTTTTCCGCGATGTAGAGAATGTAGATGAAGAGGATGGTAACTTAGAAGATTTACAAGCTGTTCTACAAAATGTGATGCTTGAGGGCGACATCAGAGACATGAATCAAGCCCCAAACAACAGAGACTTTGAAGATGATGAAAATGAGTGTTGGAGTAGTGAAGGGGGTGATGGAATAATCAACATGCCATTCGAAGGTGAAAGCCGTCTGCTTGTTGACAACTTTCCTGCCAATCCTCATCCTTTGGACTATTTTCAGCTTTTTGTTGGTGACGATATTTTGAGGTCGATCGTGGAGCAAACCAACTTGTACGCTCAACGGAAAATTGAAGCCGGCAATCTGAAGCCCAACTCAAGATGAGCCTTTTTTTTGTGCGAGCCTCTCTCTCCCTCTCCCTCTCTCTCTCTCTGGCAAACGCATGCACGCACACATGCACACACACCATTATTTTTTCATTTAGAATTCAGGTAAGTAAAAATGACTTTTTGTCTTTTAGATAATTGATTGCTAATGTAATGTGATGAGTGGGCGTGTCTGCATGTGCATCTGACATATGTGTGCGTGTTTGTGTGTGTGTGTGTGAGCGTGTGTGTGTGTGTGTGTGTGTGTGTGTGTGTGTGTGTGTGTGTGTGTGTGTGTGTGTGTGACAGCCTGATATGGCCTCCGTGGTCGGCAGGGCTATAAACCCCAAGAATGAATGTGTGTGTGTGTGTGTGTGTGTGTGTGTGTGTGTCTACTTGACTGCTGTGGATCACATTTTGATCAAGTTGTGCATATTGGTGTGATTCCGAATTGGATTACCTGTATTCTCCAATATAATCCAGGTGAGTGAATTACAGTTGACCACTAAATCACTAACATTGTGTTTTTCGTATTCTTTGTTCATTTCTGTACATTTTTCATTCTGGGTATATTGTTCAAATATGCACAAGAAACAAGATAGAAGCCTATAAGAGATGATGCACGTTTTCTGAGAATTTCTGTCTGTTAATTCACCAGTGGCTCTTTAATATCTATAGCGAATATATACCAGGTTAAGGGTTAATAGAACAGTGTACTATTTGGGTAAACCCTCCATTGCTATGGCCCATCCTTGCCTCCTCTATTCCCTACCTTCTCCTTGTATAATCGCCTCACAAAATCTAACAGCATACTTGTCAACATTAGACCTTAGAGGACTAGGAAGTGGAAGCGTTTTGTTGTTGAACTTTGGAACAGAAGATATGTGCAGGCAGTTCTACATAGCTTTAAAGTTCTGGTCAAACAGTTCTGCAAGAATTTGAAATTGTTAGTATAATCAGCCAAAAAGGGGATATGAGTATTAGGTTTTTGTTCGATGGAAAAAGAACATTTTGTCACAGCCCAAGCGTTTGGGATGGTCAAGAACAGCAGTTGGGTGTTACGATGAAGAGATTCATGTCATGAATTGAAAAGCCAAAAATATGCTGGGATTTTCAACTTCTTTGGTTTGTATTGGGGGAAAAAAATGATAATGAAATGGACGAAAGGATGCCAGTTTACTGGATTCATACTTGAAGTTCAGTGTCATCAGGAACAAGGTCATGGATCTGTTCACTTGGAGTATCCTCGAACCTTTTGGTTTTCAGTTGAATCACTTCCCGGGATCATTTCAACTTGGTCGCAAGGACCGCCTGTGGCGCAACCTGTCCCGCATGCAGGTCAGCTTTGGCAAGAGGGACTACGGGTTCTTTCCACGGACCTACGTTCTGCCACAGGACATGAAACATCTGAAAAGAACATGGGAAGATTCCACTTCTCGACAAAAATGGATTATCAAACCTGTAAGTATTCCACATGTGATGAAGCACTCCATCTTTTAATGTTGGATATGATATAAATGTATAATTCATTTGCATTTTGAAAAGTACAGACTATTTGTTGAAAAAGATGGGCTTTTTCTGTATGCGAGTATGTTTTTGTTTTCCATCCTTTTTTTTTTTTTTTTCTCTTTTGTTGTTGTTTGTTCATGTTTTTAATGTGAAGATTACTTTGACATTTTACAGCCAGCATCAGCACGTGGCATAGGAATCAAAGTCATCAACAAATGGAGTCAGATCCCACGAAAGCGGCCGGTCATTGTTCAGAGGTAAGTGGAGAAATGGACTGACAGTTGTTATGCACAACACAGTGCTTTCTTTTTCTTCGTCTGTTTCTTCTTTTTTTCTTCTTTTTTTTTTCTTTTTCTTTTTTTTCCAGTTAATTCTGCACACTTTAGTTTTACTTGTCAGGCATGCTGATGTTCTGCATGTTTACAGATTTCCTTTTCTGTTGTTTCAGCAATTCCTGTTTTAAAAAAAAAAAAAAAGGCAAATAAGGACGTAAACAAAATCCTGATATTTGAAGAGATTTAAAATAGATGCATTGAAAACTGAATGAAGTTCAAGAATAGTCTATGATAATGAGTCACACTACTAGTCTCAGGCATTGAAGCAAAGTCAAAGCCTATCATGTGTGCAATTACCCTGAACCTGCGTTGAGTGGACTGATCAGCTGATTTTTTTTTCCCAAACAGGAAAGGATGCCATGTCTTTTTCATGTTATCTCTAGCATCTGCTCTGGTATGTCATGGATTATGATGGAGGATGTGAGTTGGTTAACCTGCCTGGTGTTTTGGATGTAACTGCTACTATTAAGCAGCAGATAATTTGGCCAAGTTATTCTGAATAGTACCCATGCACAGTGCCATCCATCCTAGGGAACTTTACCACACCTTACCCAACAGAATTCGATTTTGTTGCAGGTGAATGTTGTGTATATACCATCTAGATAAAATGTTGTTTGCATGCCAGTCCAAATTTGATTTTGTTGCAGGTGATGTTTTATGTATACCATCTAGATAAATGTTGTTGGTATGTTAGTACAAATGAGGGTCTGAATGATACCAAAATATTTTAAATGTTGCCATCAAATTTCCAAATTGGTCTTCAAAATAGTTCAGAGGGGTTGGCATCACTGATAAAGAAACAGCTTTTCGATGATGGTTTTGCTAGTAACACGCTTTTGGTGGGGTGTGTAGCTGTCGGTATATTTTCAGCGAAAGAATCCAGTCAGTTTGATTTATAGATAACCAGTATTCGTTTGTTGACCGACCTGGAGAATTGTTTTTCAGTGTGCTTTGTGTATATGTTGTGGTATGCTATATTGTTCAGGCTTTCTGATGTTTCACAGTCACTTGAATTGAATCATGCTGCTTAACTCTTCTCATCAACTGGTTTATTAGCTAGAAAAGTGCATGTTAGAGCAAGCAATGTTAGAACAGTGATAGATTGTATGATTTCGTTTTTAAAAGTCTTTTTATTAATTATTTTACAAAGGAGGGATTCCTTTGCATGGTTACTATTTCTGGCCTTTTTTTCAGTTGTACATGGGAGACTTTTTTTTGGCTTGGAGCTGAAGTGTTGTTGAATGTTTCATGTTGTTGTTAATGTGTTTTTGCTTTGCTTTTTTTTTCAGGAGTGAAAAAGTTCTGCTGTGACCTTAATCCGTAAATACTGAATCACTGACAACTGTATGTCTGATGCAGGTATCTTGCGAAACCACTGTTGATCAATGAAAGCAAGTTTGATATGCGCGTCTATGTGTATGTCGCTTCCTTTGACCCCTTGAGAGCCTACATCTTTGAGGATGGTCTTGCCAGATTTGCTTCTTGCAAGTAAGAGTTTTGACAAGCGTGTCATAGTATGGGATACAGATCTATGTATACACATTAATTTAGCACACTAAATTCATCTACAAGGGTACATTTTTTCTGTCAGGCTATGGAAATCCGTGATTTGGGGTTTGAGCCATTCATGTCCATTGAGTGAAATTTAGAATTGAACGCAAGATAAGATTTCTGCAATCTTGTTAAGTGAAATTGATGGAAATAGCAGGTATGTTCCTGTTGTCCCATGTTCTTGTCTCTCCCTTTCATGCATGGATTGCATGTGAGTAAGCATGTGAAGTGTCTTACCCTTGAAATTTGCTCCCCCTTTTATGCACTTCAAATTTCTCAGTCCCCTCCACCCACCCCCCGCTCCCCATCCAGGCTCAGTGGGGCAAAAGTTGTAGAAATTTTCTTGTATTTACTTTAAAATGCCTTCAGTTTCTCTTTCAATTTCCAATTTTTCCAAGTTCACTGGAGCTTTGCCTCCCCCCCCCCCCCCCCCCCCCCCATCCCAGCCTCTCCTCCATGACCCAGCCAGGGGCATGGGCAGCCTCTGGACCCAGGCTTTCAAGCTGCACCTGATGCATCTACATAGCACATAAGACGGCTGATTTTCTGGCCTGGATCTATTTTGATGTTTAAACTTGTTGTTGAAAAAAGTTAAGTATTGTATAGTAATAGTATAATGGTCACTGATGGGGTTTTAACTTTTTTTTATTTGTTTTGTTTTGTTTTTTTAGGTTTGGTTGGGTTTTTAGGAATGTTTGAAAAAGCTTAAAGGAAAATTTTAACTTAGATTTGTCAGTTGTCCCATTTTCTCAGAAGTTTGTCCCTAAAACTGACCTAAAATCATTGCAAGTTGAAAAGTGAGGTGATTACAGGTGGAAACTGAAACAGATTTGAAAGGTGTTTGAAATAACTCCACCAATTAACATGGACAAAGGAAATACAAGACAAAACACTTGTAATTCGTTTGTCCATGCTAATTGGCAGAGTTATTTCAAACACCTTTTGAAATTAAAATCATTTGGTCAAAGATCATTCCATTGTCAAGCTTCTTCGATTTAGAACCGCCAGCCATCTTTTCTTTTAAACATTCAAACCTTGCAGAGCAAAACTGAACTCCTCAGTTTATTGAAAGTCAGAACTTATTCATTTTTCAGCAAAATGCCCTGTACTGTTAGTTCTTAACACTTGTAAAATTATGTGTTTTTGTGCATTCTCTCTTTTAAGCATATATTATGGGACATCAGACTACATAACAGTGATTTTTATTATTACTATCATTATTAATGAAGAAGCTGCTGATGAATAGGACGTTTTTTTCCCCAGAAAAGTAAATCACAAGCCTTAGAAGGTTGCAAAAAGTATTGAGAAGGAATTGTGAAGGCAAGGTGTAGCATCCTTTTTTTTTTCCCTTTTTTTCCCCCGAACAGTTTATACATAAATTCTTCAGACTTTTGAACCTTCAGCTGCTAGTAACTGTGTAATTATTAAGACTGTTTTGCTTGCCGTTTCTTTTCTTTTCTTTTTTTTTTTTTTCTTTTCTTTTCTTTTTTTTTTTCCTTTTTTTTTTTTAGTAAAGACATATGTAGTAGTAACTAGTCTGAATATACACTTGATTTAATGCCTTGTCTGTTTGTTAATGTTCTCTGCTGCTGTTAACCATATATGTAAGAATTAGTAGTCTGAACATATGCATGAGTTTACCCATTAATTTTATTTTTATCACACAAACGTTCCCTCAGCATTTCCATCTGCAAACAATCTGAATAATAATTTATCATTGTGCACATGAGCACATATTTTGCTCTCTGTATACACAGTCACATTTTTACATCTGAATATATGTTCACAATCTCGGTCTGTATACATACAGTAAGGATTCATTAAGATCTGCACCATAAAGTATATGTTTTGATCTTTGTGCACACAAACATGGGGTTTCTTCTTTTAGACATAGATGTAACACACAGCTGTTTCTCTGGGGATGCTAGTGTAAGTCCTTGGCCCTGTGGTGCAGGTACTCTTCCTCCATGAAGAACCTCAACAACAAGTTCATGCATCTGACCAACTTCAGCATCAACAAGTGCAATGCCGAGTACCAGAGCAACAGCGACAGCAGTGTGTGCCAGGGACACAAATGGTCAGTAGGCCACCTCTGTGTCTGCAAGACTGTATTTTCTTGTGTGTGTTGTGTGGTTGCTTGCTAGTGCAAATGTCTGTGGATGACAAAGTGCTTTTGTATTTCGATGCATTAGAGCCACAACTGTCTATCTTGGAAAACGCCATTTTGAGAAATGGCCACTTGAAGATTTCGCAGGTCTCCAAAAATTACACCTCTGCGCGTAGAACTTCCAAACTTGGGAAAACCAAACACTAGATGGTGTTCTAAGCTGTACAAACGGGGGTTAAAAAAACTCAAATGGAAACCACAGAATTACGCAATCTAAGAAGTAAACACTCTTGGTCTGAAAAGAAAGGCTTTCATCTTCCCAGAATTTTGAAGCACAACTTATTAACAAGACTTAGAAAGTTGTGGCACACAACGGTAAGACCTTAACAGCTGAACTCCTCAGGCCACAACTGATCTGCTATGGGATAGTGACTTGTGGCCTGGAACATTCCTATCAGTTTGCCGTAATAGTTTGGAATACAACTGTCTTCTATGGCTCTAGCTACTTGTGGCATGGACAAACTGTCCCACTGTATGGAACATTTTCAGATCACAACCTGTTATGTACAGAAAATCAGTTTGTGGTGTAAAACATAGTCGTTTTTTGTATGTGTTATTCTGGGCAACAAGTGCTCACGAATGAAACACATAGTTGTGGCCTTGGAAGTTTGACATAATTCATGTCATACATTAGGTAACAAGTGTTTAACAATTCTTGAACCGTGTTTTACACTGAGCTAATTTTGTATTTTACACTATTAATTTGCTCGGAACCACTCCTGATAGAAAAGAATGGACTGGATAGGCTTGTGTGAAGCTGTTGTTAAGGAAAAGGTTAAGTCAATAGCCTATAGAAAATAACGTCAACAGTTTCTGGAAAAAGTCTGTGAACAGAAGACGACACACACACGCATGCACGCACGCACGCACGCACGCATGCACGCGCCACAACACACACACACACACACACACACACACACACACAGGTGAATGCAACCAAGCCCTAAAGCTACTTTACTTCTCACTGTCATGCTAACAAACAAAAATATACAATAGACTGAACACATATACAAAATTGTGCATGCCTACCTTGTTTGCTGTCTCCAAAATCCATACAAGGATGAATCATCCACAGTAAGAACAACTGTCTACATTGTCACAGTTCACGGTTTATTCACAAAAGGGGTGTGGGGGTGGGGTGGAGAGAGACTGTTCACTGTATCATTCACAAAGGAAAAAATCTGTTCACTGTATCCTACTTCAGTTCACTGCTTGGTCACAATGGGAAGAAACTGTTCACCGATTTTCCACAGCAGAAAAAAAGAATTGTCCGCATTGATATAGTTCATTGATTTATCCACAATAGAGAAAGTAAATATAGCATATATATTTCACTGATTTGATTCCACATTAACAAAAAAAGCGCACCTATTGTTCAGAATGAAAACAGACATCGGCGCACTGTCAAATTCACTCAAATGAAATTTTACAGATCTTCTTCGGATTCTGTGTCCTTCTCGGTAATGTCTGGTTCTGCAAGCCTGTCTGGAGCCGTGCTGGCGCTGGGCAGCCATTGGTAGAACTGATGGTGTCGCTGTGGCACAACCCCTAGCTGGCAGAGGTCCAGGAGGTCTTTCTTCTTCGCTTCAGACAAAGGCAGACGATCCGTGTACCGCTGAGGAAGGTCCTGCACATTGCTGACGGCTTGCTGGCGACCTCGACGATTGTTTTCCGTGATCATCAGGCTCCGAAAACACTCTGTCATTCCGTATTTGAAATACAGTGTGTCTTCTTCCTTTGTATACCTGAGCACTTAATCTTCAGCCAGCTGATTTTGGTTCCTGTGATATCAGTCTTGGTATTCCTCATTGTCTGTGAAGCAAGATGTTTGAAGTCCAGAAAGTCAGCATATTCAAGGGGAACGACGGTGTATGGGGAATTTGATCTTGCCAGCGGCATCACATCATTAGCAGCATTGTTCCAGAATCCTGATCTTCGCATTTCTTCAAGTGATGTTTTTGCAAACTTCAAAAGATCATTCTCACTGTTCACCCTTTCATCAAGGTGAAAAAAGCCAAGGTAGGCATGCAGGCTGTCTTCAATATGTTGGCACAGAGAGGCACGGAGGCGCGGTTGCAGTGTGGTTGTCCAGATGAATGGAGGCAGCTTTAAAAAAGCAATTTCCATCAGGATACACAGGTCTTCTCTCCATGCCATTGGCCAAGAGAAGACTATCCAGACGTTTGGTGTGAATCGGACAGCCAGGCCATGAAGGGTTTCTTCTCTGTGGCTTTCAGTAATTGCAGTGGCAAGTGGATCTCCCCTGAAACATTAAAGATATGCTTTTTATGAAGCGTTTTAGTTAAGACAGACTTTTAATTCTGTTTGATCAGCTTCTGACAGACCTGCTTTCATCCAAACTCATTCATGTATACACAGTGACCTGGACTCTTTCCAACTGTTTTTATGATATACAATATATTTATAATATATATATAGTGTGGCTAGGGAAAAAGTATATATTTATATGTATAGGGGAGGCGGTTGGCCAATCGTGTAAGATGCAAGATCGTGATCTTGTGGTCCTGGTTCGAGTCCGGTTGAGCCGTCCGTTTATTAGCGGGAGTTACCATTTGTTCTGACTCTCCTCTCCCCAAGTCCTTCAGATGAGACTATTAAACGAGGTCCGTGTGCATATGCATGCAGAAGATCAAATGCGCACGTTAAAATCACGTAATCGATGTCAGTGTTTGGTGGGTTGCAGAAACATGAAAATGCCCAGCATTGCACCCGAGGCTTTACCAGCACATTGGGATATGAAGTCGATGAAGCATTAGCTAATGCAGATGTGGTGTGGCATATATGGGATATTCTGCACGCATTGACACCACCTCGGGAACAACTGAAACTGTAACAATAAAGTATACACGATACTATATTTGCGCAGACAAAACTTGCTCAATAAGATTCAAGTTACTGGCTTTACTCCCACCCTCAGCCTCTCTCCTGCTACATAAGTCTGTCATCACAAACAATATGAGGTAATGATCGATACCTTGAGAAGTTCCACGAGAAGATGCTGGCTCTGCTGGTCAGAAGTAAGCAGGTCTCCTCATCAATTTCAAGATCTGACCAACTGTCGTCAGTCATGGTGCCTGAATGGAGAACAAAGAAAATAATTAACGCACCTGTTAAATCGTGTATCACAGTCTTCACAACATCTCTTCCTTCAAACGGTGTTTTGCTATTTATTTCAGCTACTGATTTACCAATATGGATGAGCAGCAAAGCCAACTGTACAAGGGGAAAAAAACAATGAGGCTACACATATTTCTTTATTCACAGTATTTATTTCATCATATTTACAAGAAAGCTTCTGTGCGTCTTTGAAAATGTGTTCAATTAATACACTTTTGTAAACAAATTAACTGCATGTACAAAATATTAAGGAAAAGGTATTGTGAAAAAGGAAATAAATAGACAGTACATTGATTTTGTTTCTTATTATTGAGAGAAAGAGAGAGGAAAAAACAACAACAAAAACAGGAGGGGGGGGGGGAGAGAGAAAGAGAGAGAGAGAGAGAGAGAGTCGTAACATGGTTAGGGATAAACATGTTAGGCATAGCCTATTCTGCCAATATGAGCCCTGAAAAAACAAAAACAACAAAAGAGAGAGCGAGAGACAGACAGACAGACAGAGACAGAGAGAGACTTACTGATTTAATACGACGTCAGTGGAGTTGGAAGCAGAAGCAAAAAACTGCCAATGAAGTTTCCTGAATGCAGTGTGAGGGAAGTGTGAACGGTTAAAAGCCGGATGTGCTGGTATATAGCCACTTGTTTACACCTGCATCTCTCCAGATGTTCCCCTTATCTGTGGGAAACAAGCCTCTGAACCCCCGCTGACCCTTCCTTGACCGAATTCTGCCATTCCCCATGCCTGATTTTCCCCACCCAGAAGTGACTTGCAGGGCGGTGAAATCTAATAGCCCAACCTTTCTCTTTCACTTGCAGGAATTTCCTCAGCCAACAACTGATAACTGCTAGCATAAACAAGTTTGGCCTGAGAGTGGTGATTCCCTTTCTACCATTCCTTCTTGGGGCCACAGTCTGTGACTGCTAACTGTTCATTTGTGGCATGCAGAATCTGGTTGGATGTGGACAGGGCAACAACTGTTTCTTTGCTATAAACCAAAAACTAATGAATGTTTCATAACCATGTTTCAGCATGTTAAACAGACTGTATTAATACACCTAAAAATATCAAAAAGTCAAAACACAATTTTTTCGAGATAAACAGTTGTGGCTCTAATGCATCGATTTGTTGGTACATAGTTTAGGTCTCTTGATTTGTGTTTTGTAGAGCATGTTTGCTTGTGCATGCACATGTATTTGTATATGTAATATGACCGTTTCTGAAGCCCACAGTCACACTAAGCAGCCTATAGAAATCACAAGACAGACATGCACTGATCTACCAATGTCTTTTATTTTATAGATTTGAAAGCCATACCAAATTATAGTTGGAAGCCATGACATTCTTTTGTGTTTTTAATCAGTTTTTTGATGAAAAAAGAAAATGTATAATGCTGCTGTGTGATTTTAAATGTAGGTGGAAAAGGGTTTTTTTGGGGGGAGGGGAACCCATGCATACATAAACTGACACATCCACATACCAAAACTTGATGCATCACCTGATTTTGACCACAGGAGTCTGAAGTCACTGTGGAATTACTTGGAGAATGAAGGGGTGAACACGCATCGCTTGTGGGAAAGCATCAAGGACATCATCATCAAGACTCTCATCAGGTAAAAAGACTTCTCCTCACTTTTCCTCTTATTTATGTTTGAAAATCAGTACAAGTGCGGCCATGGCAGCAGAGACTGTTACTGCTTATCAATTTCAGTAACCATCGGTCGGCCAGTGTTGACTAATTTAGACCGACTTTAATTGAGATGCATATTCATAGCCTCTATGAAAGCCTGTAATGAATATTTCTGAACTGAGACACTTAGCCGTCATATGTCATCAGATTAAATTCAGTCATTATTCCTGCATTTATGATTTCGAAATGGCTGATTTAATATAAGTTTGTGTAACAAGATCATCAGAAAATATAACATTGCATTATGTGCAGTGGTTGCATTTGAAACAACCTTAGAACTACAGTTGATCATACGTAAACTTTTATTAACAAATAGGTGTGTAAACATTAGGGGATCAGATATTACATATTGCCCATAACCTCTTTCACCTGTAAGAAATAGCATTGAACAAAAGACGAAGATAACCAAAGTTCAGGAGTTTTAGTTGTTCTTATGTCTCGTACTAAAGAAAAGACTAGGGGGTGACCAGCTTCATGTGGAAGATGCATGTGTTAAAGAAAAGATTAGGGGGTGACCAGCTTCATGTGGAAGATGCATGTTTGAGGACCAGGATAACAACCAGTTATCATTTTGTCCCGTTCTTTATCGCTGAACTTGTTACCGTGCATTATTTTAGAAGTACAACATAGTAATTATGCCTTCTTTTTTTACCTGCTAATGGTCACATATGTTTCCACTATTTTTTTATTTTCTTATTTTTCATTTTTTGCACACCAGAGGTATGCGGTTGCTTGTAAAACAGTATACAGTTCATTGTTTGCTTTAGTAACTATTCTGTTTGTGCGTATGCTCCATCTTAATGAGCGTTATATGAAAACATGTTTCTGACAAATGATCAAGATAGATTTTCATGCCTCCTACCCAAAATGACACGCACTGATTGTGTCATTTTCATGTGTTCAGTGCTGATGGATCCATCAACACCATGATCAAGGCCAATGTTCGCAGCCGCTACACAGTGCATGAACTGTTTGGCTTCGACATTCTGCTGGATGACCAGCTGAGGCCTTGGATTTTGGAGGTCAACATTTCACCCAGGTATAGCCTGCTTCTAATGCATTTGCGCAGTTTTCTCTGTATTGTATTGTTACAGTGATACTGCATATGTAGACATTCAAACATGCATGTAGGTCTCATTATCTTTGTTGCAATTTTGAAGAGGAAAAAAACATGCATTGCTCATGAAGAGAGATGCTTGTGCAGATGGTGAAGTGAAAATGTTATGTTGGGTCACATAATGTGTGAAGGCCGGTTTCATGAATAGGCCAGTGAACACAAGAAGCAGCATACTTATGTGCGTGCACATGCACGCACACACGCGCGCGCGCAGACACACACACATACGCACGCACGCACACACACACACACAGAAGGGTTTTGTCATTTCTTGATCTTGAACAGAAATAGCTGAAACTTGAGCAGAGTATTGCATTGACTGAAAACTCCAAATCATACATATTTGATCACTCAGTGCATAGCTTAAGACATAGCATCACGGGTGCAGCGTTGATGGGAATTTCATGTTGCAGCCTTCACTCCAGCTCTCCCCTGGACATCAGCATTAAGGGACAGTTGGTTCGGGACATGATGAACCTGGCAGGGTTCCATGTGCCTGACAAGAATGACATCTACACCAGTGCACATAACTCCACCGCTCTTCCTGAGCTCAGGTCAGTATTTCCACAAGTCTTTTGTTGTTTTTTTCTGTTTGGTAATCAGAATTTCTTTCCTGTGAATTTCTGTGTGTGTGTGTGTATGTGTGCACGCACAAGTGTCTGTGTGTGTGTGTGTATGCGCATGCTCTTCTGGGTTATTTTTTCAATGGATGTGATAGACTACAGACTTCTGCTTCACATAAACATACACATGCGCATGCAAACAGATACACACACACACACACACACACACACACACACACACATGCACATACACATTTACAGTACCCAGACCTGCCAACCATTACGCACTTCGCGTAATTTATTACGCCCAAGTGATAATTCTTACGCATTTAGCCAAAAAATTACGCATTGAAAGTTTTCAACCCCCCCCCCCCCCCCCCCCCCCCCCCCCCCCAAAAAAAAAAAAAAAAAAAAAAATTGACGAAAAAAATCGGCTTATGTACAGACACGCACGGCGCCGTGCGTATAACCAGTAATCTTCAAGAAGCATTTCCGGTCTTGCGCAATTCGTTTCACCATTTTTACCATTCAGCAAAGTTGGCGTCCTTTTGAAGTTTTAGCTGCGAAAATGTTGAGACGTGGAGCAGAAAGCTCTGAACAAGATGCGAAAAAGAAAAAAACTTGGTCAAAAGTTCCATAAAGAATCCTCGGAAAAGTTCCCCTGCATACGACCTTCGGCTAAAGGTGTAAATTGTGCACGGTGTACCACTTGCGAGTCGGACTTCACAATTTCCCATGGTGGGATGGTGAATGTGAAGCATCACCTTGAGTCACGCAAGCACATCAATTCCTCTAACACGCCGAATTCTTCTAGCAACACACACACACACACACACACACACACACACACACACTAGCGCGCGCACACAACACACACTAACACTAACACTAACACACCAACACACACACACACTCACACTAACACTAACACACACACACACACTAACACACACACACACACACACACACACTAGCATACATATATATATGCCCACGTGTGCCCACCAACAAGAAAGCTAAACCGTGGTTCACTCCAGTGCTGCATGAAGCCAAGCGTGCTCGTCGATGTGCAGAGCGTGCCTGGCGGAAGACTGGTCTCACAGTACACAAGCAGATTTTCATACATAAGAAGGATGAGGTAAACTGTTTACTTCTTGAAGCAAAACAAGATTTCTATTCGTCCAAAATCAATGAAAGTCAGACTTGTAAAGAACTGTTTGCGATAACCAACTCTGCTGGGAAAGATCAATACGTCCCCCCTCCCTAGCAACATTCCTCATACAGAACTGGCCCAATTGTTCAGTGACTTTTTCAACAGCAAAATCCAATTAATCAGACAGAACATTGACAGCATGCAGACTTCTCATGTTCCCACAACCTGTCGTGATGTTGAAACACCCCTTGCTTTCTTTTCACCAGTGTCTGAAGACACAGTGAGTAAGATCCTGAAAGACATGCCCCACAAAACTTGTGAACTGGATCCGATACCCACGTCACTTCTGTTTGAGAACTCGGATCTCTTCATTCCCGTTCTTACCCGCCTTGTCAATGAGTCTGTTCAGTCTGGTGAGTTTCCAAAGGAACACAAGCTCGCTCTTGTCAGGCCTCTACTGAAAAAGGCTGGTATGGACCCAAATCAGTTCAAAAACTACCGTCCAGTCTCAAATCTTCCCTTTGTTTCCAAACTCATAGAGAGAGTTGTTCTCTCACAGCTCCTATCCCACCTCGAGATTAACTGTCTTCAAAATCCCTTTCAGTCTGCCTATCGTGCCGGTCACAGTACCGAAACTGCTCTCTTCGCGTTGTAAATGATCTCCTTGTCGCTGCCGATGAACAAAAGGTCTCTATCCTTGCTCTACTCGATCTATCTGCTGCTTTCGACACAATTGATCACTCCATTCTTGTGCAACGTCTGCAGCACTATTTCGGCATTACAGGAACAGCCCTTCAATGGTTCAAGTCATACCTGTCAGATAGACACCAGTCAGTCATTGTCAACAACGTCAGATCTCGTCTAGCCAAGCTGGAATCTGGGGTTCCACAGGGCTCCGTCCTTGGACCTGTACTCTTTGTAATGTACACGCATCCTCTTTCTCAGATCCTTGAAACTCACTCCTGTCCTCACCAGATGTTTGCCGACGACACCCAGCTGAGACGCTCGGGGAATGCCTCTGATCTCGACCAGATGAAGGGCGAATTGTCTGAATGTGTGTCCGTCGTTCGGGACTGGATGGCTGAAAACAAACTTCAGCTAAACCATGACAAAACTGAAGCCTTACTGTTCAGCTTACCAGGAGCAAAAACACCCGCTCTTTCTGTAAATTCTTCACTTCTGATCTGCAGTACTGTTATTCCCTTCTTAGTAAAGGTTAAAAGCCTTGGTGTCTTTATCGACAGCGGTCTTGATATGAAGACACAGGTGAACCATGTCTGTAAAATATGCTTTCTGGAAATTAGATGTATAGGTGCTATCCGACATCTCCTTACCACTGAAGCAACCAAAACTCTCACCACTTCTCTCGTGCTTTCGCATCTCGATTATTGTAATTCTCTACTAGCAGGCCTTCCCGACTACCTCACCAAAAAACTTCAGCACGTTCAAAACTGTGCAGCTAGACTAATCCTCAAAGCTCCCTTCAAAGAGCACCCTCAACTATTATTACGCAGACTTCACTGGTTGCCGGTCAAAGCCAGGGTGACATATAAAATCGCATGCCTCTGTTTCAATGCTGTTAAATCTGGAACTCCAGCCTATCTGTCTGACCTAAACTCATACTGCCCAGCTAGAACCCTTCGCTCGTCTTCTGACTCGTTGCTCCTGGTTCCTCCCAGATTCAAATGCAAAAGAAGGGGGGATCTTTCCTTCTCCTTCCTGGCTCCTAAAACTTGGAATTCTCTTCCACACGACATCAGGCACTGTGACTCTTTTCCAGCTTTTAAACGAAACTAAAAACTCATCTTTTTACCCGGTCATACACAGATGTCAGTTTGTGTTAGTGCGTGTGTGTGAAGGTGTGCGTGAGTGGTTGTGCATGTCTGCTTTCCCGTGTGTGCTGTACGTATCTGCTTCCCGTGCCTGGGTGTGCGGTTTGTGCGTGTGTGTGTGTGTGTGCGCGTGCGCGCACGTGCGTGTGTGTGTGCGTGTGCGTGCGTGTTTTCGTTAGTCCTTGTATTGTAAAGCGCTTAGAGCTAATCTAGGATTTGCGTTATAAAAATATTCATTATTATTATTATTAATATTATATATATACTGAGGAAGAGTGAGAGGGGGGGGGAGTAATCAGGAAGGGAGAAAAACATGTAGACTTCACACAACAGAGAGGGAGGGAGGGAGAATACTTAAACAAACGCATACATACTCAGAGCTGCCAACCAGTACGATTTTGGCGTATTTTGTTCCGCCGAAGTTAAAAAAATACGCCAATACGCTTGTTTTCTAGAAAATAGGCTAAAAAAAGGTGCTAAGTCCGCCAAAAAAATTATTTGGAAAACGATATAAAAACAACACATTAACGCTTCGACGAACAGACAAGGCCTTCTTCTGTCGAGATCGACTGCTGTCAAGATACACAGTGAGACAGTCTGCAGGAAGACGCTTTCATCCAATCGGCGTCCAACACGTCACACATATTATGGGATGTTCTCTCTTAACAACATGGCGTCTGCAAGCAGCAAAACTGGAGGAAAAACAAAGGGGAATTGTGATGGTGGAGCTTGTGATATTAGTGATGGTAGTGCGCCTAAAAAGGCAAAACGTGAACAGAAGTTCCTGGCATCTTATTCAAAGGAATATCCTTGTATTGTGGCCTCAAAAATTGACTCGACATACGCGAGGTGTACTGCCTGTGAGAGCGACTTTCGAGTCTCTCACGGTGGTATTACCGACGTAATAAAGCATGAAGACTCTACGACATGTAGCCAAGGCCACAGCCTTAAAGAACACCGCTCCACTGGGGCATTTTCTCGCAAGAGGTGACGAATGTGTGGAATGACTGGTCGAGGTATGGACAATAAGGTATGTTACGTTTTGGTTAAATCACTATTTCTTAGTGTTAAAGTAAAAGGACACACCGACAATTTGTTGTCCCAAGAATACTCCAAACTCAGGAAAATACTCCAAAAATTTGCTGAGAGTACTGCGGCATGCCAAGAGGGGTTGGCAGCTCTGCATACTCAACAGTATGTGTGTTTCCAGTGTATTCTACATTTTCATAATTTGTAAAGATTTCTTGTGATACTTAAAAGAAAAGCTTGTTTTTGAAGAAAAGTAAAGTTCACAAAAATTGTGCGAACAATTTCATCGCATCGTGTTTGTTTGAAAAAAAGGTACGCGTTGCGCTTGATTACTCTTAGCTCTCTGAAATTACACATTTCTGCTCACTGAGCTTCAATTCTTGCTCTTTGGTCTCTTAGGGGGTTGGCAGGCCTGAGTACCGCTATTGATTAATCAGAACGGGTATATAATTTTTATTTTGTTGAATCTTGATGTTTCTTCTTTTCAGTGCCCACATTCCGTCAAATGATTACTGCATAGACAAACGCCTGTTTACAAATCAGTTGTCAGCGGATGAGCGAGCCAAACATGCCTACTACTGCCACAAGAGTCAAGATGAGGTAAACTTTTGATATGTGGAATGTATTAGAGTGATGTTTGTTGTGGTCAGTTTTAAAATGGAGAAATGTTGGTCAAAAATAGGAGGGTGGAAATGAACAGATTATTTAACTCCCTTCTCTGTGAAATGTAAATACAGAACTTGCAGATGTAAGAGTTTATTTACATTATTTTCTGTAATCACCTGTTCGCTTAAATACAGGACTATGAAAACAAAAAATTTTTTTAGAAAAAGTTCCTTTCCTTGTGTTGGAATTTGTATCCTTGTTTACATTCAGAATCCAGATACAGATCTGGAAGTTGTTTCAGACTTTTCCAAATGTCCAGACAACCTGATATTGACCTTCAAAACGCTTGGGGTCTGTTTCGATCTTGCCTTCATCTGTTAAGACTTTACCAGTTCACTGGCGCCAAAATTTTTCATTGCACACTTGTCAGAAATTTCCGTCCCACAAAATTTTCACAGATAGATCTTAAAGTGACTAAGGCATTACTGCTTTTGCCTACAGTTTTAGTGCTCTTGCTCAGCCAGTTTTAGAATGTGTTCCTTCTGATTGTTGTATCTACACAGCTATATAGACTGGTCTGCTTAGGGTGCTAAGCCTCCTGTCCAAGGATAAAAACTTTCTCATCTCTTCAGACTTGCTCTCTCTCTGGAGGCATTTGCTGGCTTGAATATCAGTCAACTTCTGAAATTCTTTGAACTCTTTTCCTGTCTGAAAACTTATTATGATAACATTGTTCTTGCTTGGGTTCCTGGCCACGTTGGTATTTGAGGCAATAAAGTTGTTTCCTCGCTAAGAATGCCACAACAGAGTTGGCTTATTCATTTTTTATCTACACAGATCTGAAGCCCAGAGGACAGACTTATGTGAAAAGCTGTTGGCAAGAGGGTTTGGAACAACGAAACAAACTTTTCTAAATCCATCCTGCCTAAATTGGTTCGTTTCATCCGTTTTGGGGAGCTGCATGGAAGAGACTCTTTGCAGGTTACTCATGGGTCACACATTCTACACTCGCTCATATCTTTTTAAAGATGAAGATGCTCCATGTTGCATACCACATGATTAGTTGGTTGTTTTGCTGCATCAGACAACATACATTTGACATAAATCACATTCAATTATAGGAACTATATGACTCTTTAGCAAACTACATATCTTCAGAAATGTACCTTCGAAAGTGATTTTAAGTTTTTTCAAGAGACCATATTTCATCTTATGAAATCAAATTTTTTTAAGCTGATTTCTTGTCAGTTGAATATGGATTTGTTTTCTAACCCAAACTTTTGCTTAAATGTGCTGTTATAGCTTTATGTGGCCTGTGTTGTCTGCTTATCCATATATAACATGAATTCAACTTACCTGTGTTTGAAATTTCCAGCAAGTTTTGCAGGGCATACTGGACACACTGACGCCAGACGATGTGCGCATCTTGACTGAATCCATTGATGAGGACACTCGCAAGGGGGGCTTCATACGAGTGTTCCCCACGCCTACCACGAAGAAATACCTCCGCTACTTTGACCAGCCGCGCTACTACAATCTGCTATTGGACCAGTGGGTCACTCGCTACCATCGCATGGAGCAGAGGGGTGAGCGGCATTGCTGGTGTTAACGTCTGATAAGATTGTGTCAGTTCTGTTGTAATTGTTAGCACAGGGCCAAGTCCAAACTGCATCATACTTTATACCCCTCACCCCCGCCCACTCCCATTCCCCGGCCTTCCCAAAAAATAAATTAAAGGTTTGCAGTTGATGTTGATGTTATGAACTGGTCGCTGTGGTCAGTCACCTTGAGTTGGAAAACAATGAACCCATCAGTGAGACAGTGCTACCTCTCCACTTCTTGGTCATGTCACATAAGGCCATGAAGTTGGGAATGAATACAAACACACCTGTGCAGTCAGCACTGTTTTATGAACCCTCATTACCAATTCAGTCGTGCCCAGGCTGCTTGATTGTCCATCATCATGTTAAATCAACCGTCTCTTTCATGGTCATTTATTTCCTTTCTTGGTACAAGTTCAACAGAGACATAAAAATTGTTCGAGCTGAAACTAAATCTCTTTGCACATGGCGGTCACTTACACTTGAGCAAACGTCATCAAATGCCACATCTTTATGGTGAAAGCTCAAATGGCTGGTATCGAACGAAATGTTGGATCACCCTGGATGGGCAGATGCAGACCTGTGCACTTTACGATTTTTGCGTATAATCTCACGAAATTTAATACAGCTATACGATTGTACGTTTCAAAACCAAATTGTACGAAATTTTGATGAACGAGCTTACGAAAATGCGCTGAACACGTAATCCGGCCGAGTCCAAGAGTCTGGTCCAACTTTTAAAAGTTCCGATGGCGCATGCGTACTTCCTGCCTCTATGAATGCATCAACATTGCTTCTCACTCGCTTCAACTCGCGCGCATGAAACAGACAACGAAAAATTCAGATTCATTGGTAGAAGCTGTGATCCAAAAGAAAAAGAAATATGAACAGAAGTACAAACCAGCGTATCATACTATTTTCAAGTTCATTACTGCGTCAAAGAAGGACGATACGTTCGCACACAGCACCACGTGTAACTGTCAAATCGCGATTGCTACAGTGGTCGCTTTGACATTCAGCGGCACATCAGTAGCAAAAGCCACAAAGGAAACAGTGATTCTGGAAAACGGTAGGCAATGAACATTCAAAGCTTTTTTTTGTGAAGTCGAGTTCTGCAGGCACTTCTGATGAGAGACTGGAACATCAGACTACTCGCGGAGAGGGACAAAAAGCTCCAAAATCCCCCCCCCCACCCCACCCCACCCCCGGCCCCAAAGGAGGCTTGAAAACGGAACCGATACATCTTCCACAACCCAAACCGTACTTTTGCAAGTTGCAAAGAGTTGACAGATGCCGACGCGATCATCTGAAACGCGGTAGGCAGGCCTATAACGCTAGGCCTATCAGTGGGCTTTCTGTTTAGTAAGCTTATCTAGCAGACGACGCAAAAGCGACAGTGGCTTGTGTCTTCTGCTGGTGCGTTGCTACAATCCAGCTTTTTTGACGTCACGGGTTCCACAGTGCAGACGCGGTGCTAATGTTCGCGGCATATAGCTGACTTAACAATTTTCGCTCATGCTATCTATGTTAAAATGTTCCTTTATAGAAATTCATTTGAAGAGTGGGGCAATAATGATGAAAATATATTACCCAAATAAATATAGGTACATAACATGACGGATTGCGAACATGCAAACATAACAAGCAGCTTGGGGAACAGCTATATGCTGAGTTCTTGAGTAACATTTACAGGATAGATTCCTTTTTCCGCCTTGTCTACCCCCCCCCCCCCCCCCCTTCCTCCATGTTGGCAAAGGTCCTTTTAAACTGATATTAAGGTCATTTTTTGGCCTCATGCCCATCACCTGGGAACCCTGAAGGAGCTGGAATCGCCAAAGTCTGAAATAAAGTTCACATCATAATTGTTATGCTCTTCAGAAAGACTGGTTAGCTTATCAACAGTGAAAAAGTGCCCATCGTAGCATATGAAAAATAGATTACTTCAAGATTTTTTTTCCAGTTATGTCCATCAGTACAGTAAAACGTGAAGAGAGAGTTATTTTAAAGTGTTATAAAAGAAAATTCACATCAGTTAATGTTCTTGTTAATTTCCTGAGCAAAGGTTTTTGCCCATCAGAGGATACTGGCAAGGAACTTGGATTAGTTTGACAATCATTGATTGTTAAAGAAGCCAATTTAATGCATTTCATGAAAATACATCTTTTATAGTAATAAATTTTCAGTGTTTCTAATGTCTGGAATCCATTCAGTATTGTTTCCTACGCAGCTACTTTGCGCTGCAAAAGCTTACACATTTTACACACAATTGTACACATTTTTGACCCAAAACCTACACATAGAATTTCTGAGGGGTAACCAGGTCTGCAGATGTGGAGTTGGAAGTTAAGACTTGCATATACATTTGGTGCAATTGTGCACTTAATGTGGTGCTGAAAGAAAAGAGAACTGACGTGTTTTTATAAAGAAAACAATTTTCATGCAGGGAAGACATGACAGGGTTCATATACTCTTTGAACCTGAATTTTGTGACCTGTTTCAAACGAGAAAGCCAGTGACAATGAAGAAAATCCATCATCTGTGAGGAAACCTTGACCTGGTGCAGACCAGCCACTGGCTGATTTTATCACTGAAGAACAGTCGTACAATTTATTTTTTCTTTGGGAACGAGAAGGAAAAATTCTGGGTCCCTTTTCCTTGGAATAAATCTGTCTGCAGCAGACAACTTCTGTGCATTCAAAGAAAGCAAAATGTATAAGAAGAAGAATGTTGAAGAGTGGAAATGAAAAATTAAGAACTGATTTCCGGAGATGATATTCTAGAAATTTGGGTTTGGGGTATTATAGGACACCTGCTGGCTGTGTATTCTTGTTAAAAGAAAAAACAAAAAAGCAACAACTAAGTTGGCTTCTGACAGGTGTGTGAAAACTTACCAAGTGATTTTTTTTTTTCTCAGGCATCTCCATCTTGCAGAGTGTGTGTGAAGATGGAATTCATCTTGAGAATCCGACAAACAACATCAGTCATCAGGTCAGTGAATGCCCTTTTCGGTAAGTTTGATGGCTGGCTGAAAAAGATGATTTTGAATAACAGAAAAGGATGATGCTTCAAGTCTTAACAGAAATATCTGCTTAGTCAGCTGGATAGATAGCAGTTTTGTTGTTATCATCTTTATCTATTGATGGTTTCTTTGAGATTAGGAAAAAGAAAGAAAAAAAGAGCATACTTAGCAAAGAAAAGTATTGGGTGAGTGCTATAGGCAGTTCAAGAAGTAACCCAGCAAACTATTTCAGTGTTGAAACTCAAGTATGATAATGAAAATAGAACTTCAGAAAATTTGTAACAGTTAGTATGGATGAACTTGCAGATAAAAAATCTGAAAGGATGTCGTGTGATCCAGGAAAACTTCAGCCGCTCTCACAAAGATGCCATGAAGTTGGTGATAGTTGAGTTTGTAGTGTTTGACAAAATAGGGAGTCGACGGCTGGAAGTTCAAAACATAGCTTTCCAGTCTTTGGTGTACTGTGCAGATCATTGTGCCACAATAGGTATGATTTTCTTTCACTCTTTTTTCCTACTGTTATTTAAGTTGGATACTCCTTTCAGGTGAGACATAGGGAAATCTTTACTTTGCGTTCTGACATGCTTGCTGATTTTTAAGACAGGAGGAAATAGATATTAAGATAGATCAATTTCAGTGTTACTATAGTCCAGCTGAGCTTAAACGGGGCCTTTTTTAGGGCAGTTGCTACAAAGATTAAATTGAGAAAGGGGGCCTGTTATCTAGTAAAGCGACAATCACAAACAAGAGTGATTGACAAAATATGTACAGAAATGTTTAACATGATAATCAGAGTATGACAAAAGAGAAAGGGGTTAATTACTATGTGATGACATTGTTTCATTTAAGTGCATGATTGGGTGTTTTGAGTAATAAAGTTTTTTCCAGAGCTCATCAACAGAAAAAGGATGTATGTTTCAGTGGTGTCCTCCCAACTCAGCAGCAGCAATGCTGTCGGCTATAGACAGCAAGAACTCATCACCACTGAAGAAAGACACACCTGGACAAAAGTTCAGGTAAATCATTATACTGTGGGTAAGGGGGAAGAGGCAAAGGAACATAGAAGGAATGAACATGTTGAGCATCTAGAGACACTGATGCAAAGTAAAGGAAGTCGTTGTTTTTTAAAACCTTCCTCACTTGACGGTCTGTCCTTTCATAGTGTTCACTGGATCAGCTGCAGAAAAGTTGGAAGTAGATTAAACTAGTTAGATTTGCGGTAGGCAGATGTACTAGTGTATTTATATGCAGTTTCATCTGATATGTAAAGAAGAAATCTGTGTGCATGTTTAAGATCATCTGTTGACACAAAAACAGTTTAGTATTCAGACCTGGGAAGTTATTTTCATATTCTCTATTATTATCTGCACATGAGGTCCAGTACCGAACGATTTCAGACCCTTCCATACTTTCTGTTTTCACATAAAGATCAAAGATCAAAAACAGTCTTAAGTGAAAGTAAGTGATATTGCGACCCAAGACCTCCATGATTGAAGCAGTGCAACATATGTACAAGAACTATAAGAAAAGGACTCCCAAGATCAGCACAAATATGCTGTGGTCAAGTGCTTAGAATGGGGGAATGGTATGCCAGTGGTCATAGGTTCATTTGAAAAGAACAATTGTGTGATGTCCTTTAAAAGTATGTACACTGTCACCAAGATTGTTCAGTGGGTAAACAGCTGGGGGGAAAAATACACATGACACACCTCACTTCACTCCGTAGATGAAAGATTTAATTCAGATCATGTTGTTTAGCTCAGCTCACCATGGGTGATGGGAGAGATTTGCCTTTTCTTAGTGATGAATTTGTCTTTTCTCATTATTGTGAACAAGAGTAAGATTTACCAATTGAGAGTTTTAAGATTCTTACTCTGCTGTCAGATAGTTTTAGCAGATAAGGTGTTTTGTCGTCATGCTGCATTGTAAGTCTTCTAATGAGAAACCTGCAATGTTCAGTGAAGAACTGCCAAGACCAGAATAGTTTTCTGAATAAAGCAAGTATATAGTCCAGTCTCTGAAAGGAAATCAACAGCCAATTTTGGGTGCACTGGCTTGGATGAGCTGTGCAATTGACCTGTTATGACTTTAACATTATAAAGGATTTAATGTCAGAAGCAACACTTCTTTGATATTTAAAACGGACACAGTTCATGAGATATGTGCAACAATTTGTTTTAGTTTTTATGACATGTATTTTTTTGGTATTACATGTTAATTCAATTTTCCTTTGTGCGTATTATCTAACAAGTGAAGCCAACAAATCAACTTTTTCGTTTCTTTTTTTTTTCTTTCATTTTAGTGTTTCCACAACTCGATTACCCAAGGTGAAAAAATGGCATGGGGGATGCTCAAATGACCTCCGCCACAATCGTCACCGGTGGCGGCTGTTTCACTCACCCAAGTTCACCTGTCTCTCGCCCTTCCAAGCCTCAGGACCCGCTGAGATGACTATCCATCCGCCTGCCTCCTTTAGAGAAGAACAACTTGGATCCTCCCATCGTCATGACGTCTCAGCGCTATCGCCGCAAATCTCAGATGCGAGGGCGTCCGGCTGGTATCCGTTACCAGCCGTCTTCAGTGACGAAAACACCCCGGGACATGGGTTCAAAGAGGTTCTACTGATTGGTTCAACTGTCTTCATCAGTCATCCAGTGCTTTGAGACCAGCATTATTAACACTTTCATTCAGGTGTACTTTTGCTATGTGTTCTCAGGACTTTTTGACAAGCAGCTGTGATAAAAAAAAAAATAGAGCAAGTACAGCAAGCATTATCAATTTTGAATTTGACAGTGTGCCTTTCATATGTTTTATATCTGTATACAACTGCAGTATTTATTTTGAGCCAAGTTTCATACAACCAAGTGCGTGCCTGTCAGGTTGTGCCAGTTGTTATACAGTGTCAAAATTTGGCCATACATGAAAGACGTGCGGGGTTGTGTGTTGTGTTACCGTTCATTTTGTAAAGAAAAGTCAAAATTTGGCCATACATAAAAGATGTGTGAGGTTGTGTGTTGGATTACAGTTCATTTTGTTAAAAAATGTATCAGGGTTGATAAGCATTGAAAAATGGAAGTTCGTTGGCTTCATAACATACCCGAGATTTTTTGTTGTTTGTTAAGGGATGGGTGAGGAAACCTAAATGATGGTTTCTTATTGATATATGTATATGTTGGTAAAGATGTCTTTGTATATTGATTTCGTGTTCACTTTGGCTTACTTATTAGTCTTGTTTGTCTGCCTGTTTTCTTAGTTTTACTTTTTGTTGAATGTCTTTGAGCGGAGATGACATTGGAAATATCGCAAGCTTGTGCAGTCCTTTATTCTTTGGAAAAGAAGAATGTGTTGAAGAGAAAACATAGTTCTGAGGGCTATGGCTAGCGTGCCTTGTCAGCTGTGCCATTGTGTGTGGTGTGTGTGTGTGTGTGCGTGTGTTGATGAACAGAGCAGTGATGGGGGCGGACATGGTGAGCTGGATATTGTTTATTCTCATGTGTAATATCACTTTCCATTGTTGTGAGATAAAAATTGTGTTGTTATCAAAATGAAGTACCTCGGTGGGGATGAAAGCGCTCGTTCAATACATTTGCCCCACCTGAAAATTCTGTGAAAGATTTATTTTGTTTTGTTTTTTAAATCTGGCGACTTTACCATAAGACTGTACAACAGGCCTGAATTGACTTGAACTGTCCTTTAAGCAATGTTCAGATGCCCATACAGCTTTTTCTCTGTGTGTGTTTTTTTGTGGCATTGTTATATATTATGAATTCATTAGCTGTAATTCTCATATGTGGGAGTGAGAAGTGAAAGGAGGATGCCAAACACTCTCAAAAGGAGGATGCCAAACACTCTCAAAACAGCCAGGTTTTATTACCCTTGACCCATTTCCAGCTGAGGTAAATTTTTGTCCTAGTCCACCCTTTGTGCCGAGAGCCATCAAGCTTCTCGGGTCCCTCTGCGCCTTTTCCTGTGTGCTGGCCAGTCATTAAATGTTCTTTTAATGATTTGTTCTTTGATGAATTGTTATTTATTATATATATATAGTTGGTATCAGAATTAGATTATAAAAAAAAATGATGCAAGTAATTCAACTGTTTAAACAAAGTAAAACAACGTCATTTCTTTGAAATGAAAATTAACTAGTGAAAATAACACTGTCCTGTAAACAATTATCATTTTGTGTGTAAAGGAGTGATTTTGATGTGCATGACATTGTTCATTATTCAATACAGTAACAACGGCCATGGACAAATCCTGTGAATGAAACCAGATGCTGCTCCCAATTTTGGCCCAGGATTTGATACTTGGCATAAGTCATGGATGTTTATCGAATTTCAATCTAAAATGTCCAGTCAAACACTATAATCTCGCCTTTTTGAACTCGACGTTTTCAAGTAGATCTCTGTTAGTCAGTTGTTTCGCATTCAAATGGGTAAGGCTTCAACTCTTAATTTCGATTGATGCTGCAATATTAAGACAGTAGTAGATACGGAACTTTCAGGTGATCCCATCCACACATAGTGCCAACAAATGGCCAAGAGACGACTGAAGAGAATGAACTGCTGTAAAACTGACACGGGACTAACTTCCTCATAGGCATGCTAAATCTGGTCAAATATGATTCAGTTGTGTTTTTTTGAGTTGGGCAAAAAATGAAATGAATGATGCTCGAGTTTGTCAAAGATTAACAGCCCACAAATGCATCACATTAGGTGAAATTTCGATGTTGTATATGAAATCATTTTGCAATATGCGGATGAAATTCTTGGCCTCTGAGTTAAAGAATGTTTGAGATATGAAAGTTTAAATGAAACCCAAGATGGCCAAGCAGGACAGGCTGTAAACTGGGAAGGGTTAAAAGGGTCGACATCTGACCTCAAACTTGATGCTCTCCCACCGAGTCAGACTGACACTTTATGGACAGTATCAGGTTGAAGGGTAGAGAAGTTGCATTGAGGGCAGCAACTGATCTTTCAACTGACAGCTCATTTGTTACTTTTTTCTTTCTTTCTGTTTTTGTGAGGTGCTATGGACAGAAGCTGCACTGAGGGAATGAAAGGTTTTTCTTTGTTTGTTTTTTGTAAACTGTTTTTATGCTCTCCACATTGATCATAGCGATACCAGAACTGCTGCTGATTTACTGCTGTTCTGTTTGTAGGACTTATTTTTTACTAGTGTTCCAAGTCCCACACTGGCTCAGGTCTTAAAGCATCATGATCTCATTGAGTAAGTTGTAATGACCATTTTTTTAGTTGAAATGCTTTATGTGGTCTCAGTGGATACACTATGCTGCTGACGAAAAATTATGACATTATTGCATGTTCAATACAACATGAACATTGTTTTCCATATATATATATTTACTAACTAAAGGATGACCTATATGATGGATTTGTGTCTTTGTACACTATTTTTCTTCTTTTTTTTAAAAAAGTGCACTCAGGTGGTTTTTACATGATTCTTAACAATTCTGAACTACGGCCATTTGTCATTGGTTGTTTTTCATTCATGATTTCATAGCATTGCTGGAAGACAGTTGAGCCAAGAAAGGAGGTAGGTGGGACACCTAACATGGTCATTTATGTTCTGGACTTGTTTCCGTCTTTGTTTTGTTTCTGTCCTGTGTGTAGCTTTAAGTAAAATTAGTGTTCTTGCGTTTGCCTTCAGTTTCTGGTGTGGCCAGTTATATTCAAGGTCTAGGGCTTAGTTTGGTGAATACGGACAGCAAAACTAGGTGCTGTAAACTGATTTTCTTCTTGTTTGCAAGATAGAGCACAGTTTTTTTTCCTGTGATGCAACAATTTTTTTTACTGCAAGGCATGATGTTACTTCTGTGTCCTGAATGAAAGCAGGCTATCATGACATACAAGTCACATCTATTTTCATACTTGTAGCATGTTTCTGAGAAGTTGGAACAGAAATCAAGAAGCGTTCATCCTTTGAAGGAATAATACCGAGTAAGTTGATCGGTGAGAAGGATGGGGGCTGTGATGTTAATTGTCAGTTGGCATTTGCAAGCTAGGAAGACTTCAGTTTTAAAAAGGGTGGATGAGATGACGACAGCTCTGAGTGAAAGCCAGTTTCAACCTTCCCCCCCCCCCCCCCCCCCCCCCCCACTTATGCAGTAAAATCTCAAGATGCCTGTCCCCTGACAATGTATGTTTGTATACATCATATATACACGAGGGGATGTGCAGGTATTGTGAGACTACCAAAATTTTGTTTAAGTCACAGGATACAATGCTTTCCCCCCAAGTCGGATTTCAGGTCTTTCATCAAGGCTAGTACAGCACTGGGAAAGTTGGCATGCTGTATACTTGCTGACCTGCGCTTTTCCATGAAAAGCAGCTGAACAGGTGGGTTAGGCATTTTTTTAGAGGAAATTCTGGCTTCCAGAACACAGATTAATTGGTCTCATGTTAGAAGCAAGTCCCGTCATACATATCACCTGAGTGCTTGTATGTTGGAGACACTTTTAATGCATTCAGGAGGATCTACTTGGTTTTGGATAGCTTGCTTTCTGCTTACTGGGATGTGGTTCTCAGCAGCAGGTTACAAAGATCCTTTAGCATGCATGATCAGAGCTGCCAACCAGTACGTTCCGGCCGTATTTTGTCACGGCGAGTTTACAAAAATACGGTGATACGGTCGAGCCAAAATAATACGGTGACGAACTTGCGCAAATGGTACGGCCATTTGTTGCTTTACCGAGGCAGCAGATTTGTAGTGCTAAAAGGGATCCTACAAGGAGACAGAAGAAAAAGGCCTCTGCCAGCCACATATAGTTGATAGACTAGGTAGGCCCTAGCTGAAAAAAAAATTCCATCCATCCTTTTACTGTGTAGCTCTCGCCTTAGCAGACCACTAGCAGGGCAGGAAATTCCATCTGTCCTTTTACTGTTAAGCTCTCCCTGTAGCAGACGACATGTGTTAAGGAATGGCCCAGGCAGCGACTTAACTGCTGTGGCTATTTTTAGTATGCTCATCATACCCCCCTGCTTGCCAACCCCCCTCTCTCTCCCCACCCCTGTAGCAGACGACATGTGTTAAAGGTCTACTTTAGAGGTTTTCGATAATTGGTCAGCTTATGCAGAAATATGAAATGTTTGCTAAACTGGTAAAATAAACATCCGATTCGCTCCCGATCACACGAAATCGATCCGCGAAAGTGGGCATTTTCACCTGTAATCAAGAAAACGGGAGGTAATCAACTAAATCTTGGCATGGCTTAACTGCTCTTGGATGTGACGTCACATGATGGACAGTGACGGCGACAGAAAGCGATTCTGATGGTTCTTGCACATCTCGCTCGGTATTTAATTTATCATGTAAAAGCAGTGACTATGATTGCGACAGCCAATGTGACTCTGGGGATGTTTCTGCAAGGCCTGTACCTTATCAGTTTGAACGCTAAGTTCTTTTTACCACGTCAGTTCAGTTCCAGCTGGACGCCCGAACACAGCATTCCGAAGGCGTACGGATTTTACCGAAGTCTCGAGGGAGGCTACCGACTGACTTCTTGATGCGATCACGCGTGGACGGCGAGCGGAGATTCTCCTTCCTCAAGCCTTAACATGTTCATTCAGTTTAACAAGTGTGATTTGTCCATAGATAAGAACAGAATAAACGTGCGACTATCGTACTCATCTGTACGAGCTTACCACTCCGCCTTCAAAGTATACGCGCACAATGCAGACGAAGTTTTTGAGCCATTCGAACGGGCTCGGCAATTGTCGGAATAGCTCGTTTCCGCGGTCCAGCTGGAACTGACGTGATAAAAAGAACTTTAGCTGCCCGGCATGGTTGCACGAACCGAATCCACTTCTTTCGAGTATCTGGATCAGATGGAAATGTGTGCAAAGAATAGCCGTCTCCTGCTGAGCTGCTGCACTCGCCTACAGCACAATATCTGCCACCCCCTCGTGACTTTTTAGGCTGTGGGGGATCGCAACTCGTGTTGCTTTCACTTGGCGTTGGCTTGTTGTGTAGGTCGCGGCTGACGGCCAGTCCATCAAGTGACGTCACGGTTTTCGGTCTACCGCGCGGGGTTTGAACAGGTGTGCAAAAGTCGTTTTTTATCTATTAAATTCTTACGGCGAATTTTTTTGAAAAATGAATACCATACTGTAGTTATATGACATGTAGACCTGTTTTTAACAAATTATCGAAAATCTCTAAAGTAGACCTTTAAGGATTGGCCCTT
Source organism: Conus ventricosus (assembly GCA_018398815.1). NCBI lineage: Eukaryota > Metazoa > Mollusca > Gastropoda > Neogastropoda > Conidae > Conus > Conus ventricosus. Next base: position 102,206,936 of record CM031597.1, on the reverse strand, counting down.
AGCAGCTGAGGCAGCAACTGCTGTGGCTAGCAGGAGGGAGGGAGAGGAGGGGGGGGGGGGGCGGGGAGGGGGAGGATGGCAAGTAGTATGCCCATCCTACCCCCCTGCTTGCCAACCTCCCTCCCCCCCCCCACCCCCCTCTTCCGAATGTGGAAACAAAAGCTCCACTCAGTTACGTGATAGGTCTGATGGACCATGTGCTGACTCGAGTGAAAGAAAGCCCGCGAACCCTAAGCGTCGTGTAAGCACTTTATAATCACTATTAATTATAAAAAGAAAAGTGCATACAAAATAAGTTGGTTAAAAAAGAAATCAAAACGCCACGTGAAATTTAATTCCGGTCGGAAAATACTGTCAGATGGTGAAAAATACTGTGAAAAGCCAGGAATAGTACTGGGAAGAAATTTTGGGGTTGGCAGCTCTGCATGATAAACTCATCACAAAGCGAAAGAGCCATCGCTTGTAGCTCCTGGCGATCTCCACTTTAAAGACATAGTAAAATGTAACAGAGCAGTACCTGGGGAAGGATTGATCTTGCCCTTCCCACCCTCCCACCTTTTTCCCCTTAGATGCAAGCTTGGCTTTTAAAGTTGTATATTTTTAATTGAGGCAGAATTTGACGTTTACCCCATTCCCATCGTGGAAATTTGTTTGCATTTTAGCCCTGATTTTCTCTGTCTACTCGGTCTCATTTACCATCTATCTGTCTGTATCTGTGTGTGTGTGTACATTGCAATATGTTGCAGCTGTTGTTTGGACAATTACCACATCAGAGAATCCAGTTTTAAACACAGCATTGATCGGTCGAGGCATGTGGATAGGTCTGTACATGCATTTGTTCTCATGAAGTCCAGAGACTGAAATTGAGAACAAATGCATGTACAGACCTATGCCTGTACCCATCGTCAACACAGCGCAGGCCTCCAAGGGTGGTACAGGACTGCTCAAAAGGCAGGTGAAGACAGTGCTTCTCTGGGTCCTCCCCAGCACCTTCGGGTGTTTCTTTTCTTTTTTCCAAGGAAATGCTGTACAGTGTATGAAGCAAATCAAATGACGCTGGTGTTGAACACGTGCTTGATTTCTTTTTCAACCCAACATTCAAATTGTCATGGCAACAGAATTGGCAGCATTCAGTGCAATTCTGATAAAATTAATGATGGAAGCGTGAAAAGATGCCAGTTTAGTGGGGTGATTTTTTTCTTCGTTTTAAATACAGCTGTGACAGGATAAATTTCTGAAAGTTTTCTGTTTGAGTTTATTGCTTGGATGATCGATTTCATGAAAGCTAGCCATCATGTTGCAGAATCGGACTAAAGATTACAGTGTTGAAGGTTTTTTTGTTTTGTTTTTGTTTTTTTAATTTGATGTTGTAGAGAAATAGATGTGTATCATGGCAGCTGAAAGTGTAGTTGTATATTGGGCACATTTTCCTCCTAGTTCATGAAACATTTGTAAGGAGATATATATTACCAAGATGCATGCATAATAGTAGTTATGTGATACATTAAGTTGAAATTTGCTTTTTTTTTTTCAGTGTTTTTAAGATTCATTCGTAAGATTCAGTAGGACCTCTATCTTCAGCCTCCAGAGGGTTTACCCATCTCACTCCACCCTCTTTTCCCTTTGCATGCTTTTATATTTATGTATTTTGATTGTCTTCATGTCTTCATTGATGTTGTGTTTGTTTAAATTATGAATAAAACATTTGCATTTCTTGTTACATTTCTTTGTTTATTGTGTGTATATATTTGTTTCTCTCAAGAGCTGTTGCACATTCATTTGGCATATTTTGACATTACAGCATGTTCTGGGAAAGACTGACCTTGAATTGGGTACATTGTCTTAAAACTACAAATACAATAGAGCACCATGTAGAGTCAAAATCTTTATTTTATTTACGGCTAAAACCAAAGTCCCAAGCTATCGCAAACAATCTGCAAGAGTTTACTGAAAAGGAGGAATATAACAAATGAAATTGGTCAAATCAAGATCATAGCTTCTTTTTTTTTTTCCTCCACCACCCCTGCCTTTACTAATTTGTTTTTGTCTTTTTTTTTTTTCCTTTTTTGTCTCTTTTTTATTTGCTTGATTTTTTTTCCTTTTTTTAACTTTTCTTCTTTATTTTTGGCTTTCTTTTAAAGCAGTCCTTTTTTCTTTTTTTCTTCTTTTGTTTCCTTCAACTCTCTCGCACCATGCGAGTCTGTATGTTGAATTTCTATCAATGAACATTATTTTGTTTTGCCGTTTGTTACCGCGCCTCAGGGTTTATTTTTGTACTAAGTCATAGCTGTTTACTGATCAACCACTGGTAAGTTCATCAGAAACTGAACAAGACGGGCATTTTCAAGACTTGATAATAGAACCGTAACGATACATTGGATAATAAACTAGCCTTTGAAAACAGATGGGATAGTTTAGATGTTTTCCATCAACCAATTTGTTTGATTCCTCACTAGACATGTGGCATTTCTCCCATCTATCATTCTTTGATATTGCAAGAAAATCACAGAGAATTATTGAACATCTTTTAAGTGATGAAAAAGTTTAGATATTTTCCATCTACCAACTTGACTCTTCACCAGACTTATGGCATTTCTTCCATCTATCATTCTTTGGTAGTGCATGAAAATCACAGAGAATTATTGAACATCTTTTAAGTTAAAAAGGTTGACGTTCCCTTAGCCTATGGGCTGTACAAGCAGTGAAACGTCAAGACGTTCACAATGTCTATAGGGCATGGCATGATGAAGGCAAAGTCCGATACTCTTCTTCCACCACTTTTACCCCTTCCTGAACAGAATCGGATACTCATTTACTGCTGGGTGGATAGAGAGGGTTTTCAAGCTGTAAAAATCTAACCGTGTGTGTGGTTTGAACTAACCGCTGTTCGCGCTGCAGACAAACATTCAAAACATCTGACTACAGGCCACTCCATAATTAAAGGTTGATAGCAGCAATGTCAGTTTGACAATTGTGTTAGTAATGCCTGTTCTGATGTAGTACGTGCAACACACTACACATTAAAACTTTGACAGATAATCATTAAGTTGTAATCAAACTAAAAACCTTTAAGAAAAAAAAACCTACAAAAAGAGTCTGCCCCTTAACTGACAAAAAGTGTTGCATGTCCCAGTTTCTGGCAAATAGAACGAATTGTTCATGTCCATGCATCTGGAGTGTTTCAAACTAACAATGTACAAAACCTCAAATCACCTTTGTTTTAAAAGCTCTATAACTTTATTGCATAAGTAAACTGCAAGCAATACATCATGCACACTTGTATGACATGTAATGCAGGCATGTCATGAGTTATTTTACTCGTATCCATAAACTCTGGTCTTAAATGTGTCAGACATTTGTTCAATATCACAGTTGTAAAGTACAGTCCCTCTTGATACTCTTTCCTAACTTGGAACAGGCTTCACTTGCATCAGTGTGAACCTTTTCAGACTAACGTGAACTCATGTCCTGAAAAATGATGTTAAAAAAGTCAAGCCCAAGCTGGTTCTTTACCACACACCTACATTTTCGTAATTGAGGACAGTTCGCTCTTGAATTAAATCAGTTTAATAACTATGGTGTGCTTTTTCCCCCCTTTGTTGTGAACAGTGCAGCGTTTTCAAAAACAAAACATCCTGGGTGACATGGGCTGGCAACAAAAAGTAGTTCCTTACTTTTGAACTTTTTTTTCTCTCTTTTTTTTTTTTAAACAACCAAGCATGTTAGCTTATACAAGACAACATGGTCCAAGAGAGACCAGAAGCAATCTGATGCAAACTCCTCTCTCTTAACCTACCTCTGTGCAACTCTTGCAAAAGACTTGATGGTTGTTTATGATCCTCGTGAGTACCCTATGAATACTACTGCGTATGTAAATGATCACAAACATTTTCCCCATACAATCATTAACAAACACAGACGTGCATGAAGACAACACAGTTCTATTTGAATAGGAATCGTGGGCTAGGTGATGGAACAGTCAACATGCCTGTTGGTAAAAGCGTACATTTTTTTTGTAGAGCCTATAACGGCGATTTCACATGGCCAATAACAGATTCTTTGACGAACAGTTCCATGAAACATGTGAGAAGAACAGTGTGGAAAAGATATTCTTTTGTCACAAGCACAGTACACAGTTCAAAGAAACACGGATGACAACATAAAATTTTTACAGACTTCTTGGCATTCTTGTCATTATGATGAATACTTTAAACTTGGACGACAACATGAACAGTCTAGACAGTGTCTCGGTCATAGTGAAGTGATCAAACACGGATGACTCTGAGAACATTTCACACACAGCTCCTAGGCATTGTCAAGATTGAGACTCAAAGGCACAATATTAATGGCACCAAGGCTAAAATCTAATGAATGACACTAACATTAATTACATCAAAATAAGCACTTGGATTACTTTCTGGACAATAACATGTAAGGATGATGAGACATTGTAAGTGGGTTTCCCTCCCTCACCCACCCCCCTCTCCTGAAAACTAGATTTTACTTTTACTGGCGTTTTCATACAAAAATTATCCTTGGATTAAATCACATACAGTGTGCAGCACCAAGTTTTACAAATGTTCTCCTAGTTTGTAGTGGATTTAAATCATGGCGTGCTAAAAATTTGCTGCCCAATTTCAATGCTTCACACAAAACTGGTATGATAGATACTGCTGTGGTGCTCTCTTCTTCCAGGGTTTGTGGAGATAGAGGGCGCTGACAAACCGTCACTTTCCTTCGGCTCCAGCTGAGAGTTTTATCAGTGTTTGACATGGATTGGACCTAAACTTTACATCAAAGTACTGGCCCTCAGTCAAAATGAGATTAAACACACACGCACACAAAATCTTCAAAGATGAGTGTGGCTCTAACATAGTAATGGCAAGATCAGGAAAATGGCCACAACTGCAATCCTCAGCACCAAAGAAATAGATCAAATGCATTCTTGTGTGGGTGCACATGCTGCATGTGATGCCTGGAGACGCTAAGACTAAGGCTAGAGTAGCCTATTGGAGTCAAAATTCACGAGTCCAAGGACCTTTAGGAAAGTTTTTAACACACTTTTACGCTTGACGAGTTGAACTGATCAGTGGGGAGCACACAAAGATAATGCAGCTTCCAGAGCAAGTGGCTGATGATAATGCTGAATGTATTTTATCTCTCATTATTTTGGCCATCGATTATTGGGGAAAAAACCCACCCAAACTCCACCAAGTTCCACAAAATACACAATTTTGAATTTAACACCAATTCTGAATTCAAGAGATTTCTTCCAAAACAGAACGTCCATGAAAAGTTGGATTAGCAGGTATGTTCAGAGGTCACTATATGAAAAGACGTGATCGCAACAAGCTATTCTGACTTCATAAACAGATTTCAGACAGCGAGTTAGATAACCCTATTAAACAAATTTCAAGCAGCAAGATAGGTAATCCAATTTCACCTGTATAAGGCTCATCTGAATGTACAGTGTATGATCACCTTGCCTAGTTTTAATGGTCAATGCACACACAGCTTAACCTCTCAGGTTTATCCAAGCTGCCACATTCTTAAAGTTATGATAATACAATAGTGATACTGATGATGGGGTCAGTATGACAAATATGGATATCAAATCTATACAAAGCTATATTATATATACATAATGCCCTCATGAAAGTTGCAGACTAAAATACACTGAGTAATAATTTCTCCTGGCATTTATGTTTACACATGGATGTTAAAATCTGAAAAGATTCACAGAATGATTCAGAGCAAGTATATGAATGCAAAGAAAGCTAGACAGGCACTCGGATGAGTGCAGATCTCCACACAGCAGGTGCAGACCCTCTTTCACTGAGCAGAGAGGAAACGACCCACTGCATATGCTGAAAGAATAGTGTAATTAGGTTAAATTGCTTTGCAACAGCCACTGTTAACCAATCACCATTTGCTTTCATCTTTTTGTCCTACTCCAAACAAAAAACACGACAAAAACCTTCATGTTTTTCGAAGTAAATATGGAAAAAAATAGAATTTTATACTGATGTTTGTAACAAAAATATTACTAAAAAAAATACTGACAGCAATGGTTAACTTTACAAAGTCTGGCATTTTCCTCCTTTAAAAGGAAGTGGTGCATCTTGAGACATGTTAAAGTTTGGCTAGTAATCATCTATAATTATATCTTAAGGAACCTGCTGTTTCAAAAATATATGTAAAATTCCATACCACATTTACTTGGTGTACAATATTTCAGAACACATGATAATCTGAATCAATTTTAATTTTGCCAAAGTCCTAAAGTATTACAAAATATTCCTTCCTGGTACTTACAAAGAACATTTTAGTGAGCTAAAATTTGGCAAGATTTTGTTTCAACATGAATCAGTTGAATCTCCAATAATTATCTGAACAGAAGAGAAATACAGAACCAGCCACCATGGCAAAGTGGTTAGCATCACAGACATCCAGCTGGAAAGACATAGATTTAATTCCCATCAGAGCCATTTACTTTTCATGATTTTGGGGCTAGACGGGGACGAAACAGACCAGGCTGTAGTGGGGCGGGGGTGGAGAGGGAGGGTGGGGGATAGTGGTGTGTGTGGGTGGGGGGTTAGAATGAGCAATCTGGGTGCAATACCAGTAGGTGGCACAAAAGACAAGGCAGGAAAAAAAATCAGAGCAATGCAGAAAATTCAGACTTCGAAAGGGTTGGAGACCAGTTAATGCCTATCATCTAAATAAAAAGTAACTTGAATCCACACACTGTGCCCGAGATATATAAAAATACTTCCAAACGTCCACTTGCTTCTTTTTTTTTCAAACCTGTCTTTTCATTCAAAATGTCCCACCAGCCTGCCGCTCTGACAGATGCAGTCAGCAGATAAGCCTATTTCAGTACTTTTCTATTTGGCAATACCAGTTTCTGTCAACTGCATTCTTACAGAAGAAGTATGGTTTCCATTTCACTTCACTATGCATCCCATGATAGAGCAAAGAAACAAAATCACACTGTAAGAGCAAGGCGACAACAAACATGGCATGCCACAGAACAATGTCAAGTCTTGTGCAGTTTAACGTAACTAAGGATTTCGCTCCTGCGGTATTTCCTACCCATCTCTTATTATATATCTATGTTTCTGATCTAACATAATCATGCGGGCGATGAACCAATCTAAAGTTATCTTCAAACCATGGAAAATGGTTCAAGAATTTTTTTTTTTTAAATCAATCCTTTAGAAACTGGTTCTGTAAAATCAAAACTGGGCCCTCATATAAGGAAACTCTGTTGTGTAATATCTTGATTTTCCTCTTTCAGTTAAAAGTTGTGAGGAAAAAAAGAAAAAGAGAAAAAAGTTTTACATTCTGATTATGTTAGATATCTAACTGCTGAAAACAAAGATGGCGGACAGAAGAAAAAAAAAGTGTCTGAACACAAAATATTCAACAGAATTTGAATTAACTGGATCATTACTAAAAATCCAAAGGCATCCAAGAACAGTCGAATCTAATGGTAGAATCAGAAAAATTCTATCCACAATTTTGGATGCCATTTCACTTTCTGGGTAGCTGCATGCTCAAACTTAACCACAGAACATTTATAAATTCCAGGACGGCAACCAGACACATACATTAAATATAGAATATCTGATTGTATATACAGCCAAAAAGCAGATTTCAATTCATGCTTCCACTCACTTTCAAAGTAAAAAGTCACTCCACAAACTTTAGTGCTTAATTCATCTCAAGATCCATACTCCAGAACATGGCTGAAATCCTTTAACATATATGATATTCTGAAAATTTTCCATACAGGATCTTAAGCTGTATAATGAGGCACAAACACCGAAACAGTTACGTACTCTCTCTCTCTCTCTATATATATATATATATGTGGTTTCCACTCTTGGAATATACATTGTTTTATGTACATTTTTCTTTTTTTTAAAAAAAGGTGCACCTCTGGAGGTGAATGTGTAAAACAATAGACACACAAAGACAAACAAAACTGGGTGATTCCACAAACTCTGTGTGTGTGTGTGTGTGTGTGTGTGTGTGTGTGTGTGTGTGTGTGTGTGTGTGTAAAGGTGAAACTTGAAAACTGACAGGAATTTTTAGCATGACAACAAAAACTTTAAAAAGTGAACAGACAGAGCTGCACTCAATACTTAAACACACATTTACTGCAGACCTATTAATTAAGTTAACTATTCAAGTTGTAATGCAACATTTTCAATAGGTCTGGAACAGAAGTAATATTTATCAAGAGCGGAAGTGGTGTCTACACCAGTTTTTCATTACATGGAAACAGCCTAGTGAAAGCCTATGAAGAATGGTTTATGTAGCTATAGTCACATCTGAACATGTGGTTTTGCCCTGTGTGGTAGGCTAAACAGTAATAAAAGTAAAACTTGGGTTCGCAGCAAACAGTTGCCAATTTCATCCCTTTTTGTCATGCTTTCATTTTTTCAGCTCGTTGCATTTTTTCTTTCGATCAAAATTGGTAAAATATTGAAGAAAGTTGTTATTTTGATTTGATGTTTGGAAAAAAAGGTACTGACTGGCAGCTATGTTCAATCCCTGCATGCCTTAGTCATAGAGAGTACAAATCAGAGATGAGGTGTGGGTGCTCTTGAACTGAGATTCTTTATTTTCAGATAAATCTCACAAAGTGAAATGTTTCGCTCATGTTTAAATGAACTAAAAGTCATCCAGAGAATGCTCTTTACTGCTGCTATTTCATACACACAAAAATCCACTGCCTGGCTATACAGGGAGTGTCCGCAGGAGTATCAGCCTGCGTACGCAGAAAGAAAGAAAGAAAGACTGCTGCTATTTTTCTTAAGTCTACTGCTACTATTTCAACGTCTGATCCCACTCAGAATTAGGCAGATCTGAAATAAAATAAAACTATACAGAAATAATGCGGGTGAACTAGCAAGGAGCTCAGAGGCCACTGAGTGAAGACATGAAATAAATTTGTCAAGATTACAAAACAGTAAAATGACTGAAATGTGAAATCAGACATAATGTAACTACTCCAAGTAAAGGGAAGTGATGGGATACAGAAGGTTGGAAGCACAAGTACATTACAAACTGAAATTAATTTGACAAGATGATCTGTATGCACAATCCAAACTGATTCATTTCTGTCCATTTATGTGCCTAAAAGAAGAAAAAAAATGGTGTTTTAAATGTTTATAGTTTTTATCATTACAATAACAGTCGACCACGCAGAGCCTTTTCAGGGCTATTAAACTCGTGCCAAAAAAAGCCCACATCCTGAAAAATGCTCATATCTGAAAAAAAAACACGGTTTTACCATTAAAAAACTACAAACAACAGAAGAAAAAAAATCTATAACAAGATCACTAAATTATATAAAAGTCCTGAGGCGGATAAGACAAGAATATGCCTAGAGAACCAGCAATTCTTGATTTTGGAAACCCAGATAAAACAAAAAAAACACATTGCTAAGTAACCCAAAATTACATAAAAACCACATGGAAAATAGATACTTTACAATGGTCAGCTAGTGTCTACTCAGAACAGTGCATATAATTTTCACTATCTAGCTGCCATACTGCCAAAAACAAAACAAGAACTAGCCACAAAGAAATGAATGTCATAAATTGTGATCAAATCAGAACACAAACCAGAGAATGATTCAAAAGGCAGAAAACAGCAAAGGATAACAAAAAAGACAAAAATTATCATTAAACAAAAACTAAAAAAGCCAGAGTCAAAGAGAGTTAGCGAAAAGAGTGTTGCTAACACAGAACTTCCACAAGGCAGGAGATATTCCTGCTGAAGAAGGCCCCAACACACAGAGATTTATGAGGAAGAATAAAGAAAAAAAATGCTGCATGAATATCATAGTAAGCTTTGTTTTATAATTCACTAAGTTAAATCATTTCTTGGCATCCTAAAATAAAACAAAATATTTAAAAAAATGAACAGTTCCATGACACTATCCCACGTAAGTTTTCACTTCTTTCCTATGACTGTGATATATATACTCTGCAGTCACCGGCAAATATAGATTCTGCAGTGACTTATCATTTAGGTACATTTAAATATTATATGCTACAGTACATCAACCTACAGATCATAAGGATTCTTCATTTTTTTTCATCAAACAATTATCATGACCATTTCATGCATTAATTACCAGCATCTAACCCTCAACAAGCTGGATAACTTATCAAAGACAGCTGCCTCAGACAAAATTCAAAACAGTTAGAAACAGCAACACAAACATCAAGACTAAATGACCTCTCACAATTAATTAAAAATCAGATATATATCTAAACAAAAATACAATTCACTTCTTGTATTAATCAAACATTCTCAACACAAACTGTCAGAACCAATCCAGATTCTGATTGTGGCACTCTCTAACTTTGAAGCACCATAAAATGAAACTGCGAAACATTTACATTACAATATTTATAATCCATATAATACTGTACATCCATTACTGATCACAATGACAGAGAAAGACACAAGCTCTATATATACAAGCTTAACATTTCCACTCAAACAGAATTCATTTGAATATATTTTGACCACAAATGTAATTACATCTAGCTTCAAGGTAAATTCCATCACAAACCATTTTTCTACAATATTTCATAATAAAATAGAATTGAGGAAAGCAAACAATTATTTCATGTAATGCATGGTCTGGCTATGGCATTACCATTATCTTACACACACACACACACACACACACACACACACACACACACACATCATCATCATCATCATCATCATCATCATCATCATCATCATCATCATCATCATCAAATAAAAATGTGTAAATCCAGGCCCATCAGATACAGTGAGAACTCAATTTATTTTCATTTTAAAGACCTGATGTAATCTTCCAAATTCCTGTATCCATCGTAAGGAAAGGAAAAAGAAATATCCCCTGACTTCTCACACTAATAACCACAGGACAATTGTTTCTTTAATTTCAGAGAAACTAGTTTTGATGCTAATTTAACTTTTACTTGGTTCTTTGAGTGAAAATCGTATCTGCCATAGGAGACTTGGTTCTTTGAGTGAAAAACATATCTGCCATAGGAGGAATTAACAAATCTAACAACTTATGCACTGGAAACAAATTCTATCACAGTTCAGAGTTATTTGCGGAAAACAGTCCACCTGATACTGGCCCAACACTCGAACTAAAATCCTTTTCCTAGTTTCATGAATATATTAAAAGTTCAAATCTACAAAGAAATATTGCAGACAATTATTGGAATAAAGAACTAAAGAAAAAGAAAAAAATGGGAGTAATGTAAGTCACTTATAAATAAGAACCACAGGTTCAATTCAGCTTTGTGTTATCATCTTTGCTGCTACCTTTGTAAGCCAAAATTACTAACTGTTGCCTCTAGCCGTCTTGCAGTTTTGCCATCACAACCAGGAGCACTCCAGAAAACCATAGATTTATCCAATAAGGAGCAACAACAAATGTAAGATCTGTACTTTCTAGATATGTTTACAACTGTAAATACATGTATATTCTTCAACTATACATTTCAACAAATTTGTAAACCAGAACGGCAACCAGGAAAATGCAGACCTCCGTCACAAACAGATCCTGGATCTGCCCTTTGATCTAGTTCTGCACAAGATTTCATGGATTTATCCTCGGGCCACTTTCCATCCTCTCACCACATTTCTGTCTAACTGGTTCAGTAATTTCTGGGCAATCTTTCTAACAGACAAGCAAACCAACAGTTACTGGTAAAAACATAACCTTCACAGCAGAGAAAATGACCAAGGCTAGAAGAATTCAGAAACTTCTAGAAACAAAACTAAAAAAAACCCACAAAAACAGCCATAATAAACATCAAAGCAAAACTGTTACTGGTTATAAAGAAATACACAGATGAGATATGGCAGCGTAACATTAAAAAAACAACTTGCAGTCAAGGTCTAACTGGAAGAAATCAGTTCATACAAATGTGGGGAAAACATCCCACTGACTCTCCCAATAAGCCAATCAAAATTGCCATTCTAATTTAAACTCTCTTTCTCTCTCTCTCTCCCAGTTTTTTTCCTTTAAACACCTCAAAACTTGTCTGAAGTTTCCATTAAACATTATCACTAAGAGCTTTCACTGTATCAACAAATGTGTACAGAAAACCAGATCGGTCAAATGCAGAATGTAGTTGCTGTTGAGCAGAAAGATCAGGCCTTCAAAAAAGCGAAGCAAGCAGAGATTGTCAAGTAGACAATGAAGACCAGAGTGACGACACTCTCGCTGTCTGGTGAGTGGTAACAGGCTGCAGACAGAATGGCAACAGTGTATAACATGGCCAACAGCAACATGATAACAAATCCACGATACACACTCAATTTCCTTGACAACTGCCACAACAATGGGGGGTTTCCATTTCCAAAATGGAGGAAAGAGTAACGAGCCCTTAGCGAGCCAAAGGTTGCAGCGAGATAACCTCTAAGCTGCAGATGCCGACCAGCCAAGAATTTCTGATCACATACTTGCACTGACGCATTGGATTTAACAGTTTCGCGGATTTCATCCAGTTCTGAAGAGAAGGTCTTGAAGGCATCAATAAGTTCCAAACAAACGTCCCCTTCTTGCAAACCACGAAGAAAGCCCACACCCAAATCCAGCCTCTGAGCAAGTTTTGTCAGCTGTTTTCTGCATGTTGCCAGTTTGGTCAGTTGCTGGTGCTCTTCCTGACGAACTTTATCCATCACTGCATTGGACATTTTGTCCACAAGTCCATGCAGCTCTTTGGTTCGAAACTGGATTGCTGCCAGGGTCCTTGAAGAGTTATCTCTCGCTTCGACTTCGGCTCCTTCCAACTGTCGCATCCAGGCCTTCACTCCTCTTCGTTCCCTGGTAAGGCTCTCTAGCTTCTTCTGAAGATGTTCACGTGAGCAGTGCAGTTTCTTGCCCAGAGGAAGGACAACATGCTTGCGGTGTTCACCACAGCTGCAGCTGACACAAACTGGATGCTGACAGGTCTCGCAGAACAGCTGAACCACCTCCTCCATGTGAATACTACACGTTTTATTAGCCACACTTGGCACAGGCCCCAACGGGTTTCCCATCTCCATGCGCAAAATATTTACTACACTGGAATCCTTATGGAGAACAAGGCGGTGCTCATGAATGCAAAAGCGACAAATATCAAGGTCACAGTCAATGCAACGAAACTGGGATGCAACGCTACCACGCCGACATATCTGACAAGGGCCGACATCGACTTCATCTCCCAGCTCATCCTGAAGGCTGCGCACAAAGAAATTGACAGGCAGTTCAGCAACCCCTCCCCGAGGAACACACACATCTCGCCGACACTGTGGGCAGCGAAACATGCGTCCTGATGATGAAGAGAGGAGAAGCCTGTTGATGCAGTCACTGCACATGGTGTGGTGACAGGGCAACAGGCGAGGATCATGGAACTCATCCATGCATACTGGGCACTGGAGAAGTCGTTCTCGTAATCTTTCAACCTTGTCTCCGTCCATTTTGCTGTAATCAAAATAAACATTTATAATCTGGTTGAACGTTTTTTGGTGCTCATAACAGTAACCATTTAAAACAATAAAACACCTGCAAACGCTTACTTATTGTAATGGAGCATTTATTCATAGGATCATTTTACACATCTGTCAACACTTATTTATAGCAATGGAGCATTCCTTTATGGCATCATTTTACAGCAATGTTCTTGTGATCATTTGACTTAACATCATCATTTTATAGCAGTTCATTTGTTATCATTACCCTTTATTGGCTTCATTTGCTGTCTCGCTTCTCTTGTCCTTTCACTGGCATTGCTCTCGCACAATTCATCCCAGGTTTAAAAAATGAAACACAATTCTACATTCTCATGCATCCTGCTACATGCCCTAACAATTCAACAATGATAAAGTTGAGTGTCTACTTCTGGAGTGAATCACATCCCTCCAGCAACAGTATGTACACGTCTACTGATACAATTCAAAGACTATATTCATACTCTTAACTGCTTGAAACATATTATGTCTTTATAATGCTGAACATATGTATGTCTTTATTCAGTTTCATATGTCTGTCATTTCATGTCAGCAAATGGACTGTTCAGCTAAAAGGAAAGCAAAAAAATGTGGACAGCTGGGACTTGTTTTGAAATGGTTCCAAAAATTTTCTGCATCACTTTTACCTAACAGTTCTATGTTAGATCTATGTCAATGGTTTATGCCTAAAATGCTCATTATTCATAATTTATTGTTTAGAGATGTTAGAACTTTCGTGTGCATTCTGTCGGGTTGAAGCTAATTACCTTCATGATAGCAAGTCTGCAGACATGAACTGTATATACTTTTTTAAAAAAAACAACTAATGCCTGTCATGCAAACCTGAAAACAGATATTACATGTCTCTGAATCATGCAATCAACTCCCTAAATGTTACCAACTTTATTGTTTATGACACTGTGCAGTTTTCCTGCAAATTCCACTGCGTAAAATGAATGTTCTAAAAACATAAAAACAGAACTGGAATCAGAAATAGCCTACATAAACAATTAAGCCATTTTTATCAGTAGAAAGTGTACCTTCTTCACGCAGTTAGGGTTGTTATCTTGTCCTGTGTCTGCAGTCTTACATCCTTACCAGCGTACAGGGAGCATGCTATAGTCTTTGTGTCATCCATTCCATCAGTACATGAAGCTTACTCTTCTAAAGGATGGTGATAGGATTTAACATGTTTGCAAGTAGCACATGAAGCTTACTCTTCTATAGGATGGTGATAGGATTTAACGTGTTTGCAAGACGTTACACATTTGGTTACACATGAAACCTTGGTTTATAATCTCATTCAAATGGATTTTTAGGAAATGGACTCAGAATTTATGTTAATTCCAAAGGAAATATTCCCATGCGGCTGGAGACTCAAACCAGCGACCCCAGCATTACCAAGATCAAGAATCTGATGCTCTACCAGCTGAGCTATTCCAGGCAAGGTAATGTTAATCATCCCCATTGTGACTCTAGTGATTCTTGTAATTCTAATGAGGATGAAACCCTTCTAAGTACATAGACGAGATGAAAGTGGGCATAGATGAGTAGTCTACTAATTTCATGACTGTTAATTATCTCTACCTGTCATCAGTTCCTTTCATTTTACTTCAATACAACAGATTCTTACACTTTAGAGCATTATTTGCTTTTTTTGTTTGCTTTTGTCTGGCTGGTGAATTTAAGTTTTATGGCAAAATTACAACAATAAGAGTGAAATGGCAAGTAGTCTGGGTTAGTGTTACAGTACAAGAGGTGACTGACTGACAAGCAAGCATGTGCACACTGGTGAATATAATTTTACAATACATGATTCACACAAGACTGGTACAGCCTGTCCTGGCATAGTCTGGACAGATGCTTGATAATTCATTAATTATGTGGAACTGATACCTGGTCGTCGATGTACTAGCAACTGTCTACATATAACGTATGTCAGAAAAAGGCAGTAGCATGCTTGCTGAGTGGATTCTGAATAGTGTGACTGACTTCGTACTGGTTGCTTAATACCATTGTTACTGCACTGTCAGCTTCCTCCACACTTGCTGCAAAAGGTTTTTATTTTCATGATGTTTACATTTATCCATAATTTCACAGATGTATACTTGGCAGCACCATCCAAGCTTTACAACATTTGGAGATATTGGAGGGAAATAAGTATATTTCATACATTTAGGTCTGTCACGGTCATCTTTAAAATCATAAAAACCATGCCTAAGAATAATTTTTCTATCACTGTGCAAAGTTAGTTTGAGCACAACTTCTGGACGTGCATTGCAGCGCGGCCTTTACCACAGCCAAGTGTAAGCCTGCCAACACATTAGTGCACTAACGCAAACACAATCTGCACATACTAAACATTTATTCTTCAACTTTGCAATGGATACATTTGAGTAGAATCATGCACTGTAATTGTAAACACATTGTCTAGACCTAATAATATGTACCTGATCAGGAGTTTCCCTCCAAGAATGAAAATGTCTCCGTTTGTCAATCACGAAACTTTTCATAATATCTCTATATTTACTGCTGGCCATGTAGGTGATGAAATTGCAGTGGTAGAAGCAATCCAAACAAATGCATGCAAAACATACACATATCCACAAGCCTGAGAGGAGGAGAGGAGGGGGGTGGGAGAGGTGTCAATTTAATTACAGCCTAGCTGACTTCACACAGCCATTTTTGGGCTGGAGGGAGAGAGTGAAGGGACTGAGTAAAGACAGAAAAGAAGGGGCGCTGTAAAATGTCAAGAACTATTTGTAAGCATCAGCAACATAAAAAAGCCTCCCTGGATGGTTATCGATTGTGGATGCCATTTGCGTAATGTAATGAATTTCTGCTTCAATATGATCAACTACATGATTCCACTGGTGCATTTTTCTTCCTCTTCTAGACTGCGTGTGCATAAAATTTGCACTTTAACTTAAGATGTACAATTGCCATGTGAAGAAATTTAGGTGAGCTGCAGTCAATTCCCTTGTTGGTCACTATCTTCCTTCCTTCTCTGTCTGAATCAAGTGACCAGAAAAAAAAAAATTTCTGTTGCACATTATCAAACTGTTCATTCTTGCTTGATACCACAGGAAAGAGCCTTTTTGTGCTGTGTAAATTACATTCGCTAAATGATTCCGATGTCTATCGGGTTCTTTTTCCCTGCGTCGCTACGTAAATGGTTATGACATGGCATAGGTTTATTGGCAAGAACCAATTCCTAGGAACTTGGACAGGCCCTTCTTTTTATGTCGACATCACTGACTGACATTCTCACGGACAGAACGGCTCTTCTTCGTGCAAGCACGAATAATAGAGATTAGGTGACACAAAAAACAAGCAAATCAAAGGGGAGCTAAGTTAGTCATCAAGTAATTACAACACAGAAATCGAAGACATCGAGCTTTATTAATATTCCAGATTGAAAAGGATACAAATGCAAGTTTGGGTAAACATGTACTTTAGGGTACGAAATTCATGGGGCTGTTTGTACGCACTTTTTCGGGTGTTTTCGGTTCTTGTCGATGCAAAGAGACGTAAGACACCCTCACCTGCCCACTTTGACCTGTCCTGCCCCACTTGTGGGTGCAAATAATTTATTTCACTTCACAAGTAGGGATATGCATGCACATCCAATGCGCCATGTTGGTTGCTGATCACATGGGCACAACGTCATCACTACTGGGGTTCTAAAATGGCGCATTGGATGTGCATGCATATCCCTACTTGTGAAGTGAAATAAATTATTTGCACCCACAAGTTTGATAAAAACGAACTTTAAAACTGATCAACTCACACTCATATAAACAGGAATGTATTCAGATAACATATTCACTTACCAACAAGGAAAAGCTATGCATGCAATCTTATCTTACGGATCCTCCCTTCCCGTGATTCAAAGCTTCAAGAGTTGTCTCGCGACTGCAAACAAATCCGTTGAACCAATCAAATTTGACGACAGAAATCGGAAAACTTGGGGCCTCGGCTTCGTTTAGGGAAGTGAGCTAGGCTAGCCTTGCCCACAGCCTCGGACAACCTGCTGAGTAGGCCCTGAGGGCTTTGCGGCAAGGCAAGGCTGGTGTGTGTGTGCACCAGAATAGAAGTCAGTGGTGTGCACTCGCTTGAACGTGTGTGTGTGTGTGCTGGTGGTATGGGCTGAGGAGCAGGGGTAGATGTGAGGGTAGGGGGATTCGGGGAGCAAGTGTTAGCGAATTTGACCGCGACATAGCATAGTAGTTATAGTTAAGGGTGAGATTTACGTCCTATCGGCCTGAGGCCCTTAAGGACAAGGTTTCTTCAGACTTTAGTCTGTGTAGACTTGATGCTGCTGTCCTCGGTGGTGGTTTGCTGTCGTTGGTCGTCTACTCCTTGCGGCAGTTACCCTTCCCTTCCTTTTCTTCAGTTCCTTTCCAGGACCATTTGATATGGATCCATGTGATCCAATTTTGGCCAGCTAAGGTAACCCCCCCCCCCCCCCCCCCCCCCCCCCCCCCCCAGCTGTGAAGCCAAAGGACAGGGGTGTGAGTCTCAGAGGTTCAACCCAAGTAGTCATATGACCGTAAATATTCATACGGGTACCAGGCATGCATAAACAGTCGGCCCTATTTTTAAATGCGCGACCCCTAGTCATCTTTGGTTTCATTGAAAGGATTTAATTGTCATCCTTTTCACCCTATCTCTCCTGTTCTCCTCTTTCCTCCTCACTATCCCATCCCCGTTAAGCCACTTTCAAAGTGGCTGAGGACTTTTGACTTGATCTTTAGTGTGTGTGTGTGTACTCCCACTGTATGTTTATTTCCGTTGTTCGTATCGGTTGGTTTGGTGCACTGTGTGAAGAAGGCAAGTAGTTCAGGGCCCGTAACTCAGGTGCTTGTTGCATTCATTTGCCAAATCAGTACCTCAACATTTTATTTTGACTTTACTACATTAGAGGCCCCTGAGACTCTCTTAATCATTCAACCGAAAAAGAAACAAGATGCGAAGCATATATAATATAAACGTACTCCCAGTTTATCCTGAATACGCGTGAGATATTCCATAAAGAGGAAAAACCGTCTTGGGCTGGTGTAGCCGTTAGTAATGGCTATTCTGGTAAACATCGGCCATCATCTGTGACCTATAATGAACATAATTATTTACAAACTTTCAGAAATATCGGCCAAGCACTTTCTGAGATTTTCCATAAAGAAGAAAACCATTATGGGCCGTTAGTAATGGCTATAACAGTAAACTAAAACATCGGGCATCATCCGTGACCCAATAATAAGCATACCTACACATTTTCAGAAATATCGGCTGCATACTTTCTAAGATATTCCATTTAAAAAAAAAGAAGAACCGTTATGGGCCGTTATAGCCGTTAGTAATGGCTATAACGGTAAACTAAAACATCGGGCATCATCCGTGACCCATAATGAACATATCTACTAATTTTCAGAAAGATCAGCCAAGTACTTTCTGAGATATTCCATAAAGAAGAAAAACCGTTAGGGCCGTTATAGCCGTTAGTAACGGCTATAACGGTACACTAAAACATCGGGCATTATCCGTGATCCATTATCCGTGACCCTTTCAGAGATATTCCATAAAAAGAAATATCGGCTGCATACTTTCTAAGATATTCCATTAAAAAAAAGAAGAACCGTTATGGGCCGTTATAGCCGTTAGTAATGGCTATAACGGTAAACTAAAACATCAGGCATCATCTGTGACCCATAATGAATATACCTACAAATTTTCAGAAATATCAACAATGTGCTTTCTGAAAGATTCCATAAAGAAGAAAAACCGTTACAGGCCGTTACAGCCGTTAGTAAGGCTATAACGGTAAATAAACATCGGGCATCATCCGTGACCCATAATAACCATACCTGCTAATTTTCAGAAAGATCGGCCTAGTACTTTCTGAGATATTGTATAAAGAAGAAAACCGTTACAGGCCGTTACAGCCGTTAGTAACAACTATAACGGGAAACTAAAACATCGGGCATCATCCATGACCCATAATGAACATACCTACAAATTTTCAGAAAGATCGGTCCAGTACTTTTGTCTGGAGCGAGTGGAACACATTTTGACCACGGACGGACACGGACACACACACACACACACACACACACACACAGAGCATTTCTTCGTTCCCATTCTAAAGTACTCCCTATTCTATAAGAACTGGGAGTACAATGGAAAAAAAGAAAAGGGGAGGGAGAGAGGAAGTGGAGGAGGTAAGGGGGGGGGGGGGCGCTTAGCGCATTATATCGGCTCAGTTGGAAGCTCTTCCGCACCACTATTCTGTAACTCTGGAAAAAGGTTTCCGGAAAGAAAACCCTATCATTTAGAAATAATACATAAAGCGACAGAAATCCAATAACCACCCTTCAAAACCCCAACCTAACACACACGCACGCACGCACGCACGCACACACACACACACACACACACACACACACACACACACACACACACACACACACACAGGTGGATAGAGTTCCCATCCCCCAAAACTGAAAGTGAAGGCTGTTACTTGTAACTTATCGTCGTGGTAGCTGGGCTCAGTGGTGTGTGTGTGTGTGTGTGTGTGTGTGTGTGTGTGTGTTGGATCGCTGTGCAATAAAATTCCAAAATAAGGAGCAGTAGCGGAAAATGTTATTTACCCCTAAAAATGCACAGTTGTCCACATGACTCGGCAGTGCCACATCACCCAGCGCACTTCGTTATTGTATGGCTCGCATCAGCTCCAAGTCGAGGCTAAGGTCAGGTACTCCAATTGGTATCTGGCTCAGCAAAGTGACTAAAGCGCAGTTCCCACATTGAGAACATCGCCAACAAGGCAAACTGAACCACGGCCGGGTGTTATCGGAAGTAACATTAACTAAGGTTTCAAAGAAAACCTCGGAACTACCTGCTATAACTCTGGTACACTCTGCACTGGATTCTAGTCTGGTGTGGGATCATTAACAGCTGGATAATTTCATTATGAAAAGCTGCAGCTTCGAGATACTCGCGGATTTTCCCAGAATTTTTTTTATCAGACATCCGATGTAAATATGCTATAAACTCTGGACAACCTGGCTACAAGGAAAACTTGAGCGAGGTTCACTACCTTACACAAGTTCCACCATGGGCCGGGTTGACATCCACGGATTGAAGTATCTCCCCACTTCCAGTTGCCAGAGACGCAGCATCCACCAGAGGTTGTCCTGTCCATTGTCCTGTGACATTCCTTCCTTAGAAACCATACGAGCACAAGATCAGTCTTTTCCTCCAAGACATTTCCAGGATGGAGCACAGAAACACACGACCGTGCCATCCCAGGAGGCTTCCAGTCCAGGGTGGCCCTCCTCAGTTTGGTAAACTCCTGCACTAGGGAGTTTGGGTAGGAGTAGATTGATTTTTCTCTTGGTTGCAAAGTGAGGCGACTGCAGACGGAGATCTAAACGCATTTTGAAAAGTGATTATAATGACTCCACCGAACAAGGTGGACAAACGAATCACAAGACAAAGCACGACGCGTTTCGATCTCTTAGGTCTTGTTCAGGCAAGATAAACAACACTCGGGACAACGAAACTGAAGAACGAGCGGTCACTTATTCTTTGGCGCAAGATGGGCGTTGCTCTTAGTTATTTTACCTGTTTACTTACTTTGTCAGGGTAGTGTGCGGCACCTTGTGGCTCTGGACACTGCGCTAGGCGGTGCCTGTCCAATCCAGCGCTGATGGCTACAGTGTGCAGGGCCTTTCAGCAGTTGCACATAGGGCGTCCTCTCTCTCTCTCTCTCTCTCTCTCCTGCTTGTGTGTGTGTGTGTGTGTGTGTGTGTGTGTGTGTGTGTGTGTGTGTTTAACCGGAGCTCCTCGAGTCAATGAGGCAGATTCATGAGTAGGCCTATGTTGACACTGGCTGTCTACGTAGAAGAAGAAGAAGAAGAAGAAGAAGAAAAAGCCATAAAGAATTATAATGACCAAAAAACAAACAAAAACAAACGGTAAATCAGAGAAGCATTTTGCTTACTAAGAGTTGGAACACATTTTTTTGTTGTAACTATTATGTATACATTTATAACTTACACAGTGGAAGGCACGTGAGCACGTCACATTCATGCTGTGATGTTTCGCTTAAATACATGGTAAATCATATACAACATAAAACACAAATTAAGTACATTAATGTGTTCGTCAAAACTAGAATCATAAACTGGTCAATTTAATGAAATGTTGTGATACAATGTAAAGAAGATACACCGACTACCACGATAATAATGCATGTACAAAATTGCAGGCACTTAGGTTTGCAGTTTACCAACTGGTACGTGTCAGACGTTAGAACTAGTGATCTGTTGAAGAGCAGTCACAAGACTGTCACTAATTAAGCTTACTCAGAATTTCTCTTAGCCTGGTCTTACTTACTTTTTGTTACTTCATATTAGTATTTAGTCATTATCGTTTATTGATTAGTATAGGTAACCATAAGTTTTTATGGATTATTGTGACTTGTTCTGGGTTATTAGGGGTATTGTCCTACCGCTACCAAATTGTTGAATCATTGTGGATATCCCTGACTTAGTGCATCAACACGAATTTATATGCACATAAAGGACTGCTTGAAGTCGATCAATGTTCTGTTATTGGCATGGGTCCGACACTGATTATGAGTATTCTAAGACAGGACGGACACATGATCTGTGTAGGCCAATGTTCTGATGGCCTGGGGGCTGACTTTCTAGTTTCTTCTCAGGAAGCCAAGGGTATTGCTCACGTGGGATCAAACTGATCTCAATGTGCCTTTTCCAGCCGAGTTCTTTGCCTGTTGTTCTTCCAAGGTATTTGAATCAGTCCGCTGATATTTGTAGTACATGGACGTGCAATGCGTCAGCATGTTGTCGTGTTTTCTGCTTATTGACACAGACAATGTGTTGCACAAGTTTACAAGGATGGCACGTCCTGTCATATCTCTTCCCCTCTTTATTGAGTCAACGGAGGTCTTATAGCTGACCGCTGCTGCAACCTTGTACATTGAAGTATACTCTGCAAACAGTCACGTTGTTGTTGCCAGACTTTCGGTCAGATCATTTCAGCACATGAAAAACAAGATTGAACCATGGGGTGCCTTGAACGGATATCAACGAAGCTGGATCTGACCCTGTTTATCACCATTGCCTGTGCTCAGTTCCTGAGAAAATCTGTGATCCATGTGCGCTGGTTTCCACATAAATGCCATGGTAATAGGATTTGTGCAGGAGTAGACAATGATTGACCTTGTGAAAGGCCTTTGCAAAATTCATGATGAGAACATCAGTATATCGCCCCTGTCCTGCACTCTCAAAAAAAGTCGTCAAAATATTCCAGTAGTTGTGTCTCACAGGGTTTCTTTCTTCTGAACCCAGACTGTTGCTCACGAAGTATCCCCATACTATTATAGGGAAGACATGAAGGCACAGCTGAGCAAATTCTTCCAATATATACATTTTTCCTTCCCTGAAGAGTAACTCCAAGCGCTTGGACATCATGCCGTCGCAAAAATTCTTGAATATAAACGCTACTGAAAAGAATGACAGTTGTCTCTAAGATGATTAATCTTACTGTTTGCCACCGTAGCTGAGGAAGGGGCAATTTCAGCTGTATTCTGCTGCGGCATTTGATTTTTATTTTTAATCGCCTCGGCATAAGTCTACGGTTACAAGACAAGGTGTGAGCTGCGCTGCAACCGTGATAAAAAAAAAGTTTCTGTAGAGGTGTTCTCACCACAACCTATAGCCGCGCAGGTGGTGCTAGCGTTGAGCAACGATAATGTTTCCAATATTTATAGTTGCTCACTGTTATCACTACCGTAGCTATTGCTCATGGTGTGTCCATCTCTGCACTAATGTAATTTTTCATATTGTGGACCTGTTGCCACTTATAGCTGTTACGACTTTTGGTATGTCTCCCTACCACTCACTGCTTAAAAGCTTGCCGATGGGAGGTTTTCTGTACAGTTCATAGTAAAGCTTATAGTGTGGCTGAGCCTAAATTTTGCTGCTTGTCATTGGACTGCCCTGAAGTCATCAATGTCCTGTTGACGCGGATCCCAAAGTGAGGAAGAGCATTCAAGTACTGGGCACACAATGGCTTGTACGCATTTTCCCTGATGGTATGGGAACTTAGATTTGTACTTAAAACCTTGGTGTCTTGTTGGCTTTAGAACAGTTGTTCTCGATGTGATGACTTCAGAGATATTTGGCAAAAGTGTATGTTTCTAGGAGGTGGCCATGTATTTTGCAGGTGTTCTTTTGAAATTTTCTGCTTTTGGTTGGTTACAGGCAAGGTGGTGTTTGGCTGGATGAAACACCATGTTCCAGCTAATCTCCCACTCAGGTAGCTGATGGGAAGTTTCATTACAGCTATCCATAGTCCTGGGGACCCGCAGTCATCCTCAATTCATACTGTGTATGTTACCAGCAATGAATGAACACTTTTGTATCCCACACCTTAGGACAAAAGAGCATTTGTAGTTTATATGTCCAGTGTGACCTTCAGTGAAGATTTGGCACAGAAATCATGACGTTAATGGCAAAGCTACAATTATTAGTTTAACATCAAATTAAATGTAATTTCTGGCCAGCATCTTGCTGTTGCTCATGTCTAAAAATCTGATGAAATAGAAAAAAAAGAAGTTCTGATCTAATAAAATCTCAATTTTCCCCCCCCCCAAATGTTGTCTTCTTGTTTTCTATAGTTTGTGTGTGTGTGTGTGTGTGTGTGTGTGTGTGCGTGTGTGTGTGTGTGCATTTGTGAAAATTTCTGAAACACATACATGTGTGAATGAATGTTCAGAAACAAACAGCACTCACCTCCAACTCTAAGCTTCCTATTCCCTTCCTGTCTCCCCCCCCCCCCCCCCCCCCCCCCCCACAAACACATATTCCCTTTTCTCATGTAATACCACTGGGTGGCACATGTATGAATGTACATGTTGTCAGGAACAAACAGCACTCACCCCCAACTCTGCGCTTCCTATTCCATTCCCGTCTCTCGTCCCCCACGCCCAACACGTAATTCCCTTTTATTATATAATACCACCGAGTGAAAAGATCTTAACAAGGAAGAATGACAAGCAAATGAACAGCTAGACAAACACAAACATACCCACACTATTTTTCACTCCCAGTCAACTTTATTTCAGTGCAAAATAATTCATGCAAAGGCTTTTACATTTGTATTCAAGTATAATCTAGCCTCAAAAAGCAAGGCACATGGTTTCAATACTTATAAACAAACAGATGTTTAAAAAAGTAAATTAATACTGTTCAGATTTCACAAAAAAAAACCCACAACAAAACAACAGAAATGCAGGTACTAAGTACCATTGAGCAAAGGTAAAAATGACAACAGCAAGAAAATGACATGCATAATACGTTACAGAAAAATGTCCACATTCTTAAAAAAAATGACTGTAACACTGTCAGTGTGTTACATTGCACTATCAAAATGCAAATTACATCAAGTGCACAAACACACTGCTCACCCAAAAAAAATGTATAGTTTAAAAAATATCCAAAAGTATTGAGGGAAAAATGCAACTGCAAACAGGCAAGTTTTCATCATTTCACAATATAACAGAATAAATGTTCACTCCAAACAACAGCATGAGAAACACAACAAAGATAGAGATTCAAGGTTGATATGTGAAAACACTATTGGCTTCTTTCGCATGTCTTGAACTGTTAAGGAAAACAAATATTGGGCACTGAAAAGTAAGGGAAATACTGTGTTTTCACTCTACGGTTTAGGAGTATCCATGTGGTAACAATATAACAGTTCATGAATACACATTTCTAAAGTTTAAAATAATCAGCAGTTTGTAAAAGGCTCATTGTATCAGACTAGATTTTTTTTTCACAGCCGTATGATTATCACAATCATCTGAGTGTGTGTGTGTGTGTGTGTGTGTGTGTGTGTGTGTGTGTGCAGATTACTGACTAGTTAAAGAAAAGATGAGATCTCAGTTACCCTGTTAATTGAGCAATGGCATACATGTATATGGATATCAAGTCCGGTTTTGTTGCTTATAGCCCAGCTGACTGTGCAGGCCATGACAAGTATAAAGCTGTCTAAATAAAAATCAGTCTCATACTTTTTAGAACTCAAAACATATATCCACACAAACAGTGATATTCTGTTCCTACCACAGCTCTTAAAGCAGCAGAACGGAGTGGATGGGAAGGAAGAAGGAACAGAAGGGTTGAGATTAAAGAAAAAGAGGAAGGATTCTAAAATCTTGTTTAAATTATGGTATCCAGAATGTATATAGGCTAATTCAGAATATTTAAGGCACTGGAATAATTGCAGGAATAAGGCTTTGGTCTTGTACTCTTTTTTCCTCTTGCCTGACAATTTTATGGCAATACACAAGTGAGCTGATAATGTCCCATGAGCAGTACTGCCTTGCTTTCATCCCTTCATACACAAGCATCACACTGACTGAACTTACAACCCCAAAAAAGTTGCATCAACCAGTTGGCCAACTTGTTTGTCTGATGAAACAAGAAAAATATCCCATGCGGGTTCGCTGACCTGTGAAATCTCATCAGCATCTGTAAACTATATTACCACGCACAACAGCACTGGCGAGTCATGATGCCATTTTAAACTGACTAGATGATAGCTTTAGCACTTACTTCAGCTCACTGGTTGGAAAGTTGAAAAATGTTCAACATCTTTAAATCGTCAAATATGGAAGAAGGCACCAACTCACATAGGAGTTCAAACTTCATGATTTCTGAATCTGAGATTAGAACAAATATTAGTTCAAGAGTCTTAAATAATCTGAACAGTTCTTCATTCCAAACACCAATATTCCTTCCGACAAGTACATCTGGAGATATAATCTCCCTTTCAAAAAGACATAATATTCATAATATTGTTTGCACTGCAAACTGAGATTCTTCAAAAAGGTGAAATCAAAAGACTGACAGCTGATGCATCCTGGCAAGCAACATTAACCTCCAAACATTTGCTGTTGCTTTTGTCAAAAAAGACACCACCTTGATCACCGAAATAGGAGGTAATTTTTTCTGCTGCGTTTCAGCTAACATGGATTTTATCAGTGTGAAGTGAAATGTATAATACACTGTTATCTTCAGAACTGGTACAAAAATGAGTATCTTCAACAGGATTCAACAAACATTTCAAGCCGCACGCTTTCTAAACTATTTACAACAACTGTGTTCTTCTTTCCACCATTCCAAAACTGAAAGCTGTCTCAATACACTTCCCTGACTTCATGTTACTCAGGAAGAAAAACGGACAGACAGCAGGCTACCAAACAAAACCCAAGCGAGCCTTGCAGTCAGCCTTGCCCTGAATCTGTCGTTTGACATTCTCCGTGGTCACGCCCTGATAGTGAGGCAGCTGGACCCCACACTTGTCCTGGACCATGTAGCTGGGACGTACACCTGCTTTCCCATCAAACACAGGGCCGTTGCCTCCACCTCCGCCTGGCTTGGCTGCCTGACGCAGTGGGTACACGTTCAGACCCTTCTTCTCGCAGTGATCAATGACCTTTGTGGCATACTCCTGGAACTGCTGTTCTTCTTTTTTGATGAGCTCTTTGTTGGCCTGATCAAGAGCCAGCTGTTCTTTCCTGATCTTGTCTTCCGTCTGTTTCAGTTCATCCTAATTGAAAAGAAAAAGAAGCATTTATGTGAAAAACTGGAATAATTTTTTTTCCAATATCATTTAATCATGTTATGTAAGATAAGAAAATTTGAAAACAGAAGAAACAGTTACACATTATTCTTATTCTAAATCACACCAATTGTTGTCAGTAAGGAGAAAATATGGCTGTCAACATTTCACAAACCCAGATAAAGGGAAATAATCTAACAAACGCTAATATGGCATTTCATATGTCAAAAAGGCCAACCAAAACAAAATGAAATAAGAGCAAACTAAACAAATAAAATTTAAAAAAAGGTGGTTGCTTTTTTAAATCTTGTAAACAACTGGATACAATATATTACTCAGAATTTCCACTGTCCCACACACTTAGAGTCACTGGAACAGAGGGCACATGTTTATCAAACTGTTTGTCTTTCTTCAATCCACTCCCATCCGCATTCCTCACCCACCCCATCTCTGTTTTCTTTTAAAGTCAAGAAAATGTTCTGGTGAGTGTCCATATTCCACAATCTGTTGAGTTATGCGACGAACATAGAATACAGCTTTCAAAGCACACCTGAAAACTCCCAGCTGTTCCACAATCTGTTTCCAAGTTGTGCACCTAAAATTTTATTTGTTTGGTAATGGAAACTCCAGAGAATATGCCTTGAATGAGATGATTGCATTTCTGAACTCTTTGTTGTTGATATTGAAGCTGAAATCTCAGTCTTGTTCACAGTGTCAAATTGAACCAGATGTTCTGTCTTCTGAGATCTTCAAACAAATCAGATTTTACAGTTTTTGTCTACCATCCTCACCTAAACAGGAAGGACTTTAGTGTTATTCCATGATTCTTTTTAACTCGAAAAACCAGAACAGCTAGTAGACAGGGAATTCTGTATATTTACCATCTGTTTAAACAGGAACTGGGTGCGATTCTTGGCCTCATCATAACGTCGCTCGTCTTTCTCCATTTCATTCCGTCGGAACACCTCATCTGCCATTTTCCTCAGCTGAATGTGCTCAAGCTCTTCACGTCGAGTTGCTTTCTTCTTCTCTTCTTCCTCCACCAGCTGCACACACACACACACACACACACACACACACACACACACACGTACATGTATATATTATATCTAACCTCCCCCCCCCCCCCGCCCCCCGCCCCCCCCCCCCAATGTATTGTTTCATTTTGTCTACGATCTTACATATGTAAACAAATATTTCTGCATTTGAGGCTTCATTTATTTCACAGCTATTCAATTTCCTATCAGAAATTTTGATAACATTAAAGAGCTTAGTTAATCAAAAAAAAAAAAAAAAAAAAAGGGATGCAGCCTAAATCTTTGCGCTTGATTCAAGCCAGATCCTAAAGCTTAGTCAGAACTTATTTTGTGATAGTGTTGTGTAGAGATTACCTTCCTAGCATAAAAAACTTCAAAGAAGTGGATTCCACAAAAGACAGAAGTCTTGGTGCCTACATGGAGTGTGAAGTGTAATTGTCTCTATACCTACAGTCCTCTCACCCTAGGAAATACACTCAAAGAGCTATGAGGATGCATCTCCCGGATCCTTTGCCATGTACTCAGAGAGGCAACACAAATTTAAACAGCTACATTTTCTTGGCTATTTTGCTAATAACAGCTTACTTTCTTGGTTCACTGTTAAGTCTGCTAACCACAGCTTACTTGCCCTGCTTTTTGTTAGCCTGTTAAGCATAGCTTGCTTGCCTGACCACCGTTAACCTGTTTATTACAGTTTACTAGCCTGGCTCACTGTAAACCATAGCTTAAGCCTTTCACTCCCAGCCGTGGATATAGCCGCGGTTCAAGGGTCATCGCATAATTGGATCATCTGACCGGTCACATGATATTGTTTACTTGCTTGCAAATGGCGGCTCCCATACAGTGTGTTTGAAGCGATTTCTCAGCAAGTTTTGGGTCGATTTTGATGCGTTTTTTTGCGTTTTGTAAAGCGAAAATTAGTCGAGCAGATCAACATGGCTGCCAGAAGATTTACTGCCGAAGAGGTGGTGAGAATTGTGTTTGAAACGCCGTACAAAGGTGAAATTAGCAACGACGAAAGTGAAAGGAAAATGAAGGTGACGTGGTTGTCGATCATCCTGACAATGAGTCAAGTGATTCGGATTATCAGGATGAGGATATTGATCTACCAAGTACATCGACAGGTAGGGGGCGTGGTCGTGCTGGTAGTGGGCATAGTTGAGGACGTGATAGGAGAGGAAAAAATTGTTAAAATGTGACACAAAAATTGTTATTAGAGTGTGATGCCAGTGACAGTGGTTGACAACACTTGTTATGTTAATTTTTTGCCAATTTTTTTGTATGACGGGTGAAGTGCTAGTAAACGTCGCATCTCTAGCCGACATTGTCATGCATTACTCAGTGCATCCCTGAACACACCGTGTGCTTTTTTTTAGTAAATAATTGCACTTGGTTGTTATGTCCTATAGATTTGTGCACATTTCAATACCATTTCCATCTATGATATATTGAGACTGGAATTTTCCTGGATTTTTTTTCCTCCAAAATATTGTTTATTTTTTTGAAAATCTTGGTTATCTTCCCATGATTGTGAGTTATCTTATCCTGTCAACATGAAATATATAATAATCATATTTTCCATTCATTTTCCTTCAAGAAAATGTATACTTCTGTATGCTTTGGAGCAATACTTGAATTTTGGCTATTTTTTTTGTAAGGTTGGTGTTTTTCCCCAAAAAATTACAAATAGTTCTGGGAGTCAAAGGGTTAACCGCCTGGCTCACTTTTAACCTGTAAACCAGAGCTTACTTACCTGGTGTCATAAGCCTGTTCACCACAGCTTTTCTGACACACTGTTAACTGTTAACCGTCATTTATCTGCTCAGTTCTATTAGCCTGTTAACCACAACTTACCAAACTGACACACTGACAGCTGGTTTCCACAGCTTAACTGCCTGGCAGTTAGTCTGTTAACCAGAGCTGACCTTTCTGGCTCAGGCGGTTAGCCTGTTAACCAGAGCTGACCTTCTTGACTCACTGTTAGCCTGTCAGCTGCAGCACAGCACGGCACAACCACGGCTGACCTTTCTGGCTCACCATTGGCATGGTAACCAGAGCTCACTTTCCTGGTCAATGTCAGCTTGTTAACCAGACTGTCCTAACTCACTGTTAGTCATTAAACCATAGCTTACCAACTGTTAGCCATTTTTCCACAGCTTTACCTGCCTGCCTCCTAAACCAGAGCTTACTTGCTTGTACATTGTCAGCCTGTTAATCAGCTTATCTGGTTGGCTATTAGCTTGTTAACCCTAGCTTATCCTCCTTGCTCGCTGTCGCCCCATTAACCATAGCTTCAATTTTCTTGGCACCTGCTATTACCTTGTTAACTCTAGCTTACCTCCTTGATCATTGTTGCCCCATTGACCATAGCTTTCACTTCCCTGGCACATGCTGTTACCTTGTTAACTCCAGCTTACCTGTCTGGCTCGCTGTGCAGCCTGTTCCTCCAGGAGTTTCTTCACCTTATCCTCTTTCTCCTTTTCTTCTTTGTGGAATTTCTCCTCTCGTTCTTGCAGTGCCTTTTCGATACGTTCGTCTTCGTTGTCAACAGCTTGCTGCATCTGGGCTGCCAGTTTTTCTCGGATTTTGTCCAACTTTTGTTGTTTGTGTCTGAAATCCACATCAGTTTCATAACGCATGATGCAAAACAGCTAACACAAGTGCATGGTGATAAATACCAAACTACATGTCTGCTTTTTTCTCCTCTTGTTTCTTGTTGTTGTTTTTGTTTTGTTATTGATGAACCAAAATGGCTTTTGTCCTTTCTATGTAAGTGGTGTTGGTTCCATCTTCAGAGATGAACCATCTCTGTTATACCTTCTGTATAACAGATGTGATGTCCTCGGCAACTGAATGGGCTGAAAATCACACTTAATGGATGAACTTCATTATCATTAAATAGTATATCAGTTCTGATGAACTCTAACCTATAGCTGAGCCAGTTGAAACAGGAATCTGATGCCAGGATACATTGTGAGAAAAAGCTACATTGTGAGAAAAAGCTAGGTTCCTGTTAACCAATCTCAAATCAAAATGTATGTTAACAGCATCCTTGTTAGAAAGCTCATAAATAATCACATGTGGAAGCAAAATGTCCAAATTTCTGTCGTTCTTCATGGAAGGATATAGAAAACAATGCATTAAAAAGAAACCATATGAATGCATGCGCACGTGCACACACACACACACACACACACACACACACACACACACACACACACACTACAAAGTAAGTGAATGCCTTTTTCATTGCTGTGAGAGGTCATCCTATATAATCAAAGAAAAATTCATGGCACTTATTTATTTTTTTTTTTTATACAGTTTTTAACCTGCTACCTGTCTGTGTGTCACTTTCATTAACAGAACAAAATTTGAGTGCAGCAAAACAAAAATCTGAAGTATTCACTTACACATAAATTTCTTTCTCCTTCTGTGCACGCAAGCGTGTCATCTTCCGTTTGGCTGCCGCAAACACTCTGCACTCCTCGTTTTCTTCCTGTACATTAATGTTATACATTAGTTTATCTTGACGCAATATCTTACATTCTATGGACTGACACTAGTGACAGAGACTATAAAATACCTTTTATGCAGTCTTATTCTATCTTACTGACTGATCAATAGATCATCACACTATATATATAATATATAATTATAAAAACAATGTTGAACAATTTATATACATATATATGTATGGATTCATCTATCTATCTACATATATCTACATATCAATGTATTATACTCTGAAACAAATGAACACAGAGAGGTAAAAAAAAAACTATCAAAGATCAGTTTTGTCTTCGCTGAGATAACACACTGGACTTCAGACATCCTTAAGCTCAACAAATCTAAAGATCTATGTCTGTGTTCCCATTGTACATTTGAATGACACAGAGCCATCAAATCAGGGAACAAGACAGCAGGGCAATTAATTCAATTTTCAGAGTATGATCGGGTGCATGATCAAAGTAGCAAATGGACAGTCTTTAATCTCAGTATTTTGTTCTTTAAGCAGAAGCATCAAGATACTTATTTAACATAAACACGTGTACACACACTCACTTCCCTCAATCCACCCCCAGCCTACCCCCCCCTCCCCCCCCCCTCCCCCCCCCCCCCCCCCACCCCCCCCCCCCCCCCCCACACACACACACACATATAACCACTTACTTCTTCTTGCACTTCTTTAAGCTGTTTCATCTTTTGCACATCATGAATCTGTTGCTGATTATCACGCATCATCTGACGGCGTTCCTCACTGCGAATATTCTCCAAGCGTTCTTTTTCTTGTTCGTATGCGACTGCCAGCTTCTTCAGTTCTTCACCCTCTGATATATCTTCTGCCTTCAGCTTCTCTTGTTCGTGAATGTGCTCTCTGATTCTGAATACATTCAGTTTGACAATTTTTTTCAGTTATCAACATTACCTGGACAAGCTGATACTGATAATTTTAACAAACATTAGCACAGAAAAAAAAAGTAAACTCAGAGATAAGATAAGATAATGTTGCTTATAGCCCATCCGACCGCAAAGGGCCACATCAGGGCTGAAGTAAATCAGAGAAGAAATAGGACACCATTATATGTATGTAGCCATGATTATCACTCACACTCACATACTCACTCTCTCTCTCACACACACACACACACACACACACACACACACACACACACACACACACACACACACACACAAACAAACACACACACACACACACACATTCAGAGGACCATTTCTGCAAGAACTGTAGCTTCTGAGAAGTCTATCTCAGGAGACACAACTCGCATCAAGTCAAGAATAAATCAATGACACAAGACAGAATTGAACGCATCCAACATTCTGTCAAAGAAGGATAAAATACTTCTCCTTTTTCTTGTGATGATGAGAATACCACAGAATTACAGGTGTATGCCTCATTTTGGGTGAACAATCACATTTAGAGATAGGGGTTCTGACATGTCTTGACCAAAGATAAAAGTTGATTCTATCCTGGTGTAACAAATGTGATGCCAATAAAGGGTTATTGACATTTTAACACCTTTTCCTATCAACTTTCCCCCCTCGCTGTCCTATCTCTCCTTTCCTCCATATCTCCTCTCTTTTCCCTTTTTCCCCTTTAAATCTAGGCCATGTCATTTTCCCAAAGATAGAAGAACAGCAGCATGCAATTGTCTTCCTTCACAATTTATATATGGACAGACACAGAACCCTCATGTAAGTAAATATTCCATCCAAAACCAATCGGCATGAAAAAAAATTGCACAATGCTTTAACGATGCAAATTTCACAAAAGGAAGAAATTTATGCGATCACCTCGCACAGACGGCAAACAACAGCAAACACTTTGATTGTATCCAGAGTCACAAAGTTACATTTTTCACTGGTCTGATTGGGAGAAAAACAATACATGTGAGGCAATGATCCCCCCACCCCAACCTTTCTTTCAAAATGAAACCAAAGTCACAAACTCTGCCTTTATCTCTATCTATCTATATATTATCAATATATATAAAAGAAAAGATTTTGTATATCAGGCATTGGTTTCCAGCCCTTTTGGCTCACTGATTTATTCTTGTCTAACTGTATTAAGTTTCTGCTTTTACTGATCAGGCTGCGACCCCATTTGACCTATGAGTGGGGGTCACTGGTGACACTCAGCTCTAGCACAGTCGTGTGTGTGTGTGTGTGTGTGTGTGTGTGTGTGTGTGTGTGTGTGTGTGTGTGTGAGCTGTTTGAGGGCCAAGTACCCAATCTCCCCTGCTGTCACCCTCTACCCATCAGCCAGGCTCATGTGAGCTTGTATGTGTGGGAAATGGTCTTTAGAATTCGAATGTTCAAAAATTTTGCATCATTTTACATTCTGATCCTTTCTTTTCCTAACTGTCAAAATCATTTATCACCATTGATTACATTTCTCCTTGTGGCTTTTTTAAAATTTTCAGATTTTGGCCTCTCCTCTCCTTTAATCTGCAAAGGAAAAAAAAGAGGTAACTATACTTATGATTTACACATTCTTTTTAAATGGGACATAGACTGAAAGTATATTGTTTCCAGTCCTGCTGCTTTGTCCTGCCATGAACACACTTCACCAGTGCTGGCTGCAGTGCTTGTTATACTCTTCCGCTCTACAGGAGGAGTAGTTTTCAGCCCCAACACACACACACACACACACACACACACACACACATCCTCCTTGTATGACCAGCTTTCCTGAAAGAGTGGGTGTGAAGGGACCAGTCTCAAACCCTGTGATTCCCCTGCCTCATTAGTGTTTTTGCATTCTGACAGCAAGGAGTGAGCTTCTATGAAAAATCACAGAGGAACTCTGCTTGCTTCTTACGGAAGAACTTGGGAGCAAGCTAGACTTTTGAGTGTTGCTTCCTGTGGTGTGACAAAACGAAAACATCAACTCTTCCTCTTCAGTGTAAAAAGTACCTGTGGGTACGGGTTTGACAAAACAAAAAGATCAACTTTTCCTGGGACTGAAATAAACAAAAAGTCTCAAGTGCTAAAAGGGCCTGTGAGGTTCTGCTTGTGTTTTTCCTGGAGTGGGGAAAAAGCAACCTTTTTCAATAGGCTGACAGAGGCCATGACTTATCTTACTGTTTAGCTGGGAGCTGGATGCAAACAAAAAGAGTTCATGGATAGTCTTTTAGGTAGAATCTTACACCAGGATTTAGGTCGATTTCCCCTGTTTACATTTTGCTCACCAAGACTCCTCTCTTGATGGGGGGATTTATGGAAATTGAAGAAAAGCCCAATAATGTAATGAGTCCTTTCTTCCCTCTTGGAAGTCTTTTTCTTCGCCTTAGTAAGCACTTCAGTGGTTTACACAAATTAGTTTTTTTTAAAAACATCTCGTTCATAGTGAAGGAGGCTGTTTGAAGGCGTGTGTATATTCTAATTTGAAGAGTGTAGTAGTAAACTCTCCTGTGTGTAAGGTGTGGGTTTCGGTTGATATTGTATATCATATTCGTGAGTATTCTTGTGTGTAACCCTTCAGTATGAAGACTCCTTTGTGATATCCTCTGATGTACTTTGGCATCCCCAAACCCCTGAACAATGATCATTGTCCTCATGTCATTCTCCTACCGATTGTTTCATGATTGTAGGCAGTTGCTGATTTGTCAGTACACTTGAGTGTGAGAATTGAAGAGGTTTATTAATCTGAATCATATGTGGAACTTGTGCTGTCAAATCCGTGTTTTGATTCCTACTGTCTAAGTGGGTGGAACCTGGTGAGACTTCTGCTTGTGTTCTGCCCCCCCCCCCCCCCCCCCCCCCCACACACACACACACACACACACCCTGCCTCCAGAATGCATTTACCATTCAAACATACACCCACACAGACAGCCAGTCTGTGACAGGGAGATAAGATAAGATAATGTTGCTTATAGCCCAGCCGACCGCAAAGGGCCACATCAGGGCTGTCTGTGACAGGGAAATAGGAAAACAAAACGTCATGTGAGTCATGATAGTGGTTTGATCATATTACTTTTCTAGCTTATATATAATGATTTTCAATTAACAACTGGGTGAAAATGAGGTCTGGTCAAGATTCCTCCATAAGTAAGTAATGTTGTTTATAGCCCAGCCGATGCAAAGGGCCACATCAAGTCTGTGACAGTGCTGGAGTCAACTCACAAGTCATAAAAACAACAACAACAGAAAACACCTCATTCACACAAATCTTTAAAACACAACTTCTAAAGACATGATGCAAATTTTGTTAAAAATCTTTCCTCAGTAAAATCTTAGATCAGATGAAACTTTTTTCTTTTTTTTTCAGAAATTCAAAGATCACATCAGGTGGGACATCTCTGAACAAGGTTTTTATGGAGTATGCTGTTAAATGTTTATGTCTCACATCATGCAAGTTCTAACACTCTAAGTAAAACAATATGTTTCACTGTGAGTGGTAAATGATGCGAAATGCATCACAGAGCTTCTTCACCATTTAAAAGATAAGAATGGGTATAAAAGGAATGGCTTGTATACAAACAGCACAAGACTGTTTCTTCTTTATAGCCACCACTGGAACTTGGTAAAAAAACTCTTTCAGGTTTGGATAGATTTTAAATAGTTTGTTATCCATCTGCAAGTTCCATTCCTCTTGCCAGAGTATTTGACGTAAGTCTGGGTTCGGGGTTTCAGATTAGTGTGAGGGATCGACAATCTGTTCAACTCTTTCCTTGTGGCATTCTTTGCAAGTTGATCAACTGCTCATTGCCTCAAACACCCATATGACTGGGAACCCAAGAAAAAACTATGATGTATCCATCCGATTTCAGGGAGGTGTACAGTTTGAATCATTTCAGCATATGAGGGGTTTGAGTTACGGCTGACAATGGCCTCCAAAGCAGAAAGGGAGTCTGACAAAATGAGGAAATCTTTATGTTTTGATTTAGAGACCATTTCAAGAGCCAGGACCAAGACTGTCAACTCAGCAGTGAAGATGGAGCAGTCAGTGGGTATGTGTTAACTAAAAAAGAAAAATTGTTATCTGTCAGAATTCCATATATTCATAAATGGTGAAGATCACTTGCCCCAATTACTGACACTTATGTGTGTGCCTAAACATACATTAAGTATTGTACGTGTGTGTGTGTGTGTTTATGTGTATGTGTGTGTGTGTGTGTGTGTGTGTTTATGTGTGTGAGTGTGAGTGTGTGTTTATGTGTGTAAAAATACATGAGCTTGTTGGCAAGGATGTGCATTGAGACGCAATACACTTGCAATTGCACTTGTGATGATGACAATTAAAGCATTAAATGTAACCCATAAAATATGACCACTCACTGGACTTGAAGGAATTTCCCGTTGTCCTCATATGCCATCAAACGTTTGACAGCAGCAGCATGGTCCCGTATGATGGAGTCTTCATATTCCTTTTGGGCTTTTTGCAGCCATTCCTTTTCTTCGTTATCTTTACCCTTGGCCCTAAGGATGTTCAGCTCCACTTGGGCATCCCGTTCCTTGAGAACTTCCGACAGCTTCAGAGCACTCTGGCCAGCGATAAATATATATTCCATTTAAAGGTTACATCTTCAGCCAGATGGCTAATCAACAAAGATGGCACAATAAATGCATTTCATTACTTAAAAACATA
Organism: Conus ventricosus; assembly: GCA_018398815.1. NCBI lineage: Eukaryota > Metazoa > Mollusca > Gastropoda > Neogastropoda > Conidae > Conus > Conus ventricosus. The sequence goes on along the minus strand of CM031597.1, from coordinate 102,169,604 downwards.
AAACACAAACATAAGAATCCATTTCATCAACACATGAATGAAGCTCCTTCATTGAAATAAAGTAAACATAGATAAATCAAGAAATTAAGAAGAAGAAAAAAAGGCTTAAACTGCACCAACATACTAGTACATAGCAATGACAGATTATCAACTGTCTCAACAAGGAAAGTTACATTTTTGTCTGCATATTTCATTTGTTTGTTTGACAGCAAGATCAGAAGAATTCTCACTACCTGAGGAAAACTGAAAATCACTACTATTTTAGAGGAGTCCAGAGGGCATGCATCCACTCTCCTGAGAAAAATGTTTAAACCTGCTTTCAAAACAATGAAAATGGCAGTTTAATGCAAATCTGACTACTAAATGGCGTATTGTCCATTTTTCAATGCAACTACAACCATGGCCAGTTGCCATTTCAACTCCTTCTTCATCTGAAAATGTCTTCAATCATCAGAGAATGTCGAGTTCTCTTTTTCATTCGCTCTCTATTTACCGAGTAGGTGTTGATTGCAAGTTAATCAATATGCACTTACTAACTTTGTGTGTGTGTGTGTGTGTGTGTGTGTGTGTGTGTGTGTGTGTGTGTGTGTGTGTGTGTGTGTGTGTGAAAATCTTTTTTACTTTTGCAGTGCCTTGTTGATGCATGACATCAGAGTGTGACATTATTTTGCTTTCAACCATGTAGATCAAAAGCTGACTACCCTTTCCTGCAAGAAAGTTCATATGAGATTTTGTGACATGAGTGTTGTATACTAGCATGACAAAAGAGCAACCAGTGCTTCGCAGATTTCTCAACCACTTTTTTTTTTTTTTTGGTCTTCCCTGATTTCTATGTCACTCAACGTTTTCTTTTGTTTCATGAATTCTCATTTTACATTTTGCTGAAATAAATGAACTTTTGGAGAAATGGGAACCCTGTATAAGGCTAAAACTACTTAACAAATTTCAACGTAATTCAGTGGAAAGATAAAACCAGACCCACAGATGAAACCATTAGATTTTGGTGGGGGCCGGAATAGCTCAGTTGGTAAAGCGCCGGATGCGTGATCCTGGGGTTGCAGGTTCGAATTTTGGTACAGGGGGATTTTTCCCTCAGAGTTAACATTGGTTCTGACTCTATTCCCCATGCAGTCCTTCGAATGAGACTATAAACTGAGGTTCCGTGTGTGAATGCACCCACAACATCTTGCACACACGTAAAATCTCATCACTAACTTTTGGATGAGAAGGCCAGTTTGGCCGTTCGTATGGATGACACGTTACACATAGCATGCACCTTCCACGAAGATGGAGTATGGCTGCCTTAATGATGGGATAAAAAACTCCACTGCCTGTCTATACAGGCAGTGTCCACAGAGTATCAGCCTGTGTACGCAGAAAGAAAGGGAAGAAAAAAAAAGATTTGGGTGCAGATTTGGATCAAAAGGTGGATTCAAGAATTTCTCAAATGGACTGTTCAACTCGGCAGAGGTCTGCGTTCTCCAGAGTTCCCTTCTATTACACTTGAAGAGTGTTATTTGATCTAAATATAAACTTTCTCATTTTATAGACAAAAAAATCATACTGATGGATGATTCATGACAAAATTTATGCACAAATTATTTCATATTCTGTCAACCGTTTCAGTTAGAGTGCATCACCACCAGCTCTTAGATCATGTTCATACTCTTCGTGTTCTTCCTTTAGTATATATTTGTACAATTTCTCTTTCAAAGTCAAATCTTCTTTGATACACTTGTTATTATGTGGAAGAGTTTCCCATGCAAACTGATTTTGTTTTAATGTCTGTTAATTCTCTATCTTTGATATCCTCTGCTTTGTAAATATTTTTTGTGCATGTAGAGTTCAGCTCACATGAAAGGTCTTGACCGATCAGTCTGGTAATACTGCTGTGTCTTAGCCTTGTCAAGAGCGGCCCGACGCTGGATGGCTTGGTACTGAGCATCTTCAATGTCAGTCTGCAGACGCTCAGCTTCCTCCTTTTCTTCACGCTCCTTGCGAGCAACCAGCTTGTGCTGACGCTGACCCTGATGATTTGTTTTACACACACACACACACGCACACACACACACACACACACACACACACACACACAGAGACACACACAGACACACACACACACACACACACACACACACACACACACACACACACACACACACACACAGAATGAGGATAAGAAGAGCAACTTTTCTGGGATGCACTAAGTAAACAGAATGAGCAACGGCCAGCACTTTTTCAGATGCTAGCATAATATACAAAATGGCAAAGTTTTTGCTGAGACAAGTGAATGCCCATTCCATTAAAAGAAGCATAAGTTCCACTTCATCATAGTGGTCTGAATAGTAGTTAAAATAAGATCTTCTGTACTCAAGTGCAGGCATAAAAGAAAACTCCAAAAACAAAAATGCAAGTGCCATCTATAGTGCAGTACAAATATCAAGAGGAAGCAGCAGTTAGCATAAAACAAATATTAAAAGTTCCCTTCTGATACTGGAAAGAGCCCTTTCTGGAAAAAGTACAGCAGTAAAAAAAGTATAATGTACTTGAATACTTTACAGCAGAAGAGTAATGGCTAAGTTCATCTGTGCCTATTTTATTATAAATGCAGACAGTCTGTTCAAATCTTCAAACACACACACCCACACCCACTCACACAAATACATACACAGTGACACACACACACACACACACACACACACACACACACACACACACACACACACAATCATGCGCACGCACACATGATTCCAGACTCTGGCACATATACAGGTACTCTTCTAGTTTTACAAAACATCTTCAATCCTTACAGCAAGAGTATTTCCCCAGCTTTTCACTATTTCCTTTGCTTTCTGCTTCTGTACTTCTTGATCTGCACGAATCCGCCTCACATGCTCCTCTTCAATCTGTCGTCGGTTCAGTTCTCTCTCAATGCGGTCCCACTCCGATTTGGACAGTACTGTGACTTGCCTAAGATCGGTACCATCCGGCAGTATCATGCTTCCTGGCTGTGGCAGCTCTGGGGTGGCTGAAACAGAAAGACAAACTAATGTTTAGCCTTGTTCTGATCAGATGATTGCTGTATGTTTGGCATCCGAATCACATTCAAATTATTATTGCTGTTCTGTTTGTTGCAACTGCGGAAGTTGGCATGTAATGAATTATTTTTTTTGGTGGGGGGGGGGGGGGGGGGGGGTGTTACAAAACCACTTTGATTTAGGAAAAAAAAGCACTCAAGGATATACATGCTACTTAAAATACAAACACAATGAGAAAAAAAAGACATGTTATTTCGACAAATCTAACATGACAATCTACATCGAGATTGGCTGGCAACCCTAAAACTCCATTCAAAACTTGATAAATCTCAGCTGGGTAGTTATTGCCAATGCACACGACCTTAAAACGAACCTAAAACCAGGCGACATTATCACTGTATATTTCTTCTTCTTCTTCCTTTGTACGACCAACATCATTTTGCTGATGGTTTTGTCGGGGAGATTGTTGGGGAGATTGCCGAAGATTGCGCTGTTGTGAGGGGGAAAAAATTTTTACTAATGTTAGAAAAAGAGCCAGTACGAAGTGCGAAGATATTTTATGTTTCAATCTGAACGTTCTTGTCCCATGTTCGGTTGATAATTCTAGGTACATATGCATTTATTATAAACAAACTTTTTACTTTCTTCACCATTTATTTCTTTTTTCTTTTTCTAGCTAAATCACTTTAACATTTTTTTCATAATGTAATGGGCACAAAATCTTACCTCGTGCCTTGCCCTTTCTTCTCCATGCATTATAGTTGCCATGCTGATCACAATTTAACACAACAATGTTTTTGACAGGAAAAAAATAAATTGTTCGCGCTATCAGTCCGACTGTATCGGCTCGGAAATCGCAGTTTCTATGCACAGCGTCCAATGTAGTTAAGGCGTCATTTCCGACAGACTGGAAGAAAGATAACTCCATACAACCACTTTGCGCTGGAGACCTTGACATGATCGAAATTCACAGCTGCTGGATGTTTATGTTTTGAATTGTTCATGGGACAGTATTTTGGCTTCTGTTTTCATGCAAAAACCACAAGATCTGGAACGTGTGTCAGGTGCGAATCTGTCTGAAATTATTGACGACCAAGATGTGCGAAGAGGGGAGTTGTGATCCCAGTACATATGACATGCAGCACGATGGAGATTTTAAACCGTGGACAAAGTCGGTTGAGCCAGGGACCGTACAGTCCCTGGTTGAGCCAGGCGTGGCTAAGAGCAGAGTCAACTTTCAAATGCAACTGAGCTTGCACGCAATGCTAGAAATCAAAGTTAGAATTAGATAGACGAATAGGCTCTTTAAAAGTAGAGCCTCAATCGCTCTTATTACTATACTATACTATACTATACTATACTATACTATACTATACTATTGCTAGCTAAGAGGTTATATAAATAATTATAGTGTTACTGCCTGTATTTTTTCCCCGCACAACCCGTCTACATTGCTTCGTCAGCAACTACATCGCAAATGTTTCGCAATTAAAAAAAAAGCATTATTATAATGTTTTACAATTCCTTATAAATAATCTTCCATGGTAACGTTATGCACATCCACTTACATTAGATCGTGTACAGGCAGCACACAATGCCGTACTTCTGACTCACTTTGTTAGCATTTATTTTAGCCTGTTCAAATGCAGTTCTGGTACAAAGAACACAGCTATTGATGAAATTAATTGACTAGTTGTTGATGCCCCCCAAAAGTAAGCACCCCCTGTGCCACTGTAGCCCTCATGAATCTTTTCACAGAATCACAGAAATGTATGACTATAGGCTGATAGCCTTTTGCCCTCATAATCAGTATCCATTTAGTGCTTTTGGATCACTTTCTCGTGAAAGCCCCAATGGCTTAAGTCAGGCATAGTGTATACTACATTTATCATCATCTTAATAAAGATCCAACTCAGTGGAAAATACCTGGTCTTTAAACTTTTTGTCATTTTGATTTTTTAAATGCGTTTACTGATGGCGCGTTGATAGTGTCATCGGAAAGGTTATTCCACAGATTAATGATACGGTTAGTAAAAACTTGCGGAACTGGTTAGTTGCAAAATTTGTTTTGGTTAATTTGAAGTTATGTCCTCGAGTCTTTTCATAGTTAGCCATAGTGAACAAGGAAGAGAGGGTGCAAGGATCATAAACATTGTGCATAATTTTGTACACTTCAATGAGATCACCTCTTAGTCTTCTGAATTCTAGGCTAGGCAACCTAAACAGAGTTAGGCGCTCCTCATAACTAAGATCACGAGTACTCGTTCTAGTTATACACTTTGTAAATCTTCGTTGAACACCTTCAATCATATTTATATGTTTTTTAAGATAGGGGCACCATACTGAGTTTCCATATTCAATAATTGGTCTAACTAGAGCTTTGAACAATGGAATCATAATTTCAGGAGATTTATTTGTAATAGTCCTCACAAGAAGACCAGCCATTTGATTACCTTTTTTCACAATGTTGTTTATATGAGTCTCAAAGTTCAAATCTGGGTCCATGGTGACACCTAAATCCTTCTCAGCAATAGTACTTTCCGTGTTCTATTAACCCCATTTTCCAGTATTGTGTACTGATAGTGTGGATTATTCTTTCCAAGGTGCAGAACTTTGCATTTCTCGCTATAAACTGCAATAGCCAAGTATTTGTCCATTTCACTAGATTGTGTATACACAATTGTAAATGATCTCTGTCTTCTATATTTCGGATGGCAGAGTAACCCTTGGTGTCATCTGCAAAGATTTTTACTTTACAATCTACCTCCTCAGGCATATCATTTATAAAGTATATGAACAAGGTCGGTCCGAGAACACTACCTTGTGGTACTCCACTAGTCACGTTAACCTTCGACGATTTACTACTGTTTACACTTTCAAACTGTGATCTTCCTTTTAAGAATCTCTGATCCACGATAGTAAGCTTGCCTTTTATACCGTAGTGTCCCAGTTTATTTATCAGTCTTTGGTGTGGAACTGTATCAAATGCTTTCCTCAAGTCTAGGTAGACTGCGTCAACTGGTATTTTCTCACCCAATGTAACTAACCAATCTTGTAAAGTAACAAGTAGTTGTGAAAACACATGAACGCCCGTGGTAAATCCAAATTGTTCTCTGGATAACAGGTCATTGTTTGGTTAAGTGCTGGCAAAGAGCGTCTCGAATAAAACCCTCGAAAACTTTACAGACTACAGATGTTAGACTGACTGGACGGTAATTTCCTGCTGAGTTCTTGTTTCCTTTCTTAAAAATAGGACGTACTTCTGCTTCTTTCCAATCTTTCGGTATTACACCCTTTTCTTGTGTTCTATCGAATAATGTCTTCAATGGGTAAGCGATGACTTTAGCCAGCTCCTTCAGTACTCTTGGGTGAATCTTGTCAGGTCCTGGGGACTTTCATGGGTTTAAGTTCTTTAATGTTTTTTCCATCTGGTCGATTGTGATCTCCACTTTTGTTAATTCTGTAACCTCTTTTTTACATGAAAACTCTGGAACGTTTATGTTACTTTCCTCAGTAAAAACACTGGCAAAGAAGCTGTTTAGTACACTTGCTTTTTCAGAATCATTTTGTGTTAAGGTACCATCTTTTTTTAGTAAATTAGCTATCGATTCTTTTGGTATGGTTTTACTCGTAACATAACGGAAAAATCCTTTTGGGTTTTGCTTAGATTCTTTAGTCAGTTTAGCCTCCTTTGCTTTTACATTAATTTTCCTTGTCCCCCATGTTACTTGGTTTCTAGCTCTTGCATACAATTTGTAGTTTTCATTTGTGGGGTATTTCTTGTACCTTTTGAAGGCTCTGCGCTTAAGGTGAATTTTATCTAAGAGAGATTGGGGAATGGGGTCTCGTCTTGGTTTGTTGGTTGGTCCTTGTTTAAAAGACTTTTTAGGAATAAATTTGTCCATTGACTTAATAAGTACATTATGAATAATCCCCCAAATTTCATCCACTGGTGCTTCATTGGTCAAAAGGTCATTCCAATTTATCTCTCCTACATGTTTCCTCATGCCTTCGTAATCTCCTTTATCCAGTTGATACTTCACAGAGTAACCAGATTCAGAGTATTCCTTTCTGACTTGAACATCGAAGTAAAGAGCTGAGTGGTGGCTTTTCCCTAGTGGGGGCCAATGCTCCAAATTGATGACATCCTCATGCGAGTTTTGAAACAACAAGTCTAACACTTGGGTGTTTGTAAACCTCTGTAATGAGTAGGTTCAGAAGTCATTAGGGTGATGTAATTTTGCTGTACACACTCCAAAAAATTTCGTAGCTGGGTGATCCTCGTTCTTACAAGTTACTGCATTTCGCCAGTCAATTTCTGGATAGTTAAAGTCTCCTGTGATAATAATGTTGTTCTTAAAATGCTAAATACATAATTTATTAGTTTAGTTAAGTTAGAGTGGTCCTCGTACTCAGAATTGGGAGATCTATACACTACTCCAAAAATGAGGTGTTCGTTACTGCCAGGCTTTTGACTCCAAAAGACATTGACACAAAGTCACCACATTCAGGCGTCAATGTAGAGAGCCTATGATAGAATTGGAAATCATCACAGTGAAAGGCAGCTGATTTGATACTTTTTCCGCTCTCTGATACAGCTCGGTGAGGAGGAGGATGTTAGAGATCTTCTCAAATGCCATTACACTTGGAGAAACAGCTTTTGATAAATGTGTATCCCAGGGCTTAACAGCTTGTCTTGCAGACTGGTACATTTGTCAAAAAAAAAAATTCCACCCTTATGGCCGTGGAGCCTAGTGACTGACAGTTTTGGAGGACTTGCTGGACTGTTCAGTGTGCTTCTCACGGAGAAAGATTGAAGATGAGACAGCTGTGTTAATGATGATCCTGTAGATTTTCATTTTGGTCTGGAGCCATATGACAAAGCTGTGTTGTTTCCTCTGTAATGTCTTATATCCCAGTGATGGCCAAGTCCAAGAGATATTGATCCTGCAATGCCAGTCATGAAATTAGTTTAAACAACACTCTCAGAGAATCATCTATTCTGAGCATGAAACTTACTTCTATGGTTCCATTGTTAACCATTTGAAACCTTAGCATACTTTTTTTTTTTTTTTTGGCTGCCAGAGTGAAAGTTCTGAATGGTATGAAATGGCTCTCATGCAATTTGAATTTTTGATGACCTGCTGTAGCCCCTGACTCTTGCATTGCTGTAGAATATAGCTGGTTTAGTACATAAAAATGTTTATTCATCAAAATTTAAATGTTATGAATTTGTGAAATATCTTGTGGTCTCTGTCCAGAAGGTTTTGGAAAGTATTAGACTTAACCCTAATCCCACCTTCACCCTCCTTCAATAACAACCCATCCCTCAAAAAAAAGGGGAAAAAAATGCTAAACAGTTTAGATATAGGGGGTGTGCATAGGAAACCTAGGCCTTTTTTTAAAATGGTATTTGTCCCAGTTGTACACCATATATATATATTGAAGGTCCTGATATTGCTCAAGACTCGTTGCAAAAGCGAAATAAACAGAAATGAAGACTACATAGAGTAAATTACTGATTTTTATCAATGGAAAACTACAGACCAATGAAAGTGCATATGTGCACTGCTTATTAGTTTCACATCATTGAAGATAAGTTTCTGAGTACTGTTTGGGCTGAATGTTAATTGTTTTTTTTTTTAAACAATCTTTGTCTTTACTGCTTTTTTAATATATTTTTAAATCAGAAATTGAATTCCATGGAGTTGGTATTATGTGGTCTTTTCATTTTTCAATCAATTCTTATGTAAGAAGTCTTTAAGTTAATCACAGCCCTGATATGGCCCTTTGCGGTCGGCTGGGCTATAAGCAACATTATCTTATCTTATCTTTAAGTTAATGACAGGTGTTCATGGTGCGCTGAGTAGCCCTTCCCTTCCTTACCCTCTACATACTTACCTCCTCTCCCCAAGCTTTTTTGCATGTTTTATGTCCCAATTCTGCTACCATGATCTTTTAGGTGGCTAATGAATCTTATGCTAGAATAAGATTTTTTTTCACAGAGGGAGACAGTGATTGAGCTTTCCCTTGGACAAACTACAGACCAGTTAATTGCATGTTCACACCAAAAGGGAGAACAGTGTATTAAAAAAACAACTATGATATATATGTTTGTGTGTTAGTGTGTGTGTGTGTAGTTCAGTGAGCCCTATGGAATTGGTGCTTAGTTATTTCAGTGGTATGAATATATTCAAAACAGGGTACTTGTAAAATATTGTATACACTTGTGTGTGTGTGTGCTCGTGATTGTGCATACAACATATTTTAGGGAGAAAGAGGTAGAGAGCATGTATGTATGTGTGTATTCTGTTTTTAAACAGAAGTTGTATGTCTATTTTTTTTTCTTAATTCTCAACAGTTTTATACATCCTGTGCTTGCAGGCAGATGGCAGAAGTGCAAAAGCCAGACGGGATTTTGTTGGTGTTTGACTTCGACCACACCGTCATCAATGACAATGCTGATGTCTCGGTCTCTGAACTGTCCCCTGGGCACATACCTGACTCTGTTCAGGCCCTGCAAAAGAATGACCAATGGACAGAATACATGGGAGCCCTTTTCCGCCACCTTCATGAACAGGGCGTATCAGCCGCCGATATCCAGCAGCATATTGAAAGTTTGCCCTTGAGTCCAGGCATGCAAGAACTTTTTGACCATATGCGTCAGGCCGATCACTATGATGCCATCATCATCTCAGATGCTAACTCTGTCTTCATCAAGTGTTTGCTGGAGAACCACGGCCTGAGCAGCTTGGTTTCTCACGTCTTCACAAACCCTGCAAAATTCAACTCTGAAGGATGTTTGGTGATCGACAGATACCACACACAAGACTGGTGCCCGCTGAGTACAGTCAACATGTGCAAGGGTCACATTCTACAAACCTACATTGAGGAACGTCAGGAAGGAGGGGTTTCGTATTCCCATGTGATCTATGTTGGCGATGGCTCCAACGACCTTTGCCCTGGGCTTAAGCTGAGGGCAGAGGATTACCTGCTGGTCCGAAAAGGCTTCAGTCTCTGGAACAAGCTGGAGAAAATGAGAAAGAAGGGTGGTGAGGCGAAAGAGAAAGTTATAGCAACTGTGATTGGTTGGGATTCTGCTGCTGAGATTGTATCCCTGTTGGAAAACATTGCTGCTGATAAAGTTAGCAAGTGATGCTGACTTCAGTTTTAGTTTCTGTATCTTGAATTGTACCTGTCTGTCGGAAGATCAGTTCATTTTTTGAGTTCGTCACTTTTTGTGTTTATCATGTTCTTTTTGTCACATATAGACATGTTTACCAATTATGATATTTTTCTGTTGTTTTTTTCTTTTATGGTGAAACATGACAAAGATTATAATAGAAGTCCTGCTGTGTGTGTGTGTGTGTGTGTGTGTGTGTGTGTGTGTGTGTGTGTGACTTACCAAACTGAGAAACGGCTTACTACTTAGTCATATTTCATGGTTCAAGTCTTCAACAGAGTGAATGGTTCCTTGATTCCTTGTAAATTACTTGGCAATGGAGTTTGCCAGTTGATAGCATGGAATTTAGATTGAAAAAAAAAAGAACTATGTTCTCTTTTCTGGCAGACTGGGACCTCAGTGCATCAGCACTAGATATTTGTTCTTTCAGTTCCATTGCAAAATAAATTTTTAAGGTTATTTGATGTATATTTTAGTAGTTTGCCAATAACTGTGAATTTCCCTTAGACTCGACATCTGTAAAAGTATCTTACATTATTACAGAGTTGATTATCCATGTTATTCAATATAATTTTCTTTTTTTAAGTTGAAAATTAATTAATGTATAGGAATTGGTGTATGTCAGTGTGCATGTGTGTACGCGCGTATATGTGTATAATTGAGATTTTCAGAATGTTTTTGCCAGTTAATCAAAACATTCCTAATTGATTTTGTTCATATTATAAAATATCAGGCCATGTGAATGTTTTCTTCTTCTAATTCATATACTGGTACAAGTTGAATGTACATGCTTGTAATCTTGATCTTCCATTATTTCTTTTTTTTTTTTTAATCTTTTCATTGTGTTCAGATCTGTCATAAAGTAAGCACTGAGATAATTTGTTGTTTAAAAGCAGCTAATGTTTTTTTCTGCATGCATGTGGCCTCAGGGAAAGAGGATGTGAATGCATACCCTGTTCAGGTTACTTGCAAGGGATTGGTTTGTGTTCAAGAACAATGACTTGGTTGATAAAATTATCGAGTATGCAAAGGGAGACAATTCATTGTTAGTTATTTGACAGTCACTGAAATATTTTGATAGCCAAAGGGTAGTTGCTATCAGAGAAAGTAAGAGTGAGAAAGGGAGACAAACTTTTCAATAAAAAGATCATGAAGACTGAAACAGATTTGCAGTTGTACTAAAAGCAAGCCAAAATAAACACAAAACAGTGCAAAGTAATTTACTTGCTTAATCTGATAAATGGCTACAAAACAGATACAATTATGTTTTCTTCAGATATCACATATGACAGACATGAACGGTGGCTGAAGACACTAGTTCCCAGAAGGCTTATAACAGTGAAGTTTTGCTGATGGCCATCTAGGGAGTGTTGTTTTGTGTATTTTTGTCTGCTATTTATTATTTTTGCAGATTACATTTGTCAAGAATTCACTTGCCAGTTTGGTAATCATGCATTACATTGACATTACTCTACACTTGGTTCTGTGTGTTTAATTTGTGTTTTGGTTCATTAACAAGATCATGGTAACTCCCAGAAAGAGATATTAATGAACTCTAGTATGCTTTAAGCCCAGATAGATTCGGGTTTTGCGCTTGTATGCATGCGTGTGTGTGAGTGTGTGTGTGTGAGTGTGTTTGTGTGCAGTGTACAAAATTTTCAAGCTCAAGGTTTGCAACTGCTGCAGGGCTTTTTTTTTTTTTTTTCATTCTGCCATTTCTGATCATTTCTTTCAAATTTGTGTATTCATCCATTTTCAGTGGTGTGTGACACTAGTCTTTTCCAGTGCCATGCTGTGCATGCACAGCTGTGCAGAATCAGTCTGTTGATTAGTTTTGCTGCTTGCAGACATCGTAACTGGTCATACTGACTTGTATACATAACATGGCTCTCTATCACTTGGAAATAACTTTTGACTGTTCTGTTGAAAACACCTCTGTTGACCATTTAAAACTGTGTTATGCACTTTATATATTGAAAACAATAGTTAAAATGGAATTTGTTCATACATAACGGTACTTTTATTTTAGCAGACAGCAAGAGCAATGATGAAACACCATTTAAAAAGTTAGCAGATTAAATTCAGATATAAATGAAAAATAGTTAGGGATGAAATTTGCATAACTTTGTAAGTATTGCACTGGTGCAGAAAACTTGGGATTTGGGCAGATTTGGATGGAATATTCGCTTTCTCTGTGTGTGTGTGTAGTGCATCACGGAAAGATACAAGTTCAACAGATTGTACAGAAAAATTGTACAGAAAAGAGCCTTATGAATAAATGATATCTATACCAGAACCTCTTTTTCCGGACATCTGAAAACTGGGCACAGTTTTCTCAAATTTGTTAGTTTATGGATTAAGTTTTTGTGTGAAAAAGTAGAACTTTTTCATGAAAGGTGAAAAAAAAAGAAAAAAAAGAGGAAATATTAAAGAAATGGAAATAGTATAAGAACAGACATAAGCATTTGCAAACAAAGTTTGGAAACACATCCCATGATAGTAGATTTTAACCCATCTAATACATCCTACTGAAAACACGACAGAAGGAACTTTGTCATTATCACATTGCTCTTTTGATCAGCAGCTTAGGTTTAATGTGAAAATCCTGGCAATAAGTTCATGTCATTTTTACCTTTCTGTGGCTTTATTCATTTGTTTCTTTGTTTTTATTCTCCAGTGTGTGGATCTCCTGGCAGCAGATGTGGAACAGTGCATGTGAGGTTGTTCAAGTACTCAGGCAACTTCCGTGAGAAAGTTGGAAAATGGTGAAAAGCTTGGCCTTTTTTTTTCCTTTTTGTAAAAATTATTTTTTTGCATATGATTACTGTTACTAAATAGGGCAAATATGTTGATTGTGGTTGTTGATTGTGCTGTATTTATTTCCTGAAATGGCATGAAAAGAGAGAAGTATAATGAGAGAAAAAAAAAAATCATTCACTATTGCTTTGTTTTTTGACAGGTGTAGTATTATTCTTTGACAAACTGATAATACTGGTTATAACACTATGGCTACAGGTTTTGATCTCAAGTGTGTGTGTGTGTGCGTGTGCGTGTGTGTGTGTGTGTGTGTGTGTGTTTAAGAAAAAAGAAATGAACTAATTGTGGTCATCCTTTTGTATGTTTTCTTGTCAGTAAATTAATAAGCAGCGGAAATGCATTTTTCTGGTCCTTTGGATTCTGCTGCCTATGTGTTCAGTTTGTCACGCTGGACAAATTGTTTTCACAGGTGGGGAAAAGGGAGGCAGGTGAGAAAACCAAGTTGCTACAGTTAATGTGACTGAGGGAGGAAGATAATGGGTGAGGAAGGGAGGTAAAGGTAAAGAGGAGAAGCAGGTGAGACAGAGAATGAGAAAGAGAGAGCATTAGATTAGTGTTCAGCTGTTCAGGTTGTGTGTGGGATGTTAGACATAAGATGAAGGGATATCTTGGTTTGCTTTCAGCTTTGTTTTTACGAGTGAAAAAGGGGAAAAAAGTTGCACTCTACGTTTGACAATCTTTCATGATTTTGGTATCTGGTGAAAAAAGGATTACTGAACTTTGATCAACTTTGCAAGGAACTCTTTGTTTTTTATTTTACTTCTTCTTTTTTGTTTTTATTTCACTGCTTTTTCTTTTTTTTCCAGCTTGATATATATTGTTTTGCATGCTAGAATTATAGTATAGTTCGCAATTGTACTCCTGTGACGGCAGTATAATGTGTAATGCCGAAGGGGTACAGCATACATTTTCAGAGGCATAAAGGCTTTTCATCCGTTTCATGTTCTTTAATAATAGTATGGCATTTAGTGTTTTCTGTTTTTGAATATGTGAGATTTTATCAGTTTAAAGTAACTTTTGAAGTTTGCCTGTCATCTGCTGCTGATTTGTAAACCGAGGTATGTGACTGTTCTAAGACCATTTGTAAACTTTGGAGGTGTATTGTATTGAATTCACACACACACACACACACACACACACACACACACACACACACACACACACATTTTCTTCTTTGCCTATCCTTGGGTTTTTCCCCCCATAACTATCAAATGTACCTTCGTACCATATTGCCACAAGGATGTGAATTACTTTTTTTTTTCTTTTTCTTTTTTTTTTTTGCTGTCCCAACCTCTGCGCCACCTCAGAGGCAGTGAACCCACACCGCTTATTCCGACACCCCGTCCACAGCCACAGCCCAGTCGGCCCCGCCGCAGCCCCGGCACGGCAATCCACAGGGAGCAGTCAATGTCAAGTCGTCAAGAGGCAACCCACCGGAGGAGACACTGCACCGCTGCCAAGTCACCTCGGAGGTGTTCAGTGGCGCCTGTTCTGATCTAACATACACAGGACACCACCTACTATGCCCCCTACTGACGACAATAATTGCTTAGTCGCAGAGCCGGTGTGAGTGAGCTCTCCCCCCGAAGGGCACCACCACGTCCGTCCAACGACAGCCCCCATGGACTCGCCGATACTGGTGACTCCGACGGAACCAAACCAAGACCACAGATGTAGAGAGGACATCGAAATTGAGGTCACCATGAGAGCAGGGCATGAAGGGCCACAGAATTTGAGACATTTTTTTTAATGCTGATCGATGAGAATGAGGATGATTAAGATGATGCTACGGATTTCCATTTCAGTCTGAGACTACATGACAGTGGTTGTACTCTATGCTTTCTTTCATAATATATGCCGGTGTCAACCAGGCCCGAGAGATACAGGCACCTGCAGTGTTGGTCAGGAAATTTGAGCAACACTCTCAGAAACACATCCAGTAAGTGGATGAAACTCAACTGTGTGGTCCCAGTCTTCCAACTGAGTCCGCAGCAAACTCAACTCTGGGTAGGAGCCGGTCGGGGCAGAAAAACCCACATGACTCTGATGGGATTCGAACCCACGACTTCCCAACCGGGAGTCCGCGACAGGATGCGAATGACTGTTTTCCCTAAACACCTGTGCTTGTTGCGAGTGTGTATTGATGAGTCTTTAGTGCCAACAGGTTTATAGGGACTGTGATTACAGCGGAATTTGGGTAGTTGACATCTCCAGTCGAGGATGCCTAGCGTCTGTCCTTAAATGAACAGTTACTGCCATCATTAGGAAGCTGTTCAAGGTGATAATATCCTGTGTTAATTAAAAATGAAGAGACTGTGCTGAAGACTGTGACGCTGTAAAGTCTCCTGTGCTGGCCTGACTTTGATAGCAAGCACCTAATGTACTACTGAGACTCAGTTTGGATATGGCTGTGTGGTGTGTGGAAGTGATGCTGTTGAGAAGGGGGGGGGGGGGGGGGGGGGGGAGAAATAGTTAATAAGAATCATTTGAAGAATTTATTCATTTGTTTTAATTGTTCATTTCATTACAAATGTGAATTTTGTAGACTAGATTTTTAAAAGGTGTTCCATCACACATTCTGTGCTTTAGCGTATTTTCATTAGGAAACTATGAGAAATCATGCTGCATGTTTGATATATTTTTTCTGGAAGCCAAATGGGGTTATTATTAATATGTATATGCTTGTTTGAATTCATGTGTTCCTTTTTGAATTAATGTGTTCCTTTTGTTGTTGTTGTTGTCTCATCTTCTATGCCACCTCGGGGGTTACTGTCCCCCTCACCACTCATTCCAGCTCACTATCCACAGCCTCCCCCCCCCCCCCCACCCCCAGTTGGTGTCATAACAGCCCCAGCATGGCTGTCCACATTAAGCAGTCATTGTCAAGCCTACAGGAGGCAACGCACTGGAGGAGACACTGCACTGCTGCCGAGTGACTTTGGAAGCGTTCTGTGGCGCCTCTTCTGATCCAACATACATAGGAGGATGAAGCTGATACGTTGTGTGTAAGTGCCTGGGATGTTAATTGTTCTGATGCAGCAGATGACAATACTTGCTTAGTTGCAGAGCCAGTGTGAGTGAGCATCCCCTTCCAGAGGGCACCACTGTGTCTGACCAATGACAGTCCCTCATGAGCATGCTGATACTGGTGGCCCAAACACAAACTCACCAAGGGCATAGACGCAGAGAAGAAGTAAAAACTTATGTCGCCATGAGAGCAGTGCATGAAGGGCCATGGATCTTGAGACTTTTCCGTGCTGATGAATGTGAGTTAGGTGATGGAGATGATGCTGTGGGGTTCCAATGGTCTGAGACTGAGTAAGCAGTACTGTACACACGCATTCATAACATGTCCCAGCATCAGCTAGGCCTGAGAGATACAGACACCTGCAGTACTGGTCAGGAAATTTGAGCACCACTCTCGGAGACGCATCCATAAGTGGATGAAATGCAGCTGTGTGGGTCTGGTCTTCCATATTGAGTCCACTGCATACTCAACTCCCACAATCCACCAGATCCCACAAATAAATGGTTCTAATGGGAATCCACAATGCTGGCTAACCATTTGCCATACCAGCTGGAATGTTTTCCATTTTGCCGGGATTGAACTTTTGAACAAATGCAACCAACTGGTCTTTAAATTAGTCATTTATGGAAGGAGAAAAAGTGTATGTGAAGGAAGCTGAAACTGATCAGTTGAGTGTATGTGCCCTGGATATTGTTATTCTAGAACACTTTTTTTGTGTTGATGGGTTTCAAAACCTGAATGTGACTGTCACCAGTGTTAACACCATGTAATGTTGTAAAGCAGCCTGTGGTTGTTTATGAAATGGATTGTTTTTCTTCTTCCATTATTGATTATGGCATTATATCCTATATTTATTATCATGTATGTTATAGCATCTGTACAAGTTTTACTGTACACGTATGTGTGTGTGTGTGTGTGTGTGTGTGTGGTGTGTGTGTGTTTTGTGTGAGTGAGTGAGGTGTGTGTTCACATTACTTTGTTTGGAAAACTGTTGTACGTGTTTTCAAGAGTGTTATCTTATAATTGAAGTTAAGTGTTTCATTAAGCTCATGAGGCAGATGTGTTACTATGAACATATTGTTCAGCCTGCTAAACAATATTGTTTCATTGAGGTGAGAAATATGACCAGCTGAAAATGTCCTGACAGTGAATAGAAAACTGGATATTAATCTTTTTTTTTCTTTCCAGAGGTGATCAGGAAAGAAGAGATCCATGTTCTCTCCAGTTTGTTTGGGAACAGCTTGTGCAAAATTACTTTGGTCCTGTCTCAGAAGCAGATAAAACAGTTAACATTGCTGATATTGCATGTGATAGTCTCACATTTGCCGGGCATCTACCTTCAGTTTTTTCCCCCCCAATAGCAACAGACTGACTTTACTGATGCAGAACAGCTATGCAGTATTACTCAAGCCTGTATTAGTTTACTGGTGTTTTGTTTGTACATATCTTTCAAACAGCAAAGTGAGGGGAAGGATATAAAAAATATATATATATAAATATATATATTATATATATTATATATATATATATATATATAATATATATATAACATAATATCAGAAAGGGCCAGTTTGATTATAACATCTTCCTTGGCTGACTTTTCATCTGTAATGTCCATATGTTCTGTGAAAGAAAATGCTTAGATTATTCCTGTTCCCGTTCAGAACAGCTGGAAGGTTGACAGGGAGAAGTAAGGAGGAAGGCAGTCTTGTTTTTTGTTTTTTGTTTCTGAATGATTTCGTAACAGTAGAAAAGGGTGTGTGATTTTCACATACTGCACAGAATGTGCATAGAAGTGTAGCATTATACTATATAGGTGATTACTGTTTGAATTGAAGACAGTGTGCTTTATGTAGATGAGGGACTTCGAACAAATGTCATTAAATAAGTTATCTCATGACAGACAGTTTTGGCATGTCATGAGTTCAACACAATGTACTTCCACCACACCGACCCTCCCCCTGCCCTACCTCTTCCAGTAAGGGCATATGTATGTACTTCTGTGTGTGTTGTGTGTGTGTGTGTGTGCGTGCGGCATACAAAGCATTTTGCATGCATGCGTATGCAAGATTTTTACTGATGGTTCTAAAAAGGTGAGAGGGCTGCAGCTGCCATTGTGTGTGATAACAATTTTCAGGAGCCTACTTTGTTAAGATTGCGGGGTTTGGGCGTCTGTTTATACTGCTGAACTGAAGGCTTTAAATCTGGCCCTCAGTGCGGTGTCCAGGGCAGATCAGAATGATTTCCTTATTTTATCGGATTCATTGTCGGCATTGTCGGCTTTATCGACAAGAGAAGTTTCACATCCAGTTTTGGCTGATATTCATGATCTTCATACTCAGCTTGTCTCTTCGGGAAAGCATATAGTTTTCTGTGGGTCCCCAGCCACATGGGAATCTATGTAACTCAGTGGTGACAAAGCAGCCAAACAAGCTCTCGGTGCAAGTCTTTCCAGAGGCATATGCAGTTTGTTCCTCACTCTGATCTACGTCATAAATTAGTTTGTATTGTCGTGAACTGTGGCAGAGTGAATGGTGTAATCAATTCATAATAAATTGTTTAAAATTTGCCCAGATTTAACCAATCCTTCCCATCGTGGTACGTAACCGTAAAGAGGAATCGGTTTGTCACGGTTACATATTGGGCACAGCTATATAACGCACAGTTGGATATTCAGAAGGGAAGACCCCCCATGGTGTGTTGCGTGTGACAGCTTGTTCAGTGTTAATCATTTTTTGACAGAATGTGCTGATTTGATGTGGTATCAAGAGAAGTTCTTTTCCACCAGTGATTTATCGGTTCTTTTTCGTGAGATTTCAGTAGATCTTATTTTTTCTTTTTTGAAAGAGGTAAACTTATTTTATAAAATATAGTGTTTTAATAATGTATACAGGTGTCGTCGGAGTTGAACAGATAATTGTGCTTTTGTCCTCATAAATTTTAAGCGATGTGTTAATACTAGTGTGGGTATTTGTATCTAGAGACTTAGATATGATAGCTGAGGTCCTGAATTTGGCTCCTAGTAGTCCGCTGGACCCTATAAACACTAACTAACTAACTGCACATGTGTGTGTACATGCGCGTGTGCATGCGTACTTCTGCCTTGTTATGGAGGTTCTTGAGTACTCATGCCTGTGATGTAAAATAACACATTCACATTATTGATGTGTGTGGATATACATGTATTAGATGTTATATGTGTGGATCGCATTGTGACTTGACTTACTTGATCTATTCCCGTTGGCTCCTAGTGGAGCATAGGTCATCCACGAGCCTTTTCCATCTCTGCCTGTCCCGGGCGGCGACTTCCAGCTGGCCCCAGGAATAGCCCAGTCGAGTTGTCTCCGCCTCCGTTGATCTTCTCCAGGTGGTGCGTGGTCGGCCTCTCTTGCGTCTTCCCTGTGGGTTCCATCGCAAGGCATGGCGGACAACGCTGGATGCTGGTTTTCTGAGGGTATGGCCAAGCCAGCCCCACTTCCTGCGCTTAATTTGATCTTCAATGGCTCTTGTCCGGCTCTTCTCCACAAGTCTTCATTTGTGACCATGTCCTGCCACCTGATGCGATAGATGTACCTCAAGCATCTGTTCACAAGGTCTGCAGGCGGTGTGTCGATGACTTGGTGGTGCGCCACGTTTCACAGGCATAGAGAAGCACAGACTTCACATTTGTGTTGAAGATGCGGATCTTGGTTTTTGCAGAGATGTGTGTGAGGTCCAGACAGGTCGGAGCATCTTGAAAGCTGCGGATGCCTTGCCTATTCTTGTTTGATGTCTTTGTCTGTGCCCCCGTCCTTGCTGACAATGCTGCCGAGGTATGTGAAGCTGTCGACGTGATCTAGGTCTTCTCTGTTGAGTACAATATTGTTGTCGTTGGCCTCATTGATCCTCATCACCCTGGTTTTTGCCTTACTGATCTTCAGTCCTGTTCGTGCGGCAGTACTGTCCAGAGCAGCGGTTTTCTCCTGCATGTGGCTGTGACGGTGGGACAGGAGGGCAACATCATCGGCAAAGTCAATGTCTTCCAGCTGGGAGTCAGGGTCCACTGGATGCCTCGTGGATGGTCTTGTATCGTTCTTTCCATGATCCAGTCGATGGCAATCAGAACAGGAACGGTGAGAGTAGGCAGCCCTGGCGAACGCCGCTCAAGATGTCAAATGGTTCTGTCAGGGATCCACCGTGTACCACTTGGCATGTTGATGGTTCATATGCTGCTCGGATGAGGTTTATGAACTTCTCTGGTACGCCATGGGGGAAAGAAGCTTCCAGAGGGTTGGTCTGTCGATGCTATCAAAGGCCTTCTCGAAGTCGACGAAGGTGACATACAGGGGCGAGTTCCATTCCAGTGACTGCTCGATGATGATACGGAGAGCAGCTATCTGGTCTGTGCATGATCTTTCACTGCGGAATCCAGCCTGTTCTTTCTCAGCCTCTTGTCGATGTTGTCCTTCAGCTGCTCGAGGATGATTTTGTTGAAGACCTTCCCGGGATGCTGAGCAGTGTAATGCCTCTCCAGTTCTTGCACTCCTTTAGGTTTCCTTTCTTAGGGAGCTTAATAAGGTATCCGTGCTTCCAGTCTTGGGTAGTTCTTCGGTCTCCCAAACTTTCTTGAAGAGTTCATGAAGCATATTGATGGTTGCTTCGCTGCCAGTTTTGATTGCTTCTGGTGGGATAATTGTCGGGGCCTGGTGCTTTGTTGTTCTTGAGGTGTCGGATGGCCTTCCGGATCTCTTCCTTGGTAGGGGTTGGTGTTGATGTCTAGTGGTGTCTCGGAGGTGGTATGTCTGGGATCTGGTGGTGCTGGCCGGTTGAGGAGCTCCTGAAGTGTTCTTTCCAGCGGTGCAACTGGGCATCTGGTTGGTGAGTGTGTTCCCGTCCTTGTCCTTCACAGTGCCTCTGTCACTCGTCGACTCCCTGCTAACTTCCGTGTTACGTCATACAGCTCCTTCATGTTCTTCTGTCCGGCTGCTTTTTCTGCTTCTTCTGCCAGTTCTCTGCATAGCTTCTCTTGTCCTGTCTTATGCTTCTCTTCACTTCTTTGTGTGCTTCTGTGTGCAGTTTCTGTGCCTCTGCCTTACTTGCTCTGGTCTTGCTTATGTTGACTGTTGCTTTCCTATCTTTTTCTCTCTTTCACTTTCCTCAGTGTCTCTGCTGACATCCAGGGCTTTGTGGACTCTTGTCTTCTTTCCCAGAATCTCACATGTTTCACTAAGCACTGCCTTTGATTGTTCCCAGAGCTGTTCTACTGATGACTCTTCATTGAACAAGGGATGCTAATATGTCAAATCTGTTGGAAAGTTCCACATTGAAGCTGTCTTTTGTCTGCAGGTCTTTTAGCATGTCCACTTGAATCTGTTCCCTGGCTTGTTGGTCTTCCTGGCATGTCTCTTCAGCTTGAACTTGAAATTCCCCACAAGGTGATGGTCCGATCCAACATCTGCCCCTCTCATTGCTCTGACATCCAGTAGTGACCACCTAAAGCTGTTGCCGATACAAATGTGGTCAATCTGGTTTTCTGTGTGGCTGTCCGGTGAAACCCAGGTAGCTTTGTGATGGTCTTGTGAGGGAACAAACTACCGCCAACTGTCAATCCATTGAAGACACAGAAGTCACAGAACAGCTCTCCGTTTTCATTCATGTCTCCAAGGCCTTCCTTTCCCATGCTTTTGTTCCCTATCACTATTGTCATTTCCGATCTTGGCATTGATGTCACCCATCAAGATCAGTAGATCTCCTTTCTTCTTCTGGTTGATGGTGGATTGTAGTTTCTCATAGAAGTCTTCTTTCAACTGCTTGTCTGCATCATTGGTGGGTGCGTAGCATTGCACAATGAGTGTTTTCCGCACTTTGGTGTAGAATCTTGCGGTGATGATACGTGGTGACACAGCGGTCCACTCCATCAGTGCTGCCGCAGCCTGTCTGGAGAGCGTAAGCCCGACCCCCTGGGTGTGTGGAGCTCTCTCTTCTTCATGCCCCGATAGATCAAGGTCTCCCCAGTGCCAAGCCGCATCAATCCTGATTGGATCCATCTGGTCTCACACAAGCCTAACACAGCAAGGTTGTACTGCTGCATCTCTTCTGCAACCTGTGCAGTTTTCCCAGCCTCGTACATGGTCCGAACATTCCATGTGCCGATCCGGGTAGTTGTCTTGGTGACAGAAGAGTCCTCGGCGAAGCAGCTTCCTTTCGCTTTCACTGCGACGCTTCATACGCAATCTGGCTAGATTGTCTTCCTCTCCCAGGACATGCAAAGTAGACAAGTTTATCGTGGACGTTTCTGTAACTACTTTTTTTACAGCCGGGCAGTTAACCCTGCGCAAACCTATTATCCTCTAGAGAGTGGTCCAAATTTCGTCTGGCTTCTCCCCCTTGACCTGTCCAGTATGGTTGCACCTATCTGGCATAGCTCTCGGATCGTAAAAGCACACAAGCCCCACCACTACGACAAAGTAAAGGACCATGGTGAAGGGATCGCATTGTGGGGAGGGTTAACTGATGAATAGCTTAAATCATTTTTTAAATGAAAAGGAAGGGAAAATGCATGCACACACAATCGAGAGAACAAGAGAGATAAAGCTATGAATGTAATGAAATTAACCCTGTAGTTAAAGACCAGATATACAGATCCGGTTAGAACTAAAATATTGGTTTCCATTAACCTGAGATTGGACATCGTCCCATCCATGTAACTGAATAGGGAATTCTACTTCAGTGCATGGAACATAAAGATTCGTGTGGCTTCAAAGGAATTTGATCTTCCAAAAGGCTATTCAAAAAAAAACACACACACACAAACGAAAGTAGGAAAAAATAAAGAAAAGTCTAGATCTGTCTTTTTTATTTTTATTTTTTCCTGTTAAAACTTCGTTAAACTTTGCAGGCTTAAGGACTAATTAAAAACACTTGTTTTCATTAATGATTTGGTTGTTAGCTTTATCTACAGGATTTACGGTGTGTTGATGTGAAGATGGTAACTAAAAGGCATGTAGCCATGTGTGTCTGGTTAAGTTGAAAATTCTGTTCGTCAAAGTATCAGTCACTGGTGTCGGAAGATGTGAAAGAGAGAGGAGGAGACAGGATTGTTGGAACTGAAGGATTTTTGTGGGAAATGAAGCCAAGGAAATGTTCTTTCTGTTTGAATTGTTTCACAGCTCAAAGCAGCTAGGAGTCTCAGTGGAAACAAAACTTGAAAGCAGGGCACTCAACGGAAGATACTTTGTAACCAGTTGCATGGTTTATTTCCTAGACAATGTTAGTTGTTACTCCAAAATGTGCCAAGTGCAGTGTATTCCTTCAGCTTTCTCCTCCTGTGTGTGTGTGTGTGTGTGTGTGTGTGTGTGTGTGTGTTGTAGTGTGTGTGTTGAAGCTTTGTAAATTTGGATAGTCATACCTGTCACTGGGGAACCAAAAATCAGACATAAATGGGTAAAAATTTCAAACTGCTGTTGACCGATATGTCGTCTTCAGCTGTATTGTCTATATACATCATGATCTGACAGGACAACAGTCAGGAACTGTGTGAAATGTATCGTCACTTATTACTGGGCTAATTCAGCCAGGTTCTTCTCATTTGCACTGCTTGTTTAATTGCAAGTATCAGATTCTCACATTTCTTGAATAAGCATGCCTATCAAGACTTTGAGCTGGGTTACAGCTATTCAAATACACAGATGTACACGTATATGTTAATGTGCATGCATGCGCACACACTCATTCACACACACACGCACACACGCACACACACACACACACACACACACACACACACACACACACCACACAGAGAAACACAGACACACACACACACACACACACACACACACACACACACACACTTAATGAGAGAAAATATCCTCAAGGAGGATAATCTCAAGGAAATAGCTTTGAGTTTGTGTTCAAAACTGTGATGGCACATTTCTCATCACAGTAACAAGCAAGTTCTAGACAAGGATGAAAAAGTGACAGCATTTTGATCAAAGTATTTTATTCTTTCTTCTGGTATTTCATCAAGAGTTCACTGGAAGAAGGGGGTTTCCCCCACCCCTACCCCCACCCCCCTTTTTTTTTATGAACCTGATGACGATTGGTGTCTCCACAGGGTTAAGAAGCTGGATTTTAAAAGATGTGTTAAAGAGATACCATAAATAACAGCAAGTAGTACAATCATGTGGACATTCTGTCGTGTACCGTTTTTGTAACTTTGTATTGGATGAATACTGGTTGATGTGGTTTCTGTTTCTTTCAACAAACTTTGGATTGCAATCTCTTGTCACTTACCGGTTTTGGAACATTTTCTAGCCCAGTTGTTGTCAGCTGCATATATGAGCATTCTGACAGTTAAGACAGCGTTCTTGCCTCGTATCTGTTGATTACTGCTGTTGTTGATGGGATGCCAAAACGTAATATCAGTTGTTGCAGCTTGCTTTTTTTTTCTTCTTTTGTGTTTTTGTTTTTTGTTTTTTAATTTCTCATCTGGCGTGCAGAGTGTGGTTTTCAAAGTAAAAAACAGTTAAAGTGAAGATCTGGAAATGTGTAAGTTGGCACAGTGTTATTGTGTCCTGACAGATTTGATACTTGATCAGTATTCATTGCAGTTTACATCCTGTGTATTGGGCATTTCTTGTTTACTCTTTGTGAGTCCTTAATGCATTTGTACATGTGGACATTCACATGCAGTGTAGCTTTTCTCATGGATTGCAGGCACACACACACACACACACACACACACACACACACACTCTCTCTCTCTCTCTCTCTCTCTCACCAGCCCTGATGTGGCCCTTTGCGGTCGGCTGGGCTATAAGCAACATTATCTTATCTTACTCTCTCTCACACAGACACACACACACACATACACACACACACACACACACACACCACACACACACACACACACACAGTGTTGTTTATTTAGCCTGTTGCTTTACCCAGCCAGTTCCTTAATGACTGCTGCCACGCTTCCTCTCTGTGAGACAGATAATGTTATGCCAGTGGTCTGAAACTCGGTCAGGTTTTTGTTTTGTTTTTGTTTTTTAAAGAGAAATGAAATAAAGAATGTTGTGAAAGTGAGAGATGGGTTGTGTTAGCCGTTCTTCCTTCTACCTTCTTTCCAGCTCCTGTAACTGCAAAGCCGAATGATTAAAGCCCAGTGTTAGGCTAGGCTCCAGTGTAGATCCCCTCTTGTAACCTGGGCGATACCACCATCCCCTTTACCCTTATTGCACTCCTCCCCCCCCCCCCCCCCCCCCCGCCCCCCATCCCACCCCATTCCTACCCAGTGCTATTGAATTGATAACACAATGGTCATTCGATCATCTCTCTCTCTCTCTCTCTCTCTCTCTCTCTCTCTCTCTTTCTCTCTCTCGCTGTATGCGCGCGTGCACGTGCGCGTATGTGTGTGTGTGTGTGTAACACGCTGATGCCACTGGCTACAGAATGCTTGGAAGCCCTGGCGATGAACATGGCATGGCGCAGTGTTGGTCAAGTTGTGAAGTCCGCCTAAACTGAAAACAACACATGGCGGAACAACCAGGTCATCCACGGGAGCCCAATAGTTGATTGTAATTAAATGAAGCTAAATACTCTCATTTGGAGAGTGTTCTTGCTCGGAAAGTTTTAGTCTGACCTAAGCTGGGTATTAAAGATTGCGTATACTTAATTGCAGGTCAGTGCATGTAGATATTTTGACTACTAACGAAAATTTCTCTGTATAAATACTACCGCGAAAGACGGCATTGATATGTATGATAAACCCTTCAACAGCGCATATGGATTATCATCTGAATCTTGCCTTTTTCTGGTAATGACTTTTCTTTCACAGCTTTACCGTCTGGGATAAACTGGATAGACAGACCTAATGCTACTGCCCAGTTCGCCCATGGATGTTGCGCCGTCAAACGAAGAATGTCTCGTATTTACCTTGAATGTTAGAAAGAAACTCGTGGAGAGCGTGGCAGCAGAGAGTCCTCAGAAGAGAAGCCCCCTTCAAGCAAGTGTTTCGGCCTTATCTCCTGACACTCTAGGGGGGTTGGGCCACACCCGGTTCATGACTCCGGGTGTCCCTCTGCTGCCCTTTTTTTTTTTTTTCCCCATCTTGGGACGAGCCATGGCTGGGATTCGAACCCATGACCCTCTGGACATGCTCATTTTCTACTTAATGACTCGCGCTTTAACCACTGAGCCACAGGGACACCTGATATTTGTAGGGAAATTAAGCCTTATGAAGTTCACTTTTGTTCCTCCTTGACCAGATCCAGCTTGAACACCTCTCTGCCGCTTCTGCCATTGCTTTTCAGGGCTCTGGTTTTTTCCTTCCCTGCAACTGAGAGCTGTTTCATGAGGCTGTATGCAGACGTTCCTACAAATCCCCTAGCTCCAATTTCTGCAGTGAGGACTTTGACCTGATAGCCTTCTCTCCTCAGGCTGTTTGCCAGATCAGCATACTTTTCAGTCTTGTAGTTTTGAGCTGCCTCCATTCTGTTCTCATATGGCACCGTGAGCTCGATCATGATCAGCTGCTTGGTTGACTTAGAGTGGACTACTATGTCTGGTCTCATGCCACTCTTGCTGATGATCTCTGGGTGACTCTTCCATTCTGGAGGTCTGCAGTGCACTCCCAGTCATCTGCCCCATCCAGCAGACTCTGCCTGCATGTTTCGAGTGCACTGTTGTTCTTGGCCATGATTTGCTGCCTCCTGCCGTGAAGAATGTTGCGGGTGCTTTTGGAGTCCTGATTCTCCCTTTTGTGGTGTTGGTACTAGCCCAGACTACTTGTACAATCTCTTTGAGCACTTGGTTGTGCCTCCATGTGTACCTTCCTTGAGCCAGGGCTACTTTACATGAGCTTAGAACATGCTCCACTGTTTGTGTTTCATGGCAGAGGGGCATGCAGGATCGTCTGTTTTCCCCCACTTCACCAGGTTTGCATTTGAGGGCAGAAGGTCATATGAGATCTGAGAATGAAGCTGATCCTGAGAGGGGCCATGTGCCAAATGTCATTCCAAGTTAGACTTCTTTGGAGTGCATTCTCCCACGTTGTCCATTTTCCCTTGCTGGCTCTGCTGGACTGCTTTTTGGAGTCTTTTTTGGTCTTCTTCTTTTCTCATCTCCTGAATCATCATGTCTCATTTGGCTTTTCCTTTGGCCTTTGACCACCATTCAGTTTGGTCACCCCCAGACCTTGTCTGTTGGTCTGTGTGTGTCCTGTTATTTCTCTGATCTTGAGGCTTTCTTTTGCAGAATCCATCGCCTCTTGAACTTTCCATTTTCTGCCTGTCTTCAGCTGGGGCTTGATTGCTTCTACCACCTTGTCTCCTGAGTCCTCCAGCATGCTTTGAAGTCTGATCTTCCCTGCTTTGTATTCCTCCAGGATGGATTTCAGTGGTAGTTTGAGCTTTGCTTGGCGACAGTACAGCGCGATGTCAGTCAGACAGGGTGGGACACCAAGCCATTTCCTTGTGAACTTGTTGATTTTGGCTTCCATTGCCTCCACTGTGCTGGTGCAGATGTCGTATATATCAGAGGCCATAGGAACTTTGGTATCAGCATGAACTGCAGACACCAGACCTTGTATTTGCCAGGGAGCCCACACTGGTCAATGGTCTCCAAGCCTTCTTCCGCCATCTGCTTGGTTTCTTTTGCTCTTTGTGTGTCTTTCAGCGTATCATCATACCATCTTCCAAGGCTCTTGACTGGTTCTTCTGTGACTGTTGGAATGGCCTGGTTGGCAACACTGAAGACCACAGATTCGGCCACTTTTCCTTTCCTCAGTGAGAGACTACGTGATTTCTTTGGCTTGAACTTCATTCTGGATGAGGCAACTATGTCGTCCAGCTTCTCCAGCACATGACGTGTCTCGTCTTCTCTGGATGAAATCACTGTAGTGTCATCCATGAAGGCCTTGAGAGGAGGCATCTTGTATCTATCGCCAAGGTCTGTTTGTCTCGCGTTGTTTGTTGCTGCTTTCAAGATGAGTTCATTGCCAGCACGAACAGTATCGGGGAAATTGCACAGCCCATTGCAATGCCCACTTCCAAGTTGATCCAATCAGTTGTGTACTCCTTGGTAGAGAACCGCATTGAGAAGCCATTGAAGTACTTCTTGAGCATGTCGCGGATGTTCTTTGGCACATGGTACATCTCAAGAGCCAACTGTATCATCTCATGGGGCACAGATCCATATGCGTTTGCCGATCAAGCCACACTACGTCCAGGTCTCTCTTTTCTGTTTTTGCTTTTTGGATTGCGTCCCAGATCATTGTGGCGTGTTCTACACAGCCAGCCACGCCTGGGATGCCACCTTTCTGGACTGACACATCCAAGTACTTGTTTTCCATCAGGTACTTGGTCAGCCTTGCTGCCATGACAGAGAAGAAGATTTTCCCTTCGACGTTCAGTAGTGATATTGGCCTGAACTGGCTGATGTCACTTGAGTTTTGCTCTTTGGGGATGTACACACCATCTGCCGTCATCCACTGGCCGCTGATCTTCTGGTTTCTCCAAGCCGATCGCAGCAGCCTGTGGAGCCACTCCAGCACCTTGGGACATTTCTTGTAAAGCTGGTAAGGTATTCCGTTTCCCCCTGGTGATGATTTGGCTCTGGCTTTGTCGACCACCTTTTTGATTTCGCCAATTTTGGAGGTTTGCCATTGAACTGTTCTCAGGGTTGGTTGGCCACC
Source organism: Conus ventricosus (assembly GCA_018398815.1). Taxonomy (NCBI): domain Eukaryota; kingdom Metazoa; phylum Mollusca; class Gastropoda; order Neogastropoda; family Conidae; genus Conus; species Conus ventricosus. Next base: position 102,140,865 of record CM031597.1, on the reverse strand, counting down.
CCGACTTGAAGTCGGTGGTGCTTTGCTCTGTGGTCAGGTATTTTTTCCCTCAGAGTGTCAAGAATCCTTTGTCCACATTTTGGGTCCCGTTTTTGGCTGTAAAACCCAGTGTTCTGGCAAACGGGAAAGGGGGTTTAAGAAGCGTTTTGTGTCTTCTTTTTTTGCTTTTTTCCCTTTCCTCGCAGACCCGCTTTGCTGGGGGGGCCCTGTGTTTTTCTTCAGGTTTCCCACAGTTTTTCAAGCAGGAACAGGAAAACCTTCTTCTGGGCCATTGCTCACCCCCGGGTTTTTTGGGCGAAAGTGGCCTAAAAGCCGTTTTCCGTGGGGGAAAGAAGAAGGAGAGAGAATCCCCGGCACCCTGATAAACCCTTTAAAGGGTTAGTTCCCCCTCGAACAGACAGACAGACAGACAGCGGGAAAAGAGGAGAAAAAAGGGAGACGACAGACAGACAGGAGGCGCCAGCACACACTCCCACCAAAAACCTCTCAATACACAACACAAACCACACACCAACACCGCACACACAAACTCAAACCACCCCAACACACAAAACACACACACACACACACACACCCCCCGACGCGGGCGCCACACACGTATGGGGGAGATAGCACACAGGCGGCCGGGCGGCTCGTTTTGCAACTGTGGTCTTCCTATGTTGTGGCCAAAAAATAAAAAAACCATCCCTGCGAGCTTACTGCGTTTCGTCTTTACCTGGCCAAGTGCGCCCCCGGGCAATTGCCCATTTTGGTCAGCAAATGTTCGCGAATACTCTTAGACTGCTCGGGGCACTCCCGTAAACACTACTCCCCGGAAGACCCGGCCTTTTAGCCTGGCTTTAATGGAGCGACTTTGTTTTGTTTACAGGGAACGCCGTGTTATGGGGTCTTGCAATCCCACAGGCTTAGTTGGAGTATATAAATCAGGGGGGCGCGGTTTTTTCCCTACTAAAAAAGGCCAGTATTGCGTTTTTGGAAGGGGGGAGAAAAAAAAAAAAACGAGAAAACCCATTGATGAACACACAGCTCCTTGACAGTTGTTGGTTCAACAAAAAAAACCAAAAGGGGTTTGGGCAAATTTAGGGGAAAAAGATTTTGTGGTTTTGAAAACTTTTGACGGTTGGCAAAAATGATTCCTTTTACAAAAGGTGTTTTTTTTTAAAACTTAGCGAAAGAAAATTTTTCCATTATGCTCTGGTTATGGGTCACTGCCTTAAAAAAGGCCCGCAAACTGTTTCAAAGATCAAAACCAACTGAGACATGGCGTTCATTTTTCGAACGCATGAATTTGATGCTCGTATGCAAAAAAATGATGCGTTTTTCAAAACATTTTTTTTATTCCCCAAAATTTCATAACCTTAGCTCGCATAAATGTTTTGTTTGCCAAGGTTTGACGTAAGTACTTTCAAAAAAATGATGATTTTCAAAACTCCTGGAAAAATTAGTAAGTTTTTTAGTAACCTAACAAAACGGGGTGGGGTAGTGGGGGGCCCCCATACCCCTACAAAAAGCTTAAAACGTTCGGAAGGTGTACAAACTGGCGTTAAGAGCCCCAAAAAGTTTCCCCAAAAAAAAAAAACCACTAACTCTCCCAAATGCCGGTCCCAACCCCGGATGAGAAAAGGGAGGGGTGGAAATAAATTTTTTGTGTGAGAAGGAAAGTATAATGAAAATTTTGTTGGGGAGGCGGTCTGTGGTAAAGTCCCCTTGCTATAAATACCCGTTATAAGAACGGGTATTTTTAGGAAAGAGGCCTGTGGGGAATCCCCCTTGCTAAAATAGCCGTTTAAACTGAACGGCTTTTTTTTAGCGCAAGGGAAATGGGGGGGGAAATCCCCCTTGCTAAAAATAACCGTTTTTATATGAACGGTTTTTAGGGGGCTGGTCTAACAGGATGTAGTGGTTTGCTCGTAACTGGGGCAGTGTCCCCCAACCCCACCCCCCGCATGCACCACCTCTCCCCCCCACCCCACCCACGCTGAAACCCCTTCCTCCCATCACCCCACGTGCACCCTCCTTCCACCCCCCCCCCCCCAGCATGCACCCCTTAAGTATTTAAAGTTCTTAATTTAAAGTTCCCTCAATTCCAAAAGTCCCCCCAAGTTCTTAATTAAGTTTTTAATTTAAGTTTTTAATTAATATTAAAGTTCTTAAAAGTTCTGATTAATTTTTTAATTAAGTTTTTGATAAATTTCTTAATAATTTCTTGATTAAGCCCCTTTTAAGTACAACCCAATTTTTTTATTCAAGTTCTTATAATTTTTTCAAAAATAAAATCTATGTTTTTTTTCTTAAATAGTAGAGTCTAATTTAGTACACCACGCCTCAAAAAACGGTCATCTTTGGGGGTGTCTTGCTCGGGTTTCTCTGCTTGATTTAAAGGGAAGGTCTTCACCCAAAGAAAACCGCATTGATTACAATTTGGTTTTTGGAAATGTCTTTTTTAGCTCCAGTCTTTTTTATTGACTTTTCTTTTATAATACCCATGATTTATTTTTTTTAAAAATTTAAAATTAAGTTTTAAAATATTTTTCCCTTTTAAATGGACAAAATGAGCTTTGTTTTGGGGTTTTGGCGTGCGGGTGTCTTTTTCTGCATTTGTGGTCGATTTTTTTGTTTGTTTTTTGTTTTTTTTGCATAGTGTTTATTTTTTAGCCGTAATAACTCCCCCAACGCAGCAAGGGGCCCCAAAAAATGGCAACTTTTTAAGTTAAATTTTCCCTAAAGATTTTGGGGGCCCTTGTATCAATGGAGTTTTTATAGCTGGCATTGAATCAATTTTTTGGGGTTTGGCGGCGTTTGTTTTCATGAGGTCTATTCTGTAACTTTAAAATTTTTTTTGTCGTTCCACTTGAAATTTTTTTTCTGTTCAACACCCCCAGGATTTTTAATGGTCTCCCCCTGATTCGCGTTTTCTGCTGTTTTTTGGTTTTGGTTTACTTTCTCCCCCTGGTTCAGTGTTTTCGGGTTTGTGATTTCCGATCGTTCTTTGAAGGGAAAAATAAATTTTATGTTTAAAAAAGTTATTTCCCATGATTAATGGCGATAAAAATTTTCCCAAATTTGTTATAGATACCCCCTAGAGCTCTAATGCTTTGTTAAAACGGGTCTTGCTTAAAAATTCTACGTAAGATTTGTTCAAAAATCAATGGGACAAATCTACTGACTATTTTGTGTACAAACTAAAAAACCGTTTCCCCCACCTTTTTCCCATTCTAGCCCCTAGTGCGCTTCATCTGTTATGATATTTTAAAAAATGTCTTGTGGCGCATCTGTTAATCTGTTAATGTGAATTCAGTTCGGGAACTGTTTTGTTTTTCCACATCTGCCAAAGAATACACCCTTCTTTTTGGGAAAATGCTTGGTATAAACTTGGTCTTCAAAAGTTCGGGAAAGGGTTTTTAGGCCCCTTGTAGCTGTGTAGATCTGCGGTATGTTTTTATATTTTTTAAAATTTTTTATTTTCTAAAAATGGGCCGAAAAAAACTGTTGCTAACCTTGTATACCATTCTGTGTTATTGGAGGCAATGTAGGATATAATGCTTGGTAAAAGCTTTTTAAAAAATAAAACCGGCGTCTTGGCAAACTAGACTTTGAGGATTCGAAGTTTTTGTTCATTGCGCTTCGGTTGCCGAAAATTTTTATTAAGAAGGAATAATTGGGACATAAAATATGTAAGAAAAAAAAAAAATTTATAAAAATGGCTTCACTCGCAATAATGTAGGCGGCGCTGTGGGAATCGCTTGTTTTTAGGGAAAAGTAATTTCGCATTTAGTAAACGGGGGATGACGCAGGGGAAAAAGACATAACAAAGTATGGAGCAATAGCAGCTGAACAAGCGCCTATGAAAGGCGGATTTGAGCGTTAGTTTTTTTAAATGACCACTGAAAGAAAGGGGCATGCAGTTACCAAAAAAATGTTGATCAAGCAATAAAACAAATTATCTTGACAGGCAAACAATCGAGACATTGCCCCCCCCAAAATTCGTGCTTTTTAAACCCTCAAAAAAAAAAGGAAAGAAATCGGGTTTATTGGTGGTATGCCGCGTGTATTTTTTTTGCGCATAATATTGGCTGAAAAAAAATAAACAAAATCTTTTATTCCCCAAAAGGGGTTTTGGAGGGTATCACGAAATAAAAAAGCTAACCCAAAGCGCGGGAAAGTCGTGAAAAAAAGCAAAAGATTGGTTATCAACAAGCGTTTGGCAATTTATTTACCTGCCCCTGACGAATACAGGACCCACTTTGTTAATAAAAACTCCAAACGACACCCTCAAATGGACTTTTTAAATTTACCCTTGATGGATTAGACGAAAAAAGGATTTAAAGTACGCATCACGTCATTAATAGTTTAAAAGATAAAAAAGTGAGAACCTTTAAACAAAAAAAGAGTGCTTTGCTGTTTTGTTGCCATACAGCTGATTAAACGGGCCCCTTTTAATTTACCCTCGCATGTTAAGTCGATGAGGGGAAAGAATTTAAGGCCCAAGGAATCAATTATTGTTGAACATAGAGTTACCTTTTTAAAGAGGCTTTCCCGGGGTTTCACAGATCCGGTTTAGTTGAAAATTTTTAAAAACAGTTAGCCAAAAGCTTTTCTCCTCCCGTTCACAGAGAGTGATTGAAAAATTCTGAAACCCCAAAATGGGTTAGAAGATTCCCTTCAGTTTTGCGCGCAATAAATAATGAAGTTTTAAAAGGGCCCAAACCAGTACAAGCAATCAAAAGAAAACAATAAATGTTGCTAAAGGAGAGTTTTACCCGGCAAATTTTTCCCATTTGGATTGAAAGAAAGGTACCTTTATTTCCGGGGGGAAACCCAAAAGGGGCATGCTCAGGGAAAACCGATCGTTTGGGGTTGACCCATTGAAATAAAAAATTGTAAATGAATCCACCGTGTATTATTTACGAGAACTGACACAACAAAAAAACCCAGTCCTGTCTTTTGTAAAAGAAGAACTAGATTTTTTCCAGGGCCTTTCCCCGTTTAATTAATTTAGGGGTTCTCCAGTGCCCAATTGCTTGAAAACTCGGTTTAAACAAACCCCGTTTTGGTTTGTTCTATCTAATGACTTCTTTGTTACAAATGTTGTGTTGATTCTGTAGATTAGATCGCAGTTTTCGTTGTTGAAAAAAAGTCTTTTGCCAAACAAGCTTCTTGTAGTTGTCATGTGATATGTTTGACTGCACAAACTGCGAGATATTCCTTTGCTTTTTAAATGATTTTCTCCTGGCTCGAAATATGTCATTTGCCCTTCCCCCAAATACCCCTTGATCCCTTTCCAGTTAATTCATCCTATCTTTCCTAAAACCTTTTTTTAAACGGTAAATGTAAAGGCGAATTTTAGGGTAATCGGTATATACCATCCCGCTGTCTTTGTTTTCCCTTTTTCCCATGTCTTTTAATTCTTCGTAGGGATATTTTTTTTAAAAAAAACTTCGTATCTGTGTAAAGTATTTTGGATCGGTAAAAGGGTTTTTTTAAAGTAGTCAAAAAAATTTAACATAAAGTTTGATAATTCTAAAAAAGTAAACCCCCAATAAATACAGGTTTGTCTTTTGATTTTTTTTTTTTTTATCATTATGCCAAAAAGTGATCTGAAATTTTGAACCCTGAAAATTTTGGGTTTTGAGTAGCTTTTGTTCATTCTCTTGGTGACCAATCTACATTTTTACTTTTGGGGGGTTCCCCTGTTTTTCCAAAAAAAGCTTTTGTTCATCAACTGAAAAGTCTTTTTCTGAAGCATCTGTGGTTTTGGGTTTTAAAGTCAGTGTTCTTCAGGATTTTGGTTTCAAAAACTGTTTTGATAAAAAGAATTATCGATGAACAGCTGTCAACTTAAACCCCTGTCTTAATAAAATTGTAGAAGTCTGAAATGACGACATAATTTTTTTTGCCTCAAAGTTAGCCAAGTTTAGGTGGTTTTTTGGGACCCTTTTGACTTTTGTGCTAATGGTAGTCATTATGGGGTATGGGTTATGGGAAATTTTCAAAGTAAAACTTCTAGAATAAAACCACGCTGTTGATCAGGTTTTTTAAAACCCCCCCCAAATTTTAATCCCTTTTAAATATTTTCGGATCGCCGCCTGTGTACATTTTAAAGTTGCGTAAGGGAAGCGATTCCCCTTTGCCCACCCTCAGATTTTTTGATTAAATACATAAAAAAGTTAGGCCTTTTATCGGATCATAGTCTCCCAATATTTGTTTTTTGTTTTTACGAAATGATCGATGCCATACAAATTCCTCCCGCAATCCGTTTTCAATCATTGAGCTTTGGTAAATTGACAATAAATCATCTGTACCCCAGAAAACTTTAAGAAACGTCCCAACCATCCCAGGGCAGAAATAAAAATTGCGCGGATCCAAACTGTTGTTTATGCAGGCTTTCTATTTTTCAAAGGAGTCCCCCCCAACAAACATACATCTCCCATTAATGGGTCAGTAGTTCCCATCGTTTTTAATCTAATTTTGCCAAGCATCTTGGATGCTGGTAATCGGAGTCGCTGAGCCCTTTCCTTTAAGATGGGGAAAAGAAGCGTTTTAGGAGGAAGGATCTCGTAAAAACCTTTTCCCCAACTGTTCATGTATCTAAGGGTAACCCCTTTTCTAACAAGGTTGGTCAAATGTTTTTCCCGTTTTTGGGGCAGGATTTTAAAGGGACATACCCGTGACTCAAATGAACCCTCTGTGTGCATGGTCAAAAAAAAGACATGTTATTTAGTTTTAAAGCACATGTCTTTTTGATGAGTGCAATGATGCACCTGAAGGCATTTTCCCTGCTTTATTAAAAAGTGGGTGAAACCCTCGAAAGTTATGAAAAAAGTGGGCAGCTTCCATGTTTTTGGTTAAACTTTTTTGAAGATTGCTTTGTTGGCCGCCCCTTTGAACTTTCCACTATTTTTTGTCAGGGTTTCTTACTGTTGGTTCGCTGCGTTGTGAGGGCCCCTTAAACCGAAAACCCAAAAAAATGTGTGGTGGTCTACTGTTGTTGGTCTTGGCGTCATTGATTTCAGATAAATTCAGATTTTAGAAAAATCTTTTACGACTTGTGCTGCGCTGAAAAAAACTTCTACCCGCATTGGTCCTCTGTTAATTCGGGTTTCTGTAACCCCATCCGACCTGAAAAACGATGAAAGCAAATAAACAAATTGATGATTCTCTTTAAGACTGTTTTCAAAGTTTTTGTGGCGCGGGCCCTTCTAAGGAAAAATGAGTGATTCGAGTCTGCGTAAAAAACTAGGGATTTGTTTGCACCCGTTTCGGTTCTTAAAACAACTTTGTCCGGGTGGGGGGGTTAATTAGTTCTGTTTACGTCTACAAAATTTTTAAAAATGTTTCTTATGTTCGCTCGCGGCTTGAACGATGGATTCTTTTTAAAACATTTTCTACGTTCTTGTTTGCCTGATCTTTAAAGTATGCTGCTTTTGTCTACTTTGTTCGTACAATGTGTATGCGGTGCCTTTTGGCGAAGAATTAGGAAAGTCAACATGATTTTTGTTGGTTGCTATTGTTGGACTGTTCTTGGACATTTTAAATTGGCCCCAAAATTTGTTTCCTATCCCATGTGTATACATTAACGTTATTGGGTTGTTTTGTTCTTCAAACGATCAATTTTTCTACAACGGAAAAAATATTCCATTGAAGGTTAAAAATTTTGGGTATTCGTTGTTTTTCCTCTTCCGGGGTTGCGGACGAGCAGCCGCAAGAAGCACCCAGAAAAAATTGTTGTTTGAAATTTTTTTTGTTTACAAATGTCTCTTTAAAGCCAACCTTGAGGTAGCGGAAAGGGAAGCCTTGCCTCAATCGGTGCTATTAGCCTGTTTTAATCTAATTCTAAAATTCGCCCTTGACCAACCAGAGCCTCTCATTTTGCTTCTTTGCGGGGCGTCAAAAATGTGTGAGTTCGTTGCCCCAAAAAAAGGGGTTAATTTATTGAGGAAAAATAGTTGTTTTTTTATCGAGCCAGATTCTAGTTTTTTCATTTTTGTTCATAGTCGATTAAAACAGCTAACATACTTTAATGGCGGGTCTATTGTTGTTTGCTGGAATTGAAATAGCATGTACAACGCTTGCCCCCCGTTTTTGGTTAATAACTTCTAAAAAATTCATTCAGTGCTCTTGATAAACGCTCTTCTCGAGCATTCCCTTTAAAAAAATTGTCTTTTCCCTTATTATCTTGCCATGGCTTTCTTTTCTAAACCCCAAAATATTTATTTAAATTAAAAAAAAAAAAAGGGGTTTAAACAGAATCAAAATTTAACGGTCTTTTGCGCTTGGATCATAAACTAAAATATAAAAAACCCTTTTGGGGGTTTTGTTAATGTGAGTGTTTGAAAAGAGTTTAATGTCTCGTTTACTTTTTTTTAAGCATTCCTTTTTTTCTGCTCGGGGGCTGGCTGTTGAGAAAAAACGCCCCCGCCTTTCTTTGAAGATCAAAAATTTTGTCTTTTGTACTCCCTGGGGGTAAACGATTAAATTCTTTATCGTGATGTTTAGTCAACAAGGCTTTATTTTTGTCGTTTAAAAAGAACCCAAGTTTGCTGTTATTAGTTTAACCATGGCTGTGGCTTTTGGGTTTAGTTTTTATTTTTTTTTCTAGCGCACCTACGGGTAAAGAAAACGGCCAGAGCTAAGACAAAACGCCTAGAGGTAAGTGGGGTGCGCCTTGCCCCTTCCCCAAGAGACCAACAAATGTTCCTGCTGATAGGCCTTATAGTCGATGCCCCGTTTAACTTGTAAAGCATTAAAAGGGAGCGAAAACTTCGTTTGGGTTTTTTTCTTTTTTAAAGGTCTTGCTTGTACTTTTGGGATTTGGTAATGTTGGTTTAAACTGAAGGTTTTTTGTTAGGGGTTTTCTATCTTTCTTTTGGGCGCTGTAGGCACATTTTGGGAAAAAATGAAAAGCATGCTTTTTTTAAAAAAAAAAATATTTAGTATAGTCACTTTCTAATTTTTTTTACAATTTCAGCTGCGCATCTATAAAAAAAAACAATGTCTTAAAAGGGGTTTTCGGCTTTTCTTCTTTATCAATTTGAATGTTTTTCGTCTCTCCTTCTCCCGCTTTCCCTGCAATGATTATCCCCTTTTTGACCTTAGGTCAAACCCTAAAAAGTATTTCGTTGTTAAATAATCATCAAGCCTAACATTGTGAAGATGTAAATCTTTTGACCAAAGGGCAATGTTGGATTTCTCACTCCCGCCCCCAAAAAGTTTTCTTTTTCATCAATGTGATAAAGGGTTTTAAACCCCCTAGCTGATTTGGTTGGACTCCCTCAAACGAATTTTCACTTTCGTTTTTTAGGATTAAAAAATTTTCCCTTTTTCCCTTTTTAACGGTTCTTATCTTCGCACAGCAAAAAAATACCTTTACGATCTTGCTGCAACAATAAAAATAAAAAATTCCTTTTTGTGTCTGCCCCGCTTTGGGATTGTTGTATGATGAATCATCTTTGTAAAATTTGGGAAAGTGACTCATATTTGGTCGCAATGCTTGCTAAAATTTGATTGCTAAAAACGTCAAACTTAACGAGATGTCGAAAAGTTTTACTTTCTTCGGTGTCTGTTGTTGTTTAAAACGTTTGTATTCATTAAAAGTTAGTTCTTTGACAATTGTCTTTTAAAGCTCCTTGAAAGTAGGGGCATGCGCTTTTTAAATCAAAAAATTTGGGTATGGAAAAGCTTTCCCTACGCAAAATTTACTTCCCCCCCTTTTTTACGCTTTATATTTTTCCAGGCCTTTTATTTTTAGTGCTTCTTCTTTTCGTTCCTTTAAAACGCAAAACAGCCCCTTTATCCGGTTGCCTAGATCGTAGGTTAAAATATGTCTGTTGTGAAAGAAATATTTCTTGGCCCCCCAAAAATTTTTTGAAAATTTTTTCTTAACAATTGCCCGCCCCAATTTGTACAACTGGGCCTTTTTGGGGGTTTTTTTTTGAAGGTTTATTTTGAAAGTAAACGCGCAGGCCTGGCACCCAAACATTCTCCCCTCCTAAGTCTGGAAATTTGACGTAAAAATTTTTATCTGATCAAAATAGATGGTTTTTTTGGAACAATAATATTCCGTTTTTTTTCCCCTTTACGCCCTGGGGGTCTTTTTGTTTTTTTTATGCGGGTAAGACGAGCCATGTGTGTTGTGGGATTTTTTTTAAAAAAAAATAAAAAGATTTTTTTAAAAAAAATGGCAAGAATGAAGGGGAAAAAGGTTATGATGTTTTTGCTTGGGCGAAAGAGTGAAATGCCCTTTGCACGATCGCCAAAGCGCTCCAAAGCGGCAGAATTAACAGAAAGTAGGTTAAAAACATTTTACCAAAGTTTGGTCAAGAAACCCCCGAATTTATAGACCCAAATGATTTGATTAAAAAATGTTTTGTTTGTGAGGGCGCCAAGGACAACTTTTTCAGTTACAAATAAAAAAAACCCTCAAAGTTTTTAGCCCTGGGTTCAATTAGAAAAGACTCAGTGTGAAAGACAAAATGCCTTTGGGTTGTTGGCCAAAAATTTGGGGAAAGGGGTTTCTAAAATTCAAAAAACACTACAAGAACTCCCAAAAGATAACAAATGCAAAAAATGGTTTGAATTAAATCAAACAGAGGCGAATTAATAAATCAATGAAGCAGAAAACCAGTTTTTTAGAAAAAAACAGGTTAAAAACATTATGATTCCCATTGCCATGCGAGAATTATTAGCCCCCTTTATCTACTTTAAGAAACCTCAGAGGCAAATTTAAAAACAAAATTTTGCAAAAATAGGTGCTGATGGGCATATAAAAGAGAAAAGAAAAAATCGTTGAGGCTGATGCGCCACTTTGGGCCCGAATTAAAGGAAAGAAAGCCCAAAAAACTAAAAAAGATCTTGAACAAGAAGTCGGCAAGACTGAAATGGACTATAAACCGGGACCAAATTCGAACTCAAGTGAAAGAATAAAAGAAAAATTCGAAAAAAAATTTTTATGAAGACTCGACACTAGCAGAACGAAACGAAAAACCCGTTTTTGGGCGGGTCCCAAATTTGCAAGGTTATAACAGCCTTGGATTTTCAATAAACACTGGTGTTGGCTATTAAAGGGGGCGGGGAGGGAAAGTTCATTCCCCCCCCCGCCACCTCCTCCCCACCTGATAATCATGGGTAAAAAAAAAAGCTTGTCATCTTGCAAGTTTTTTAAAAAATTAGCTGGGAAAACTATAAACGCTTTCCAGGAATATTGGGGGGGTTTTTGCTGGTTTTGTCTATGCAAGAAAGTAGTTTGGTTTATGGCCGAGCACTTATGGGGCATTGTTCTCGTAAAAGTTTGGGGTTTTATTTAGTAAGAAAGCCAAATAACCTATGCCCGTTAATCCCAAAAACAAAACGCTGTTTTTTTATATTCTGGTCTGCGAAAGGTCCGCGAGCTTTTGCGGCCCTTTAAAGCTTTGGGGGGTTTGGACTTGGGGGTTAGATGTTAATTTGGGTGTTTTTTTTGTTTGTAAAAATTTCTGGCTCAGAATTTTTGTGTTTTTCCCCCCTTTTGTTATTGCCTGCAAAAGATTTCTTATTATAGTTTTTTTTTGTACCCATTGGGGTTGAGGTCGAGGGAGTTTTAAACCAGTGCCAACAGCAAGTTACTTTTGATCTTTCGTATTGTAAAAAAATGTTGGTACCCTTTGAATATGAAAATAAATCAAAGTAGAATAATGGGTCCTCTAAATTTGCTAATATGTTTTTTCGCGTCAAAACCAGTAGAAGGGTCAGTTATGCTTGATCTTGCTGTGCTTTCGACCTGCAACACAACGTAAGTCGAAAAAAGTCGTTTATTGTTTATTCCCGCCCCAGTTAGGCCCTTAGAAGTGTCTAAGATAATGTTGTCCATGCTGTTTTTGCTCTTTGCTGTAGGGACCCAGGCTGAAAAAGTTTTTTTCTGAAAAGAAAGTTTTGAAAAGGGGATGCCGTCATAGTTATCTTTCTGTGCGGCCCCAAAATAAAGGGGGCCAGGCCTGTATTCCAATTTTGTTAAAGCCTGTTTGATTTTTAATATTGAATTCGTTCAAATCCTTTCAAAAGCCTTTTGGCTATTCTGTTTTTTGGTGGATTAAACGGTTTTTTCATTTGGCAATGGCGCTTGCAATTAGCCAAAAAAACGTTTTGGGGTATGAAATGAAATCGGTTTCACTGACCCAACCAAAAAATCATGGTGATTTTTAAATGATCAGCATACGCCACTCCACCCCAGTTGATGCGCCCAAAAACAGCAAAGTTTAATGGGTTTTGATAAAACTGCATCGGATGATAAACCAGCTTTTTTGATGTGGCGTTTTTTAATAGGGGGGTTAGATGTCTTCAATGGAGTACTCACTTTTTTGAAAGGGCGTCTGGGTACAGCAATGCAAGGTATCAGTTGCTATTTTTAAGATTGTAGTGCGGCCAACGAATATTTGGCCCGTATATTTTAATGCATCATTTTTAATTTGTTTTAAAAAATGTTTGTAAAAATAACAACCCCAAGACGTCCCTTTGTTTTTTGAACTGCTTGTACAATTGCGGGGCCCAAATGGTCGCGCTCCCTGAAATTTTCTCAAAGTCGTTGGTTTAATATAAAAGAATCAAGAAAATTTAAAGCGTTCTAAAAAATTAAAAAAGAAGGGAAAGGGAGTTGCCGGTTAAACCTCCTGATGGTTTTTAGGGTTTTGTTCGCTAAAGAAAACATGAGTAATTTGACTTACTCCAATTAAAAAGCAAATCTAAAAAAAAATTTAACATTCAAAAACCCGAAGAAGAAGTAGCACATTATTTTTTGATGTAAGCTAGTAAAAGTTTTGGGTTTTCGATGACTCATAGATTTAGAGTTGTGCCCGACAAAACTTTATGAGGGGGAAAAACCGCCCATCTTGCATTACTTTATTACTCTATGTTCATTGGACGAACTAAGCACTGTGAAATTATATATGGAAGGCCCTCAAATGTTTTAAAAGGCTCTTCCGTCAGGGAAGCTGCATATTGCGATTATGAAATTTATACAAATTCCCAAAATTTCAGTTTAAAAGTTGTTTGTGGGGGGGTCGGATCTTTTTTTATAAAAATTTAAGACAAAAAAACCCCGGGGGAAAACGTGAAAGTGATAAACCCGCACATTGTTTTGGGGAAAAAAAATAATACGTTACTAAAAAATTATGCGGGGGCCAGAAGAACAGGGAGTTCATTGCGCCGTGGGTGTTAACCCCCGAATTAAAAAAACCTTTCAGCGTTGCGGCTTTTAACAAAAAGGGGGGATAGGCGCTTTGTAGGTTTTGAGTCCCCTAAAAATGGTGTTTTAAAAAGAAAGAGGTTGGCGACAGTAAAAAGTTTCCTAAACGAACAGTGCGCAAATTTTGAAGCAAAAAAATGTTTTGGGCAGTATGATAAAAATGTTCGAAAAATGACTCAAATGGATTTAGAACCCTATTTTTAAGGGGAATAAAAATTTGAATTATAGCCATTTATTTTTTGGCCCTCAAAAAAGTTTCAGAAAAAATTCAAACCCGGCCCCTTTTGTAGTCTTGCAGTGACAAAAGTGGGAAAAAGATTTTAAAAAAGCCGTTGGGAAAAAACAGTCATCCTCCACGAAGAGAAGCGGTTTTAAAAGAGCTTCTACAAAATTTCAGTTCATGCCCCAAAGAAATTTGGGGGCCTTCCAATAATATTTTAAATTTTGTCTTAAAAGAAAGGGAGGGTGGGGTTGTGGGGTTTGTGACGTCCTTTTTAAAGGAATTTAATTGCTGGCAAACTTTGCGTTGACATCTTTAAAATTACTGTTGTCATTTTTTCCTGGTGGGATTTAAGGTCTAACCAGCACAAAATCAAAATTTTCTAATAGAAACAATCTTACAGCACTGAATTGGATTAATCTTACAACTTAGGCCTTATGGATTTTTTAAATTTTTGAACAAGTTTTAAACAGAGGGTATGATAAAAACAAACGGATTAGATTTTGTTTGTTATAAACTTGGAGCAGTTAAACTTTATGACAAAAAATCCTCTTTTTTCATTGATTTGTGGGCAGATGGTTTTGGAAAAACATATTATCCCCGCCCCGTTCAAAACGTTTATGTTATAATTTTAATCTATTGTGGGTTTTTTTTCCAAAACCTTTTAATGGAAACCAACGTATCTAATGAAAGGTTTTAGGACAATGATGACATATATTTTTGACCCAGCAAAAAACTGGTGGTGTTTTGAAAAGTTTTTTTTAGACTGTTTGAAGGAAAGAACACATTTATTATAGATGACTGTTCGGAGAAAAAGACCTTTAAAAGAGAAACACTTTGTCGAATAGCTTTAGCGGAAGACTGTGGGGTAAGTGTGGGATTTTATCCAGAAATATAACCAGTTTAAAAAACTTTAGAGAACAGTTAAAGAAGGTAGGTTATTTCACTGAAAAACAGAGACTATTTGAAAAAATGTTTGCGCGGAAAATTTTGTTATTTAAATGCCCGGGAAAAAAACCCGGGGGAAACAAAAAAAATGAATCTGAAAAGTTTTTGTAAATTTGTTTGAAAAGGATAACCCTAACGTATGTTTTTTTGTAGTTTAAACGTTATTTTTTGGTTTTTGAGTCTTTTTTGTCAAAAAGAACAGGGAAAACCTTTTTTTGGGCCACTTTCGCCGAAATGGTTGAGGGGAGGTGGCCCAGATGAAGGTTTTTCCCGTTTCCCCAAGCTTGTTTTTCAGTGGCAGTGGGTTTTATTTGCTTTTGAGGTTGTTCTTTTGGGCCTGTCTTGTCCTCTTTTTTGGCGTTTGGATTTTTTTGGGGTGTTTTCTTTTGGGTAGTTTCCCTCCATAGGGTTTACATGTGGATAACAAAGTCCCCATTGTGGCTAGTTTGTTTCCAGGGGCTTTTCCCCATCAGGATCGGTTTTGGCGTTTTTTTTATCCAGTTTCCCCAAATTTTGTTTGTTTGCCGGGGCAGGTTTAGTTTCGGCGCCGCATGAGGGCCCGTGCAAATTCTCATCCGAACCAAAAGCGGGTGTCCTTGGCACTTTTTGGTTTTTAAAACCCGGCCCTTTGGTCTTCCCAGTTTATCTTGATGCAGTGCGCTGGCTCATTCAGTGGTCTTCACATCCCCTCTTTGTCCTGTGGTCTTCATGCCCCGGGTGGTAGCGAAAAAGTTTCCACAGACCATGGATATTCATTTGGGCCTTTTTCTGTCCGTTTTGGGATTTGCGCGTGTTTGGGTTTGGACCCATGGATTTCTTCTTCCCCCTTTTTGGTGAATCCGGGAGTCTTTTCCCTTTTTTTTTTAGTAGCCCAAAGTTTAAACAAGGGGGGCCCTCCAAAGAGCCTTTGGGTTTTGGTTTTCCCCGTGCCCCGGTCTTTTCCCGGAAACCCCCGGGCCCATTCACACTCAACGCCCCAACTTTTTCTAAGTGTTGCTTTCTACAATGGAAAGGCAAAGGCTAAGTCCCAAAAAAAGCAAAGGGGGCTTCCGGTTTTCCTCAAATGAATTCCGATTGGTGAAGCGGGGGGATGCAGCTTTAGGCCAGGGTCCACAACAACCCATGTGGAAAAAAATTGTAAATCACAGACTCCATGGGGGGGGGGGGGGGGGGGGGGGAGTGGGGGGAAAACACCGGTTGGCTTTGAGAGGAGGACCCAAAAAACCCTGGGGGGGTCCCAAAATTTAAGTGTTTTTGTCAATTAAAAGACTGTCATAACTCTTGCCGTGAATCAATCAACTTTGGAGATTATTCAAGCCCCCCCCCCACCCACCCCCTTTTTTCCCCTTCCCCCTTTGCTGTCCCCTTTTGCCCCTGACCTACTCTCCATATCGAAAATAAGGCAAACACTGAGAGGGGTGGCCCGAAAAGGTTAAAAGTGACGTGTTAGGGTTGCAAATCGTTGGTGTTTTTCGAAAGAAAGAAATGAAGGAGAATAATGAAAAATAGCTGTCCCTTGAATTCTGTTTTATATCGCAATGGAACCTCGGACTAAAACGGGGAAAAAAATATCTTGTAATCAGGGCATTTACAGGGCTGGGGGAGACTCTGCGGTGACAAGTCGGTTACAGCCTTTTAGACTGCATGCACCCCATCTTGGAGTCGAAGCTCCATAAACGTCCTCCCCAGTGAATATGGGTGAGGGAGGGGGGGGAGAATATTTCTGAAATCCCTTCTTCTCAAAAAGTTCTTTAGTTACCCCAAATCGATCGCACACGAGGCGTCCCAAGTTTTTTTAAAACCAAAGGCCCCCCAGCCCCGACGTTGTTCTATTTGTGGGACTAATTTGTTTTCGGGAACTAAAGGGGCTGCGGTTTCCACTTTTTCCGGGCCCCCCCCCTTTTTTTACGGAAGGAAAAAAAAATGGCTATGATTTCGCTAAAAAAGTCAATGCAGTCAAAAGTTAATAAGAAGGGAAGGTAGTTAGCCGGTTAACCATACCTGATGGTTATTACGGTTTTGTTCGCTAAAAGAAGCAATGAGTAATTTCGACATTACCTCAAACTTAACAATGCAAACTAAAAACAATGTTAACATTCAAACCTGAAGAAGAAGTAGCACATTACCTTTTTGATGTAGAGCTAGCTAAAATGTTAGGCTTTGCAGATGACAATCATAGATTTAGAGTTGTGCCAGACAAAACTACTTATGAGGGAGAAAACCCGCTCGATCTTGCATTACATTCATTACTCTATGTTCATTTGGACGAACTAAGCACTGATGAAAACTTATATGATGGAAGGCCCTCAACTGTTTTAAGAGCTCTTCCGTCAGGGAAAGCTGCATATTGCGATTATGAAATTATACAATTCCCTAATTTACAGTTTAAAAGATTAGTTTGTGGGAGGGTCGGATCATTTATTATAAAAATCAAAGACAAAACAGGGAAAGTCGTGAAATGTGATAACCTGCACATTGTTTTGGAAATAAAATAATACGTTACTAAAAAATAATGTCGCGTGGGCCAGAAGAACCAGGAGTTACATTAGCGCCTGTGAGGTGTATAACCTTAGAATTAAAAGACCTTGCAGACGTTGCGGACTTTGAACAAAACGGTGAGATAGGCGCTTTGTATGGTTTTGAGTACACTAAAGATGGTGATTATAAACGCAAAGAGGTTGGCGACAGTAAAAAGTTTCCTAAACTAGAACAGCTGCGCAATTTAGAAGCAAATAATGTTGGTCAGTATGAATATAAAATAGTTCGAAAACCTGACCTCAAATGGCATTTAGAACCATATTTAGAATGGGAAATAAAATTTGAATTCATAAGCCCATTTACATTTTTTGGCCGTCAAAAAAGTTTCAGAAAAGCATTCAACTCTGGCCCTTTACATGTAAGTCTTATGCCAGATGACAATAGTCGGAAAGAGATTGAAATAAAGCCGTATGGGAAAAAACAGTACATCCTCCACAGAAGAGAAGCGGTTTTAAAAGATGCTTCTACAAAATTACAGTTCATGCCGCAAATGAAATTAGGGGACACGTTCACAATAATATTTGAAATTTCTGTCTTAAAAGATAAGGAGAGGGATGGGTTGTGGCGTTAGTGACGTCCTTTTTAAAGGAATTCTAATTAGCTGGCAAAACTTAGACGTTGACAGTCTTAAAGTTACTGTTGTCATTCTTCACAATGGTGAGGATATTAAGGTCATAACAACAAGCAACAAAATCAATATTAGTCTAAATAGAAACAATCTTACAGCACTGAATTGGATTAATCTTACACACTTAGGCCTTATAGGATTTTATTATACTGAACAAGTTTTAACAGAGGGTATGATAAAAACAATAACCGGATTAGATTAAGTTCTGTTATAAAACTATGGAGCAGTTAAACTTTATGACAAAAACTCCTCATTGCTCATTGATTTGTGGGCAGACTGGTTGTGGAAAAACAATTTATCCTCGACCTGTTACAAACAGTTTATCGTTATAATTTTAATCATATTGTGGTTTTCTGTCCAACACTTAAATGGAACAACGCATATCATAATAGAAGGTTTATATGGACAGATGATGACATATATTTAGTTGATCCTAGCAATAAACTGAGTGAGTGTTTAGAACAGTTTTATAGACTGTTTGAAGGAACGCAGACACTATTTATTATAGATGACTGTTCGGCAGAAAGAGACATAGTTAAAAAGAGAAACACTTTGTCGAAACTAGCTTTCAGCGAAGACATGCTGGGATAAGTGTGTGGATTTTATGCCAGAAATATAACTCAGTTTTAAAAGACTTTAGAGAACAGTTAAAGACTGTAGTGTTATTTCACATGAAAGACAGAGACTCATTTGAAGAATGTTTGCGCGAAAATGATGTTATTGAAAATGACCAGGAAAAACACAGGATTAAACAAAAACTGAAATCTGAAAAGTTTAGTAAATTAGTATTGAAAACGGATAACCCTACACAGTATTTTGTTTGTAGATAATCGTTATTTTTTGGTTATTGAAGTCTTACTTGTCAGAGAACAGGAAAACCTTTATTCTGGGCCACTTTCGCCCGAAACTGGTTGAGGGCGAAGGTGGCCCAGAATGAAGGTTTTCCTGTTCTCTCAAGCCTTGTTTTTCAGCTGGCAGTGCGGTCTTCATTTGCTTCTTGAGGTTGTTCTTTTGGACTCTGATCTTGTCCATCTTTTCTTGGCGTCTGGATTTCTTTGGAGGTGTTTTCTCTTTGGGTAGTTTCACTCCATAGGCGTCTCTACATGTGGCATACACAATGTCCCCATATGTGGCTAGTTTGTGTTCCAGGGTGCTTTTCCCTATCAGTGCATCGAGTCTTTGGACGATTTTTGCATCCAGTTTCTCCCAATCTTCAGTTTTCGTTTGCTCGTGGCAGGTTGAGTTTCAGGCGCCTGGCATCGAGGGCCTGTGCAAATTCCTCATCCGAACCAACAGCGTGGATGTCCTTGCACTGTGGTTTAAATCCTGGCCTTGGTCTTCCGACGTCTTATCTGCTGATGCAGTGCGCTGCTGCTCATTCAGATGAGTCTTCACACATCCCATCTTTGTCCTGTGGATCTTCATGCCACGGGTGGTAGCGAAACGCTTTCCACAGACACATGGATATTCCATTTGGTCCATGTTCATAGTCCGTTTGGGATTTGCAGTCGTGATTGGTTGAGCACCGATGGATTCATCATTCTCTCCCCCTTTCGGTGAATCCTGGGAGCATCTTTTCCTTTTATTTTTAGTAGCCACATGTTTAAGGCAAAGTGGGGAGCCAGCCCACAGAGCCCTTGGTTCTGGTCTTTCCCAGTGTCCCTCCGGTCTTTCCCGGACATCCTCCGGCCTATTCAACACTCAACAGCGCCAACTTTGTCTAAGTCGTTGCTATTCTACAATGGAAAGGCAAAGGCTAAGCTCCAAATGAAAGCAAGGTGGCTTCACGGCTATCTTCCTCAAACTGAACTTCCGATCTGGTGCAAGCGGACAGGGATGCAGTCTTTAGAGCCAGGGTCCACAACAATCCTGATCGTGGAAACAAAATTGTAAACTCACCAGACTCCATGGAGGGGGGGGGGGGGGGGGGAGTGGGGGGAAACACCGGTTAGAGACTTTGAGAGGAGGAAGCCAAAAAACCCATGGGGGAGGTCACACTTCACCGTGTTGTTAGTCAAAGTAAAAAGACTGTCATAATCTCTTGCAGTAGAACTGCAATCAACTTCTGGACGATTATCTCAGCCCCCACCCCCACCCACCCCCTTCTCTTTCCCCCTTCCCCTTCTGCTGTCCACTTTTGCCTACTGACCTACATCTCCACATATCGAGTAAGGACAAACACTGAGAGGGATGGCCAGAAAGGTTAAAAGTGCACGTGTATATGGGTTGCAAAATCAGATTGGTCGTTTTTCGAAAGAAAGAAAATGAAACGGAGAAATAAATGAAGAATAGCTGTCCCTTATGAATTCTGATTTTATATCTGCAATGGAACCTCGGAGCTAAAACGGGGAATAAAACTATCTTGCTAATCATGGGCCATTCTACAGACTGGGGAGACTACTAGCGGATGACAAGATCAGGTCATACAGACACTTTTAGACTGCATGCACCTCATCTTCAGGAGTCGAAGCTCACATAAACGTCCCTGCACGCACGTGAATAGGGGTGAGGAGAGGGGAGCGGAGAGAATATTTCCTGAAATCCCTTCTTCTCAATAGTTCTATTAGTATACCTCAAGTCGATCGATCACACGAGGCTGTCACCAAGTTTATGAAAACCAAATGGCCATACCAGCCCAGTACGTTGTTCAATATTTGTGAGCACATAATTTGATTCTCGGGAACTAAGCTGCAGTAACTGTAACAGCATTCACGGAGATAATGTGCACGTGGTTCAACTTTTCCATCCCCTCTCCTCTCCTATCTTCACGAGACCCTTAGCGACCATATTCAGCAGCCACATTTGGTTTGTTGACTGGATCTTCGATGGAAGCAAAATTGTCAACTCGCCAGGCACAAGCTGGGTGGGGTGGGAGGGGGAAGGGAAAGGCATCAGTTAGGAACTTTGAAAGGAGATAACCAAAAACCCATGGGGCGGTCTCACTTCCCCCAAGTTATTAGTCAAACTAAAAAAGAACCGCCACAATCTCTTGCAGGTAGGGTTGTAATCAA
Organism: Conus ventricosus; assembly: GCA_018398815.1. NCBI lineage: Eukaryota > Metazoa > Mollusca > Gastropoda > Neogastropoda > Conidae > Conus > Conus ventricosus. Next base: position 102,120,304 of record CM031597.1, on the reverse strand, counting down.
CTTCTTGGCGGTCATCTCACTTAACCTCCCTCCCTTCTTCTCTTTACACCTTCCCTTCTGCTGTCACTTTCATCTACTAACCTACATCTCCAGATGTTGAGTAATGACCAAAACTTAGAGGGATGGCCAGTAGGGCTAAAAATGCACGTGCATATGGGCTGAAAAAATAGATTGACCCTGTTTCGAAATAAATAGATAAAATGAAAGTAAAAAATAAATGAAGGATAGCTGTCCCTTATGAATTCTGTTTTTCTAGCTGCGATAGAATCTCAGAGCTAGAACAGGGGATAAGATTATCTTGCTAATCACGGGCCATTCTACAGATTTGGGGAGATTACAGAAGCCTGAAACATCCAGTTCTCATCGATCTGGAAGTTTCCATTTCATCATTGCATCAGATTTACAAGGATACAACTACTGGCGGATGACAAGGTCAGCTCATACAGACACTTTCCACATCGCAGGCACATTGTCTTCAGAGAGTCCAAGTTCACATGAACGTTCCTGCACATACGTGAATAAGAAGGGTGAGGAGAAGGGAGGGGAGAGGATATTTCCTGAAACCTGTTCTTCTCAATAGCTCTGTTGGTTATATATCCAGCCGATCGATCACACGAGGCTGTCACCAAGTTTATGAAAACAAAATGGCCGTACCAGCCCAGTACGTCGTTCTACATTTGTGAGCACATAATTTGGTCCTGGTAACAGAGCTGCAGTAACTGTAACAGCGCTCACAGAGATAATGTGCACATGGCTTCTCCTTCCCCTTTCCTCTCCCCTCCTCACCTTTTTATATTTTTTATATCAACCCGTTTGTTTTGTCGGAGTTATTTAAAATTTGAGGCAGTGGAAATATGCAGGCGAAACCCATAAAACATAATTGGAAAAAATATGCCTTTTGTGGGAAAATGGGCACACGTCAAAGAAGCTGCTTACTGATAAAAACAACTTGAAAGTAAGAAATAAGTCCTCTTAAACAAACAAACAATAAATAGAGAAACGAAGATATGATATTGTTTGCTGAATCATACAGGATTGGATATTCAGATGAAGGCATCACGTTCAGGTTTATATCCACGAGCGCGCGTGCGCTCTGTCTCTCCGTCTTTGTCTCTGTAGGTCTCTCTCTCTCTCTCTCTCTCTCTGTGTCACACACACACACACACACACACACACACACTGGACATGGTGTAACTTTGATCACTCTGTCAGTTTTCTGTAGTCTGTCCATGATCTTCGTCTATCCTACCGGTGACAGTTTGATGACGTTTATTAATTATTAACGGCATAACGTTGCCACAAATCGCATCTCTTCAAAACCGCAATCTTCATCCCCCCACCCCCACCCCACACCCTGTGCTCGGTCTTGCCCTCAGTTTTGCAGCGGCGGGCGGGGGATCGAAACAGTCTAATTCGTGACCTCAGGGCTTTGTAGTGTCACTGTCGCGTCGCGGTCTATAGATACATAACACGCCGGGGCGCGCCACAGCTCAGACCGTCCCACCTACCCTCCCGAGCTGTCCTTCCGAATAGCGTGAGCTAGCCTAAACTGCTTCCCCCCCCCCCCCCCCCCCCCCCCCCGCGCCCCTTTCCTGCGCCATTTCCAGACAGCGTGGGTTTGGCCATGCTGTGCGTCTGCTGCCTTTAGTCCCACCCCCTCTCCCTCAGGAAAACAGCTGTTATCGCCTTTAGATGCTTGAATAACAAACCCATGTTTCGACTCGCGCGACCGCTCATTCAGCAAACACACGTAAACAAACACGGCCTCTTCAAGTTTATGCAGTTAGAATGTTTGCAACAAAAGTCAGGAAAAGCGTGACGAGAGTTGGGGGGTGGGTCGGTTTGTCCTCTAGGGAAGGACTTAAAATATTTTCTCCATGAGAAGTATGTTAAAATTTCACCTCCACCCTCTCTCGTACTAGTGATGGAAGAAGCAACTTTCCTGTACTAGTCATGGAAAGAAATTTTAATTTTTTTTCTCGGGACTGTTAGCATACTCAATAATGGCTCAGGGGAAGTTTCCGTAGGCTTGTACTCTAAAAGTACTTGTAGCTCCGAGAGATAGAATGAGAGAGAAGTTCAAACATTCAATACTGATTGAACAACATAGAACTGACACAAGGAGGGTGTGTTGGGTGGGGTGATGGCCCGTTAGACAAAATGCAGAAAAACCATATCGTCAAAGATTCAGATATAACTAAACTAAACCAAACACTGCCTGTCAAAGCAGTCAGAGAAAAGGATATTCAGCGAATAACCAAACTCTGCTACGACGACTGTATTGGGAGATTGACTTTGGATGTTACGAAACTTAATAGAAAGTAACAGAATGGCTGCACACATGCATACACCTACAGCCTCACACACACACACACACACACACACACGCACACACACGCTTATTTTTCTGCTTTTCTTCATCTATTAAAAAACAAAACAAAACAAAACAACCCAAAACAAACAAACAAAACTATAATAATGTACGAAGAGCTAGGTAGCACAGACAGCAGACCCTTTTCCCACATACACAACCATATACCCCCTCCTTTCTCCCTCATTTCCTCACCCCTACCCATCCTACGCACATGCATACACATGCATCATGCATATACCTACCTCACATCACTGTGCGCACATGCACTCGCTGGCGCGCGCGCGCGCGCACACACACACACACCCTGGCGCGCACGCGCGCGCGCACACACACGTACAGGGCTGCTATCTTGCGCACGCGCGCGCGCGCACACACACACAAACACGCATTCACATACACGCAAACACACATACAGATACAGACAGACACAGACAGACACAGACACAGACACACACACACACACACGTCCCGCGCGCGCGCACTCACACACATCTACATCCATAGGCCTACACACGGTTGAGCGCACATAGACACGCCCCCCCCCCCCCTCTCCCTCTCACACACATACATGTTCACACGGCACACAAACACCTCCCCCCTCCCCCCCACACACACACGCATCCCCCCCCCTCCGCCCCCACACGCATTAAACACACACACACGCATACTGCCAGACGTGCAAGCACACACACCTGAGACACGCACACACGAATGAACGCTTACTAGTACTCGGTTGTATAACGAATGACAAAGGACCCCATGTTAAAAAATGACTCAGGAAAATTCCACTCGGGTAAAGTCCACTCAGCGAAAGTCGGCGGAAAGGATATCTGCCGGTAGCTCCGACTGTCCGGAGGGCGGGTGGTGCTGGTGTTGGTCTGGACTGGAGGGTGACCTACTCGTTTTTGAGTGACCTACTCGTTTTTGAGTGAACCAGTATTTTAGGAAGAAGAAGATGGGGACAGCATGTACCAGTCGAAAATGGCTTATCACGGAGACTATGGGCCAGCCTGTCCTGTTTCCCTTCCCCCCGCACCCTGATATATTATGGGCTTGCTCATGCAGTCCGGGGATAGTTTGGGAACGGGCGAGTTTGAGCTGGGGACACCGTTATAGCAACAACGTCGTAGGTGAACGGTTGAGAGAGCAGACAAAGCGGAGAAGTGGGGGGGGGGGGGGGGTGATTAAAAATAGTCCCTTTTAAAAACGAAAACTAAAGCCAAACTATTGCTTACACCTCATTCGTTGAGAGGGAACCGAAGTTGATCTGCAACTTATTCCAGAATAATACAATACGAGGCACTGAGGCGTAAAAAGGAAAGTAAAGAAACACAGGTAAGCGTGAACCAAAACTGCGGATTACTCCGCGTGGGCGGCCCTTAAAATCGGTGACAGCAAACTTTCGGGCATTTTTCTCGCAAGCTCTGTGCTCGCAGTGTTCTTGCACAGCAGAGAGAGAGCGCACAGCGCGGCTTATTTGAAGCAAAATCATGGTCATCGCACTGAAAAAGGTGTTGATCAGCGATGAAGTTGATCCAAAATGCGTGGAGGTGCTTCAGGCCAATGGTATAGAAGTTGTGAAAAACACAAAATTGTCCAAGGAGCAGCTGCTTGCAGAAATTCCGGTAAGTCGAATCATCAGTCTACTTTATGTGATTTGGTGAGAAAACTGACCAGGGCCACGTTTGTGACCAGCCCACAAAATAAGGGACTGCCCCGAGCTTGAATGAGAACAAATTTGGTACAAATTTGTCTCGGTGTTACGCCAGGTGAAGGCATTTGTTACACTACTTTGCAAACAGAAAAAGTATCCCAAAGCACGCGATAACCGTTGCATTTTCTGGTTTTGTTTAGCTGGCGCTTTTATGTTAACTGGCTTAAAAACAAAAACAAAATCAATTAAATCGGAAAAAAAGTTGCCAATCTGACTTGAACCAATTTCTGGTATTGCAGACTTAAAACAGCGTGGTATAGGCGTTGAAATTGCATTTGTTTGTCAGCTGGTATCTGTTAGGATATGATGAAAGTGGGCTTTAACCGTTTTGAATAGACTAGTAAATTAAGTTCATGATATTATAGGCCGGCCGACCACGGAGGCCATATCGGGGCTGTCGGACCAAAGATAGTTCGCCCTACGGAAAGATGGTTCACCTCCGCGGAAAAGTGAAGCCAGATGGCTGGCACATTCCATGCTGCCACTCCCACCCTGACATGCTATCTTTCCACGCGTGTCCAACATGGCGAGTAAGGCAGGAGGCAACTGTGCGCCGCGCCGAACTGTTTTAATTCTCGGAAGAAGGGGTTCCGGTGTTTTTCTTTTCCAAAAGACGAAGAAAGGTGAGATCATTTTCTGTGATACATTTCCTGAATACGTTGTTTTAATTAAGAGAGAGAGAGAGAGAGAGAGAGAGAGAGAGAGAGAGAGAGAGAGAGAGAGAGTCAGTTCAGCTGCGTGAGCGAGGAAATTGCTCCCGCGATGTTGTCATGCAGAAGCCGAGAGAGAGAGCGTACATGCACGCGCGCATGTGGTGTGTGTGTGTGTGTGGTGTGTGTTGTGTGTGTGTGTGTGTGTGTGTGTGTGTGGAAAAAGAGAGAGAGAGAGAGAGAGAGAGAGAGAGAGAGAGAGAGAGAGAGAGAGAAAATGCATAGGATACTACTAGCGCTCACATACACACACTTATAGGTGCTTGCACACACACGCACGCACGCACGCATGCACGCACGCACGCACACACACACACACACACACACACACACACACACACACACACACACACACACACTTGTATGAAGATGATACGCATGTGCATAAGCAAGTGACCATGTGCTCACACGGCGCACATATGCACACACTGAGAGAACGTCTACAGACTGGCGTTAAAAAACAGTTTC
>CM031597.1:102087538-102107538 GCA_018398815.1 Conus ventricosus | reverse complement strand
CTCTCCGTTGTCTAGTAAATAGTTTCAGCAGTTTTTATGTAATTTTGTTGACGAGCCAACCAAACAACCAACGCTGAAACTAATTTAAAAACGTAACCTCATTCCAGATGGTGAAAGCGTGGTGTGGAAAGCCGCTTGCTGCATTGAGATATTTTCGTTTTGGATGATACGCCGGTCATCCTTGCACCATTCTACATCGCTACCATTATTTTGTTGCATCACCGACCGGGTTTGGCCTAGGCCTAGTTTTATTCCAGCGTCAGTGGGAACACCAGAAACAAATCAAATAGAGACTTGGGAAAGTAGGGGTCAGAAAGAAAAGGAAAAAAAAAAAAGAAACAAAACAAAATAAAGCGGGAGGGGTGGGGGTGGGGAGGGGAAGGGACGGGGAAAAAAAACAGAGTGAGGAGAAAGACCAAGTTGAGTTTTAGGTCATCACAGCAAATATTTTGAGGATGTAAAACTCGGCTTGCAGATCCAACAGAATCCTTTGCTCAAAGGTGCTCTGATGAAAAGTTGCGGCCCGGATTCAAGCTGCTGTTCCGTCTCGCACACACGCATGCGCGCACACACATGTATACACATGCCGGCACACACACACGTGTACACACCCTACACTCAGTCACCGAGTGGAGGAATTTTCTCACTGACCACACACCATTGTTACAGCCCCTTCGACCTTGAAAACTTTCCCATATTTGAGCTACGATTACCCCATTCTGCTTCTACTCTGCTGGTCCTGATTGTTGACTTTGTACTGTGTGACCCAGGGCAGCCATTAGAGGCTAGGATCTTTCCCCTCAATAGGAGGACACTGAAGAAAAAGGAGAGGGGGGGGGGGGGGGGGAGAGCAGAGGGATGGTGAGTGGGGAGTATAGGGGAAGGGGAGGGGAGGTACGAGAGAATATGAGTGAAAGGATTGTCGGTTGTGAGGTTTCTCACTTGTACAGAATTTGTGACTGTGTGTGAAAGGTGTGTTTGAAAGGTGTGTGTGTGTAGAGAGAGAGAGAGAGAGAGAGAGAAAGAGAGGAATTAAAAGTGTGTATGCTTGTTTGCAGGTGCGCGCGCGCGCGCGCGTGTGTGTGTGTGTTTTGTTTTTGTCAGCATAAGGTATGCGCTCTGAATCTATAATTGTCACATGTCCACAATACTACTTTAGCTTGTCAAAGAAATCCCTCAAATGGTCAAGTCATTCCTGTCTTTCCTGTGTAGCAAGGGACACCATGGCCACAGCTGATAAAGTGTGTGGATGATTTCAGGTACTGACAGGGAGGGGTTTGTAAGGCTAGTTAGATGTGTGGGTGTGACATTATTTCTTCCGCCAGGAAAGCTGTTTTCATGTGCCTCTGTCTTCCTGGTTGGCAACAAGATTGTGCAAACACCACAGATCTAGTTTTAACCACACGTAGTGGAAAGATGGAATGTGGCCCAAAGATGAATCTGGAACTGTGGTGTGGATCCACTGGTGCAGATTCTTAATGACCGTGAATCCAGGGTCAATTCAGCAAAATGATGAGAATTCTTTTTTCTTTGAACTAATACACTGTGAAGTCACTGTTCATGAATTGATCACTATCTTGAAGAAATAAATTTCATGGAACCCTACAAGTTTCTAGAGATGTAAATGTTGACACCTCACATTTTCCACATTCTGTAGACTCGATCAAATCTGGCCGAGTGATGCTCAGGGCCGCTGTGCAGCGCCAGAATCCTGCACCCGAGCAATGTTTGGGTGACAGACCAGTTACACTAAAATGGGTATTACTTTAAAACTGTGCAGGTTGCAGTTTTCAAGTCTGACACGGTAAAAAAAAAGAAGAAAAAAGTTGTGTTTATAGGATGTTAAAATTTTGAGTTTAGGAACAAAACTGTCTACCGTTTACACTCGAACACAGTGCTATGTAAGGGAGTAAAACAGTGGTCTAGTTTGTCAAGGCTTCATAAGTCTTTACATAATATGATGTGGAATTCTCGTTTGTTTTCAAACCATTGATTTTGTCATAACAGTGAGGAAATTTTCACATTTTGCTAGAATAGATTTAAATTTTTTTTTTTTTTTTTTAGACATTTAGAGTTGGAATGATGTACCCAATCTGTTCATGTAATAATGAGATAAGGTTTTTATTAAACCAACATAAGTCTGAAAGCACATCATATTAATGAAAATTGTAATATCTTGCCTTACAATGACATTGTCAATCACCTGAATTTTAAAATTTTTATTGTTTCTTTCTTGCTTTTGTTGCCTCATAGCAAAATAGTTTTTGAGAAAGTTTTTGAAATAATAAGAGTTCAAGTTCCCTTCCGTTCATGCAGATAAACTGAAACCAGCCTTGCGGGAGAAGATGCCCATGCAGTAAACTTGGAATGGTTGAAAGGGTTAACAGGACCTTGAAAGTTACTCAGATCATGCTTTCCATGGCTGAAGAATGATTTCCCAGGAACTGCTCTCCCTTGACGGAGGTCAATGCTCTCCCAAGTGCCCACATGACATGAACAGGGAATAGATCTCCCGTTAAAAGAAATGACTTTAAATTTTAAATATTGAGCTGCTGCAGTAACATTTCCAAGATCATTCTTACTGTGAAAATGAATTTGTGACAGCATTCAAAGATGCATGCTTTGGTTAATTGTTTTTCTAGATTTAGATTTTTTCCCCTTCTTTTGACAGAAATATGATGGCCTGATTGTGAGATCCGCCACCAAGGTGACAGCAGAAGTGATCAATGCTGGAACTAACCTGAAAATCATTGGCCGAGCCGGCACCGGTGTTGACAACATTGACTGCAATGCAGCTACACAAAGAGGGATTATTGTTATGAAGTAAGTCGATACTTGTACTAAGAAATAACTGAGAAAGAAAACAATTAAGGCACATTTCATACTGGTGTTTTTCATGAAGTGAGTTGGCACGGGTCATTGGCTCTGTCTTGTAACTGTTTATTGACTCGGCTTCTTTGGCCTCATCCGTTTGATGTGATTGCCTCATGTATTGACCCTGCATCTCCTATCCAATGTCCTTGTTTCACCATTGATTTTTTCTGTCCCAGTATGTATTTTGCCCATTCATTAGCTCTGTCTTGCTGTCCTGGCCTACGTCTTCATCCAATGGCTCCTTGCTGTCCATCTTTTGCCTCATCTCGTGGTCAGTTGGCCCTGTGTTGCCATCCATTGGCCTCATCTCACTATCAATTTGTTAAAAACAACTATATATCGTTTTGCTAAAAGCGTATGGAAAAAAAGGACTAACAACTGAAATACTTTGCTTTCATATTAATATGTCATGGTAACACATTGTCCCTATGATCAATTTTTGACACCGCAGTCCTTTATTTAATTAATACATAGATTGATTAGTTGATTATCTGAAATAGCTTGCTTTTACATTATTACATGTCATGGCAACACATTATCTTTGAGATCAGTTTTCGACTGTGCAGGCCCTTAATTGATAAAGTAATAGACTATTTAATTAATTGTCATTACAGATTACTTGTACTTTTCTTTCATTGTGACTGGTTATCTAATAACAAAATGAGTAATTTTTAAAGGATGAATTTAAGTTTTCTTTGAAAGAAATTCTTTTTGCTCTGAGCTCAGCTTCTACGAATCCAGGAAAATGTGAATGGAAATCATGATCCATTTGTTTCCCCTTCCAGCACACCTGGAGGAAACACCCTGAGTGCTGCTGAACATACCTGTACTCTGATCATCAGTCTGACAAGGTAAGCTACACCACTGTGTTCCATGGGTGAGCGGACTTGGAGCCTGATACTTTCTCCCATGCAGATGGCGACTCTCTGGTTGCATGTTCACCATCTGCTCATCAGCCCTGATGTGGCCCTCTGCGGTCGGCTGGGCTATAAGCAACATTATCTTATCTTATCATCTGCTCATGCCAAGTTTGGCAGGCTGTTTAGATCACTACCAGCTCTTGGACAGGAATCCCAGGTCACAGATATGATGAGTTGGAGCTGGGGCGTTCAGTGTGTGCAGATTCTTCAAGGACTTTCAGTGGTAGGCACTGGAGGTCGTTTCCCTCCAGAATGGGATGCTCACACAGTTCCACTTAATAATTATGTAAATTCATTAGTAGGTAGAAGAGGATGGGGATGGGAGAGGCTTAGTAAGTGTTCAGAGATTGAGATCAGATCAGCAGTGCAATATTTTCTCTAGTGGTTTGCCTTGTGATGGCATGATGACTTGATACTGATAGTTTATTCTTGTTGTGGAATGCTGATGCTAGGAATGAATTGGAGTAGGCCTTGGTTTTGCGATTTGTATTAAATGGAGTCGCTCTGTTCCCTCCAACCCTCCACCCCCTTCCCAGTCCCCACACACAAAAATCCCTCGGGATAAACTGAAGCAGATAAACTGAAGCAGAAGAAAGAGAGCATGCTGTTGAATAAAACGGTGCTCTTGAAAGGGAATGCCACAGCACTTTAAATTAGTTCGAATTCCTGTGATTCAGGTAGTTTGCTATAATTGCTTAGTGTTTGTTTCTGTAACAGCTGTTGCATGTGTTCACAGCATTGAAGTGTGAGTGTGTGTGTTTGTGTGTGTTGTGTACAGTGTAGTATTTTGTTGTAGTAGTAGAAGTAGTGGTAATAGTAGTAGTAGTAGTTGTAGTAGTAGTTACTGTTGGTGGTGGTTGTGTGTGTGTGTGTGTGTGTGTGTGTGATATGTGCAACCACCAGCCATGTGCTGTGCTGTGATTAAGCTGCGAGACTGCAGATTGGAAGGTCCTGGGTTTTAGTCCCATCAGACATATTTTTATGTGGGATTTTTCAGCCCATACTGGCTCTCGCTGAGAACCGAGTGTGCTGTAGGCTAAACATAGAAGACTGGACCAACCAGTTGAGTTTCATCCCATTAATTGATGCATCTTTTGAGACTGTTGCTGTAAATTCCTGATCAGTGCTGCAGGTGTCTGCGTCTCTCAGACCGGGTTGACTCTGGGATACTTTGTGAAAGGAAGCATGCAGTTTGTCGTCTCATACTAGAATGGAATTCCGTAAGTTCCTTTATCGTTACTGACCATTAAGGAAAAAAAGTACCAGGCCCAGTAGGATCTTTTTATCTGTTTTTGAAAAATTATTCATTTATGTATTTATTTTTTGGTTGTCTTGACTTCCATGCCACCCCAGTGGGGTTGCGCCTATGTCGCTCATTCAGGATCCCTGTCCACAGCCACAGCCTGGCTCATCCCGCCACAGCCCCAGCACTGGCACTTCACAGGGAGCACTAGGTGTCAAGTCATGAGGCAACCCACCGAAGGAGACACTGTACTGCTGCTGAATCATTTCAGTGGTTCAGTGGTGCCTCTCCTGATCTTACATTGGCAGGATGCCACTTTTTAAGCTCCCTATTGACGACAATAATTGCTTTGTCTTGGAACTAGCGAGAGTGAGCTCTCCCTCTATCAATAGGATTTTATGTTTTGCACTCACGGTGACCTCGGTTTTACCGTCCTCTTCTTTACAGTACATGTGGTGACTTTCTGTAAAAGTTGTTAATATCGGAAATTTGATGGGGACTACTGCTACAAAAACAAGGTGGCACCTTGTCAAGGGAATGTTTTCGTACGCAGGCTACATGATTTAATGGCTATTGTTATCAATGGATGCCTTACAATGTGGTTTTCTGTGTATGTTGGATCAGAACAGGCTCTGTTGAATACTACCAGAGTGACTTGACAGTAGAGCAGGGTTTCCTGTGGTGGGATGCCTCACAATGAATTGATATTGACTGCTCCCTTTGGACTGCTAGTGCTGAGTCGCTAGCAGGACAGATCTGGATGTTGGTGTGTGTAGGGTAATCAAGAGTGAGTAGCACGGGAGTATTACGTAGCTCAGAAGATATGAAGACGAAAAATGAATAGAGATAGAGGGAAGGGGGTGAGAGAGAGAGGGGGGAGAGAGAGAGGGAGAGAGAGAGAGAGATAGGAAAGTATGTGTACACATGTGTGTATGTTTATATTAAGACATGTTGCCAAAATACAACTAATGCCTGTTATTTGTTCTTCTGTTAACAGAGATTTGGCGAAAGCTGCACAGTCGATGAAAGAGGGCCGATGGGACAGGAAAGCATTCATGGGGATTGAACTTAATGGCAAAACCTTGGCCATCATCGGGTTGGGCCGTATTGGGCGGGAAGTAGCCCTGAGAATGCAGTCCTTTGGGATGACGGTGAGACATCTTGTTTCAATCCAGCCGCACATATCCATGAACAGAGGATCTAAGCAGTATTAATAATATGTTTTCATTGCAACAGAAATATAACTTTTTTCCATCATATATATAATATATATATATATATATATATATATATATATAATATTTATATATTTATATATATATATATATTGTGTGTGTGTGTGTGTGTGTGTGTGTGTGTACAATAAACTAATAAATTCCAAGGATAAGTACCGAGCACCATTTCCAGCAACTTACAGAGCAGCTTGGTGTTGCATATATATATATATGTATATATTTACTCGGTCTGACTTGTTTTCAATCCTCGTATGCTTTGTCCAGACCATTGGCTTTGACCCATTATCGGCGCAGAGGAAGCAGCAGAATTTAAACACAGAGTGGCTACCCTTGGAGCAGATCTGGCCTCGAGCAGACTTCATCACAGTGCACACACCTCTCATTCCTGCCACCACCAGTGAGTCATCAGCAGAAGTTCTGAGGAACGAATGTGATGTCATCTTTACTGTTTGACATTTCAACAGATCCTTCAGATTGCAGGATAGGCTGCATGTTGAACTTTTTTTAATGTTGCCTAAGTGAAGGCATTTCAGATGCGGCCATAAACTGCTTAAAGCCGTGTGGCTCAGTTATATAAATCTGAATTAAAAATTTGGTAGTGATCAATGTTCCTTATAACACACAACTGGGAATACTTAACACATAGAATTTTTTAGTTAGATGCACAGACTTTTCAATAGAGGATCCCAGGATGCACGTTTTATTTTAGTTCATGAGTACGGTAATTTTTTTGCAGCTTTGTTCAAAGTCAAAAGTTGCAAACTTTTCAAAAGATGTCGTGACTTCGGTTTTGTGAACGAACGCAGTCAAATGCTTCAACTTTAGATTTGCGGCCACTGAGTATCCAGGTCTTCACATCGGAAAGAAGAAATCATGGTTTTTATTTAGTGGCTCTTTCACACCACAAACTTGATGGATGCAAGCAAGAGTTGGTCTCCGATTTTGTTCAAAAGATCAGCTTGTTCTCTTCCTCGGTGCTCCTTGTGAGGAGATTGACAAAAGTAGTAGTATGGCCTAGGGGTACTGCCATGATGTTTGTCTACCTTGTTTCAATTTTGTTGAATTTTTGATGGGCAAAATGGCAATAGCGCTCATACTACCACCAAGGCCGTGGATCTAAAAAGGCTTGTATGCATGTTAAATATCATTCCATTGTTGAAAGAGTAGGTCATTGTGTGCTGGTGAATATGGATGATTGAAACATTTGATATATGCACACTAGCATGGCTGATTCTTCAACATTTTTAAGTTGGCTGCCTTCAGCAAGCAAAATTAGAATGCCATGACGGTTAACTGTTGCAGTTACAAAGAGCGACTCCATCTGTATTTTATGGCGATGCAAGTGTGTTGCATACTTTGGAAAGAAGATTCAGCAAAGTTCTAGATTAGTGGCAAGATTTGGGGAGAAAATCCTGTTTTTAGACCCCCCCCCCCCCCTTCCTTCCCCTTTTCCTTACCTTTTGTTCTTTCCATGGAGAACAGTCTATGTTCAACAACTTTAACATTTTCTCCATGGGAGAAAGAAATGTGAAGGGTAGGTGGGCTGTAAACTAGGATTGACCTATTTTTGTTTGTTTCTATAGCTTTTGGTTTGAAAGCAGCTCCCATAAGTGATTGTTTATGTTGGAACCTGTCTTAGTGCTGTGTTCCTTGATGTTGGGCAGCAGAACGAATGTGTTGGTTTAGCATTTTTGTATCATTAAAGATTTCTTCAAGTGTTTATTTTAAAAGAAGGGACCCTCAGATTTCACCAAAGGACCTTAGGATTTTTAAGAGAGGGTCCCATGGAACATTGATCGAGATAACTTCTTGTTTGGGGGGGGGGGGGGGGGGGGGGGGGGTGTTATTCATTGTGGTACAAGGGAAATAACTGTGCCATGCTGTTTGGTAATTTGGCTGGAAAGGTTATCTGACTGCGGAGGCAGTATACCATTTTATATGAAACTACTACATGACTCGGAAGCAATGTTAGTTTTGGTCAACTTGATTTCAAATCATTGTGATGCTCCCAATAAAAATGACATCAATCAAGTCTTAAACATTGTGGCCAATATCTGTTTCAGATCTGATCAATGATGCTGCTTTTGCCAAATGTAAGAAAGGGGTGTGTGTAGTGAACTGTGCAAGAGGGGGCATCATTGAAGAGGCAGCCCTCCTGCGAGCACTGGAGTCGGGACAGTGTGGTGGGGCTGGACTTGATGTCTTCTGTGAGGTAAACTGACTTGGTCAATGGTTAAGACTTCCTTGAAAATGTGTGATAGGTTATAGTCATCGGGATCAATGGCTAGGCTTCCTTGAAAATATGCTCCTACTGGTTGGTCATCAGGCACTGTAATTGGCTGAAACATATTTGTTATAGGTTTCCTGGACATTGGATGGAATGTGAGTGTGGTTTGAAATCTGGCCATTAAAAGATGTGTGCACGGAAATGGGAAAGACTTGGTTCCCACATTGCAGCAGTGATTGTTGGAGTTGCGTAGCATCATGCAAATGATCTTGCTGGCTGAGCGTGTCTTTCACTATACTTTGCTGAAATATTTAGAAGAAGAGTCGGTGTTCCTCACCACAAGGATGAGAGATCCAGCATTTTAGAGTAGCTAATTGAACTTCCTTTACTCAGTTAAAGAAATGAAAATCTAGTTTAACGGTGTGTGTGTGTGTGTGGTGTGTGTGTGTGTGTGTGTGCTCACGTGTGTTTGTGTACTCGTATATGTGTGTGTGTGTGTTCATGTGCGTGCTTATGCGTGTGTCAGTCTTGTGTGCATGCGCGCGCATTTGTACAAGTGTGCAGCTACTCTTGGCTGCATCTGTAAGCACCTATAACACATACTCTCACATATAATGAAAAGATTGATTTGAATAATGTATAAAGGTTTAAAGTTGGTGCATGTGATGGTCAGGAACCCCCCAAAGACCTGAGTCTGGTGCAGCACCCCAAAGTGACGGCCACCCTCACCTGGGAGCTAGCACCAAGGAGGCACAGAGTCGGGTGGCTGTGGAAATTGCTGAGCAGTTTGTTGACCTGGTTCAGGGGAAGAAGCTGTTTGGTGCGGTCAGTAGGCCCAGTGTTTTGCTTGGTGATGGGATGTGTAAATTTTGAAGGCTATCGAGCATAGACTGACAAAAGTTAAACTTGCATCTATATACACCCTCTCATGCTCACACACACATAATATGTATACACACACACGCACACACCACATGTGCATACACACACGCGCACACTTGCATACACATATATGCAGGCATGTATGCAGCAAACACACGCACACACACACACACACACACACACACACACACACACACGCACACACACTTTCACTCGTTCTTAAGACGCAGACCCTTTTTAATTTCTCCTAGGGCTGAAATCCACCTCTTCATTTTTTGGTGCTTCACGCTGTCCTCTTCATCTGCCAAAAAAACAAAAAGTGAAAAAAAAACCAACCACCATTTCCACCACTAGCTATTTTTTTCCCCAACCAGTCTCTTACACACCATGCATGGTCTGTATGTTCTTTTACAAATAGACATATTCTTGCTGATTTTAGTGTTTTGACATTTGATACAAAGTGTCTGGGTTTGTTAATGTTCTAATGTGTGGTGTACTGGCACACTCACTCTGATAATGTGCTGCTTATACAAAGAAAACAACATATGAAACAAAAGACTTAATTGTTTTCTTTCATTTCAGTTTTTCCCAAAGAGAGAGAGAGAGAGAGAGAGAGGGAGAGAGAGACAGAGAGAGAGCGAGCGATAGGGAGGGAGGGAGACAGACAGACAGACAGACAGATGGACATAAGACACAGACCCAGAAACGGATAAATAATGAAACTGATACAACATTATAACTTGAGAATGTAGGAAACAAAGTGTGGATGTTGAACACTATGCTACACTACACTACACCATACTACAACAAAACTGTACCTGCATATTAAATCATCAGTGCACAATCAAAGTACATGTATTCATATGATGATAGTGACATTGTCCCTGCTCAGAACCTGATCAGCGCATTCAGTTGATGACCATAGTAATCATGATGTTCGCAGATCAACGCTCCAGCCTTGAGCAACGCCCTCAGTGCAGACACGCAGCCCTGGGTGAAGCTAGGGGAGAGTCTGGGTGTCCTTGCCACTCTGCTGGCATCGGCCCTGCCACTGACTTCCAGCTGCAAACCGTTGGTCAGTTCAGTCAGAGAGCAGCCATACTTAATATATGGACAAGCGGACAGTGGAAATACAAATACAGTACTACATAAAAACTTTGTTGCATATCCACACTGTACTCTGTATCTTACATACACATGCAGAAAGTAAAAAAACTTGCTTTACTTTGCTTTCATTTTACATCTATTCAGAAAATGTAAACTTTTTGCTTTCATTTTACATTTTTTCAGAAAATGTAATATCTGATTATCAGAAGTGCAGGTATTAAGAGTAGCTGTATCTTGGCAAAACAGTGATTTTAAAAGACTTACCTTTTTTGCCGTTTCATATGTGCCACTTTGGTGGCATCTGTCCCATGCTGCTCACTCCAGCTCCATGTCTATAATCTGTCCAGGCTTGCCCCACCACAGCCTGTACACAGCAAACCACAGGGTGCTAGCAGCGTCAAGTAGTCTTGAGGCAATCCACTAGAGAAGACTGCACTGCTGCTGAATTGCTGTGGTGGTGTTCAGTGGTGCTCGTTCTGATCCATTGTATGCAATACATGTACAAAGCCCCATACTGACAATGGTAATTAGTTAGTCGCAGAGCCAGCTTGAGTGAGCACTCCTCCCCCTGACTTTCCCCGTGATTTTGCCGATTCTGGCGACCTTGACATACACATGCTATGGAGTTCTGTTGCTATGGAGTTCTATTGTAGTCCAAGACTGCATGACGGGGGTGTACTTGATGCAAATCCTGGCGTCAACCAGGCCTGAGAGATGCAGACACCTGCAGTGCTGGTCAGGAAATTTGAGCAACACTCTTCGGCGATGCAACCATCAACCAGGGAACTCAACTGTGTGGCTCCATAGCAAACTCAGCTCTTTGTTGGGGCTGGTTAGAGGAGGAAAATCCCAAAATAAATGGCTCTGAATGGAATTGAACCCATGACCTTTCTTTTGGGAGTCTGCAACACTAACTGTAGCTCACCATGTTCTTGAAGAGTTTTTAGTCACCTGTCCCCAATCTCTTGTGGAACCAACATTAGACTGGTGCATGTGTGTGGGGATGTGTTGTATATTTATTTTTTTCATTTGCAAGTTTTGATTCACGCTTTAATATCGATATCAATCCAGTACAGATCAGGGCAATCAAAGTAGGGAAGAATCACTATAGTCTCTTAAAAGTGAAAGAAAAAAAAAGGCAGTTACCAGTCTTTTGGGTATAGCCAATATGTTGATGCGGGTAAACATTGTTGGTTGAAATGGATATTTGTGATGAACAGAAATTAAGCCCATATGAGAAATGTGTGAAAACACATACATCATGATTGTCGCAGGGGCAAGTCTTAACAAGGCAGGATCGTACTTGAGTGCTGCACTGTTGGCCGGTTACCTGCGTTCGTCCAAGGTATCGGGAGGGGATGCAGGGACCTGTCTCAACCTGGTCAATGCTCCTGTGCTGGCCAAGGGAGCTGGCCTGCAGGTACAGTGGAACTTAATGCGTTAGAACTGCCAGTGACCCTTCTCTTCAATGATCTGTGGTGCATTCCATGTCATGTACCACTCGCTGTGAAACATATTCTTTTAGAGTGTTGAGACTTGCATGATTTGAGACATGAACACTTTACAGCAGACTCCATGAAAATTTTGTTCAGAGATGTCCCACCTGATGTGATCTTTGAATTTCTGAAAGAGCTTGACATTTTTCATGTGATCTAAGATTTTATGGAGGAAAGATTTTTAACTAAATTTCCGGTGTGTTTTTAGAAAGTGTGTTTTGAAGGGTTAAGTTAATTAAAAAGAAATTTGTTATTAATGACTTGTGAGTTGACTTCAGCGCGGGGACAGCCCTGATATGTCCCTTTGCAGTCAGCTGGGCTATAAGTAACTTTATCACACCTTGCCTCTCTTCAATGACTTTGATGTTCATGGCGACTGCTCTTTGTGATGAGTACCTCCTACTTTGTTTATGACTACGTATTGTAGTCGCTTTAGAATGAATAATATCGCTGGAAATTAGGCCAGTTTTTCTCTTGTCTACTTTTCTCATTGATTTTGTTGATTTGTGTGTGTGTGTGTGTTGCCATTTTATGTGGTTAAGTTGCAGTTGCTAAAGTAATTTTGGTAAAATGTTATTTTGAAATTCTTCATTATGATCTTTGTCAGCCAAGTACCATTGGACACATATAGTCTGTGAACAAGTGATTGAACAACAGGCTGTGACCAGGTGATTAACAGATCTTTGTTTTAATCAGGTGTCCACTAAGAGCGATGCAGGAGATGTGCCCAGTGTAGGGGTGTGCATCAGCATGCAAAGTGGGAACCTGCGGTTGAGGGGCACAGTAGCAGCAGGAGTTCCAGTGTTGACCAGCATTCAGGACTGCAGCTTTCCCCTTCCTGCAAGTCTTCAGGGACCCGTTTTAGTCTTCAGTGCCAGTCCCTCGCCTACTCTTCTGCCTACTGTTATTGGTAAGTGATTCATGGGCGACAGAACTTCACACATGTATTTAAATGACTTTTGGTCGATTAAACGTACACATGCAGTGTATCAACTCGACTCTCGTATGCGATGTGTTAACTTTATCCTTTTAACTTCACCTCATTTCAAATACCAGCACAAAAACGACCATCAATTTTTTTTGGGGGGGATTGGTTTTTGCATTTAGCTCCCAAAACAGAATGCCAGAACAGACATATTTTCCCCTTTAAGAATTATAAAAAAAACTTGCCATCAGCTTGTTTACAAATTTTTTGATGCATGGCAAACTTTTATACATTCAGTGAATGGACATTGCATGTTTCCAGTGATGATGAATGTGGATGTTTCAGAATCTGTCGGAAAAAGCGGGGGATCAGTGGTGGGAATGTCAGTGTCTAACGTGGCCAACTCCAAGATTTATGGGGTGCTCAACTTGACCGCAGCCCTTGGCAACGGCTTGGAAGCACTGAAAGCTGTCATCACCAGCGCCAGTCAAGCAAATCTTTGAAATGTTTTGTTTGACTAGGATTTGAAAGACTTATGTCCAACCCATCAAATAAGGCTCTTCTTGACAGGACTGAAAGACTGCATTTTTGAAGTTCAGAACCTGTGGTTTTCAAAGAGATTGGATTTTGAGGTTAGAAATCTGTACAGTTGATTGGGTTTGAGGTTGAAAATCTGTACATTTCTAAGAAATTTGATTTTGAGGTTCAAAATCTGTACCTTTCGAAGGGATTGTATTTTGAGGTTGAGAATGGGAATCTGTGCCTTTCAACAAGAGACCCAGTTACTGTTTATACTGGCAGTCTTTGATAAAGAATGTTATGCTCCATTTTCTTGAACAGTAAACACTGTCATTTGGTACATTTTAATTTGTATATTAAGAGAAAGAAAACTTAAGACATTTTCTATGGATAATGAAGAAGAAAGGATGAGTTGTAGATTGGGTGTTAATTTTGTTGTTTTTTGGTCATCATGTTTCCTTCAGATTTATGAATAGTTGCACATTTTATTAAGGCAAAGTTAAGTACTGTGTTCATGCAATAAATCAACAAAAAAATATTACGCAACAAAATGATTTTTAATCATCATTTTATCCACTTCTAAAAAATGTCCGGAAAGAAAGTATGAAAAGAGTGCGATGATGCATTTTACCAAATCCCTGTTTGTATATAGTTCCCATTGTCTTTAATAGATGTTGGTGTGGGAAAAGTTTAATAATTTTAGCTATCAAAGTATAACCACATGTTCATATATGACCACAGTTGCTCATAGGCCAGGCGGAGTGGCGTTTGTCATCCTCTACTGGTCCCATTTGAGAGTCGTTTTAACAGCACAGTGCAAGACATTGGCGATTACTGCATTGCACCTTTTTGCTAGGAATAAGGTTTTACACAGTCATGATCTCGTGTATTGTGTGAATTATTGACAATAAAAAAAAATTACATATAAGCATACCGAGTGACTCGAGTTTCCATGACATGAACAGCTACAGTGAATGAGCTAAGGAAAGAGGAGTCAGATGTGGCTTTCGGCACAAGTGACCATAGAGACGAGCAATTCTGAGTAATTGCATTCGACCAGATGTTCATAAACAGTAAATCTAAGTTACTGCACCACACAACAGACATCTTGTGTGTGAAGTAACTATTTGGGAGTGGAGACTGCACCACGATACCAAGACATTGACACTGTCCAGGATTTCATGTTGCGTGTTGGTGTCTCTTCTGACCGATACTAGGTCATTTCTCCAAGTGTCTTTATGTTTTATTTCATGTTTTATTTTGCTTGTAACAAGAAGTGTATCTTACCCACTTGCTGATCATGTTCTGCCATTTTATTTTCTCAAATAAAACTTTTTTCCCCAATGCAGCCTTTGTTCTTGATTGAGAATCTTTGTTTGACATTTGGACCCTCATGCAGAACCTGACAGGTACATCCACAACTGAATACGAAGAAAGGAAAAACAAGGAAATGGCACTGCTTGATATTTATTCTTTCTTTAATCTGTACTCTTTTGGGTAGACTTGAGAGAGGCAAAAGGTTTGCAACAAATCCATATTTCCATAGCACAATCTCTCAACTTCATTTCTATTCCTATTATGCAATATCTGTGTGCCCCCCTCTACCATCATTTAAAAAAAAGGCTTTTGACACAGAACATCTAATTCTTAAAACTGGCTATATGACCTAGTAAACTTAAATGAGTGAAAATCACAGAGTATGGAAACATATCAAGTAAACTTAAATGAGTGAAAATCACAGAGTATGGAAACATATCAAGTAAGTAAAGAGTTAGTTATTGATGACCCCAAGTTCATTGTTTAAAGATCTTTTGCAGACCAACACGAAAGAGTTGTCAATGCAATGAAAGACTGTAATAAAGATGATTTCTGTCAGATCAACACGGAAGAGTTATTGATGCAATGAAAGAATCATTAAAGATCTACAGCCATGTAAAAGCATGCAAGATAATTCTGAATTCCACTTGCACAAGATTCTTCAGACGCTGGATATATATTTATTAACAATTGCAACAATGATGAAACACAACCTGCAGCTGGATGTTTTGTTTTGGCAGTTTAATGATTTCTTTTTGCAATACCAAACATACCCTGGAAAAAACCATGTTAAATACATTGCAATTAAATTAACTTTTCTTGCCAAGAATTAACTCTTGAAAACAATCTCCAAGAGGACGCCTGTCAGAATAACGATGTAGGAAAAACACTCATACCTCACTCCAAAGATTCCGTGAGCTGCATCTCCCTCTTGACTATCTTTTACGATCATGCATTTCATGTACAGTCGAGCACAATTTACCCAAATACGGATGTCAAGCTTTGAGTTAACGGGAATGGATTGACTGGTCCCAAATGCATTATCTGGCCAATCGACAAAAAATTTCAGACCATTTACTTTTTCGGCAACATACATTTGACTGCATGTGCTTTGCAGACAGCACTTGTTGTTGCTGTACTTAAACATCTAAATCCCATAGACTGTTAAATTAGGGCTTGGCAGCATGGACAGCTGAGCCCAATCCTTTCCTTCTGCCACCTTAACCTTCCCTGTACTGAACTGAATTGTTAAGATCTGCATCAGTGCCTGAATGTTGTTAACACCAAACTGGATCAGTTGTGTAGATGCCTTTTTGACTTGGTCAGCTGGATCTCCGTACAAGTTTAAAAGAACATAATGCAAAACAAAGAATATGATGCAAAACCTGGGTCAGGGGTGAAAAGTTGCTTACCACTGAAGTACTGAAGCTGTGTTGAATGGTCAACTTAGGATTAACCCTTCAGTGTCCCCTGTGGCAGTGAATAGTCCAGCTGGCTAAGTTCACCAACGGTGGCAAAAGAGTTAATTAAAAAGTGTCCACAGTACAAGGGTTGTTCACTCGATGGGCCTCAGCAATTTTTGCCTTCTCCCCTTTTCATTTAGTCTCATTCCTCACCCCTTTCTCCACCATCTCTGAATTTATTAATCACCGATGATTGAACATGATTTCTTTTCATCATTATCTTATTCATTACTTGTGTGTGATGTATTTTAAAAAAAGAATTAGTATTAGAGGAAAAAAAAAGCAACGAGATGTAAATCCCCAAACACTAATCAATCAACATTTACAGATACTTGGTTTTGCCAAAAACGGAATCTATGCAGTGGGAAAAAAATGCACAACTTGCTGCATAATTCAATGAAAAATATCTACTATAATAAATATGCGATGAAAAGGCACAAAGTCACATACTCACAAGTACCAATACGCAGATATGCATATACATTACACTTTTTCCATTATTCATTCAAATACGCAGATATGCATATACATTACACTTTTTCCATTATTCATTCAAAGGACTGACTTGCAGAGTTATTGAAAAGTTACAATAGGAATACTAACACAAAACCAGCTGCAAGTAACCCGTAATCTATACAATATGAAACGGAACAATGAATTTTTGACAAAAATGTCGTCACAGGTATCAGCCCTATAAAAAAACAAAAACTCCCCTAGGATGGCTGACAGCTGCTGTGACAAATGGCTGTTATTTGTAACTTCTGAAGAAAGCCCACAAATCCACAAAATAATACTCTCCAGAAGACTGAAATTTTCATGCCTATTATATGAAATATCTGAAGAAAACAAATTTATAGAAAACTCGCTTGTTTGTTTTGAATTATCAATTACATAAGCGTTACTTTGCACCTAGTTCTGTGTGTTCATTTGAAATTGAACTTCTCGTTCCTTTTAAACCAAGGACACCGACTGAAAATCTTCAGATACTGGTTTCTAACTATTCTATATCACTTTTTTTTCACTCTCATGATTAAAAGATGGGATAGAGTTAAGGGTGGGGAAGTGGAGGCAGGCGCAAAGAAATTGAACAATACGCTGAACAGAAAGATGATGAGAGGAATGGGGGAAACAAAGTGCTTCTGGAATAAGACACTGAACATTAACAACACTGTTTCTTGCTGCCAGCTGGACCTCATTTGCTGACAGATGGGCTGTTGACCAATGACATGCGGCATTATGTATCACTGGCTGTCCGAGCACACTCCAAGTCTCCACGTGACACTTCTTTGGCATCACACCTGCCGCGCTCTTCAGACATCTGACCCTAACTTAGGCTTTCTGTTTGCTGAGGCGTTGCAAGAATTCAACAATGGTTCTGGTTGGTCGTCCTGCACACAAAGAATGACAAAACTGCTCTGGAGGAATATGTACATGGCAGATTCCTTGTGAAACGATGCTTGAAAATAGGTAGTCTAAGTCTCTGCTGCAACTTAACAAAACTGCGATTACTGCAACCAGAAATTGTGATTCATGAAAGCTTGCCTACCTTACTCTCTGTGACCTCTCTGTTTTTATGCGGATGAAAAATGTCCTGCAGAATATCAAATGCCCTTGGATAATTGATTTCTCATGTGCAGTACACATGTTCTACAAGACCTATTTTTAGTGTCTCACACCACCTTTCATTATCTTTCTAAAACAAAGTGCTGCTCTTCAATTTATGAAAAAAAAACACAACATAAAACAACAAATAATCCCTTCCTCCCACCAAAACAAAAACGGTGAAAAGCGTAAAGATTTGCTCTCTGACACAAGCATGCACACAAGCACACACACACACACACACACATCTGTAAAGATGTTTACTCATACAATCATGTATTTAAATGCACACACACATGCACGCACGCATGTGCACACACACACACACATACACACACCTCTGTAAAAATGGTCACTCATACAATGATGTATCTGCATGCACACACACAGTTTCAGTCTCTGTACCTGACATTCCTTTGTTGAGGTATGGCACCTCATCTTTGTTCATCAGGACACCTGCAATGTCCAGATGTACCCAGTGCTTGCCTGTCACGAACTCCTGCAAGCAAAAAGAGACCACAGCGATACATGACAACCAGGCAAAACAAAATGATATTCCAGCCAATTGCCACACATCTAAGATATGGATACTAGCAGCAAGGTTGAAAAGCTACCTTTCCATACCGAAATCACCTGTTATGAAATGTGCGTTTAGTATGATGAATGTCCCTGTCTTCATCACAGTGCAGTGGCATGGACTTGAAATAGAAAGACAAACACAAACAATTACAATGGAAATGCATCTTTTCTTATCGTAAGCAAAATATAATACATAAAGACGGAAGCTTCTGGACCAGATAGCTATGGAACGAAAAGGAACGCAACAGGCTCCTAGAACCAAGCATGCATGGAAGGGTAATCTCTATGCCAATCTGTATATAAAAGCATTGCTCAAAGGAATATTTCCACCTGTCACTTGGGGTGGTCTAGGGCCATGTACCAAACAGCCTTTGAAAGCAGCAGCTTGTCTGTGTTCAGTAGCAAACACTGACGCCACACAGCTGGTCTCAAGTCTTCAAAAAATAGGATGCTGTGAGGGAGGCTTGGGCACAGAGATTGAAACTGAGACTTGGGCACAGAGACTTAAACTGAGGCTTGGGCACAGAGACTGAAACTGAGGCCTGGGCACAAAGACTGAAACTGAGGTTTGAGCATGTGGCTGAAACTAAGGATTAAGCACAGAGACTGAAACTAAGGATTAAGTACAGAGACTGAAACAGAGGCTTGGGCACAGAGACTGAAACAGAGGCTTGGGCACAGAGACTGAAACTGAGGCTTGGGCACAGAGACTGAAACAGAGGCCTGGGCACAGAGACTGAAACAGAGGCTTGGCACAGAGACTGAAACAGAGGCTTGGGCACAGAGACTGAAACAGAGGCCTGGGCACAATGACTGAAACTGAGGCTTGGGCATGGAGAGTGAAACAGGGGTGTGAGCATGGAGAGTGAAACAGAGGCTTGGGCATAGAGAGTGAAACTAAGGCTTGAGCATGGCGAGTGAAACTGGGGCTTGGGCATAGAGAGTGAAACTAAGGCTTGAGCATGGTGAGTGAAACTGGGGCTTGAGCATGGAGAGTGAAACCGAGTCATAGTCATGGAGACTGACACTGAAGCTCGGGCATAGAGACAGAAAATATGGCTTGGGCAAGGAAACTAAGACTGAAGCTTGGGCATGGAGACTGACATTGAAGCTTGGGCATGGAGACTGACACTGAAGCTTGGGCATGGAGACTGACACTGAAGCTTGGGCATGGAGACTGAAACTGAAGCTTGGGCATGGAGACTGACACTGAAGCTTGGGCATGGAGACTGAAACTTGGGCATGGAGACTGAAGCTTGGGCATGGAGACTGAAGCTTGGGCATGGAGACTGACACTGAAGCTTGGGCATGGAGACTGACACTGAAGCTTGGGCATGGAGACTGACACTGAAGCTTGGGCATGGAGACTGACACTGAAGCTTGGGCATGGAGACTGACACTGAAGCTTGGGCATGGAGACTGACACTAAAGCTTGGGCATGGAGACTGAAACTTGGGCATAGAGACTGAATCTGAAGCTTGGGCACAGAGACTGAAACTGAGGCTTGTGCATGAAGACTGAAACTGAGGCTTGGGCACAGAGACTGACACTTGGGCACAGAGACTGACACTTGGGCACAGAGACTGACACTTGGGCACAGAGGCTTGTGCA
>CM031597.1:102080038-102082538 GCA_018398815.1 Conus ventricosus | reverse complement strand
CATGTCTCTATGTTACCTGTCAGTACAAGCAGCATGTCTCTATGTTACCTGTCAGTACAAGCAGCATTTCTGCAGCATGTCTCTACGTTACCTGTCAGTACAAGCAGCATGTCTCTATGTTACCTGTCAGTACAAGCAGCATGTCTCTCTGTTGCCGGTCAGTACAAGCAACATGTCTGTGTGTTATCTGTCAGTACAAGCAGCATGTCTCTATGTTACCTGTCAATACAAGCAGGATGTCTCTGTGTTACCTGTCAGTACAAGCAGCTTGTCTCTGTGTTACCTGTTAGTACAAGCAGCATGTCTCTGTGTTACCTGTCAGTACAAGCAGCATGTCTCTGTGTTACCTGTCAATACAAGCAGCACGTCTCTCTGTTGACTGTCAGTACAAGCAGCATGTCTCTGTGTTACCTGTCAGTACAAGCAGCACGTCTCTGTGTTACCTGTCAGTACAAGCACATGCCTGTTAGTACAAGCGGTACCTCTCTGTGTTACCAGTCAGTACAAGCAGCCTATCTCCGTATCACCTGTTAGTGTTGCCATATCCAGTACAAGACTAGGCTTGAAGGTTTCAGCGTAACACAGTGTGTCTGCCAGTATCAGTCGGCCTTCTGCATCCGTGTTGTCGATCTGCAATGATTACAAAGACACTGTGCAGAATGTAGCACTTATGTGTTTGCTTGGGATGGGTGGACGAACACTCTGGATTAATAAGCTAATGTCGGATTTGTTAAAATCCAAAACCACTTCTTTCATTAGTAGGTGCTCTGTATGTGTATGCTGGATCTGAACAGTGACTCAAGAACGATGCAGTGTCTCCTCAGATGGGTTTCCTCATGATGACTGACAATGCCTGTTTCCTGTGGACTGCCAGTGATGAGACTGTGACAAGAGGAGCCTGTGCATGGCTGTGTGTGGGGTGGATGGAATGTATGGGTGGGCGTAATGCCACTGACGAGTGTGGAAAATGAGGGGGAAAAAACGTCATCATATATGGCGCAATGATGGCTGATATATCTGTGACAAACTGAACTCTGTGTCAGAAGGTCTGTTATCTCACACATCATCAGAGAAATCACAGGCAGAGTGACTTAAATCTGACCACACTTCGAGAGTGCTGCAACAAATCTTGTCTTGTCATTCTGGTCTAGTTCCTTCAGCGTGAAGATTTTGATATTGCTTCTTGTCACATCTTAAACCACAAACTTTTGGCTGATATTCGTTCAATATACTGCCATCTGTAAACATCCATCATCTGTGATATTGCTTCTTGTCACATCTTAAACAACAACCATCTGGCTGATATTCGTTCAATATACTACCAGAGATAGTGGAAAAGGGAGATGTCTCACTCGCTATGTGCGCTTACTGCCAGAATTGAAGCCGGCCTGGCCTGCTCGCGCGGCGTGGGCGGAAGGGGGAAACTGCACCACCACCTTCCAGCTGGGAGGTAAAACACGGCGTGTCTCTGGCACCGCTGTACTGGCGCAGTGTGAAAATTGCAGTGGCTGCTGTTTGTTTGTTTGTTTGTTTTTTTTCCAGTTCAGCAAATAGTAAATGCACTGACGAATCTACAGCTGGTGTTGACATATCAGCTTCTTCTGTAAAACAAAAAAACCTCGGCATGAGAGAGAGAGAGAGAGAGAGGAGAGAGAGAGAGAGAGAGAGAGAGAGAGAGAGAGAGAGAGAGAGTTCATATTTTGTGTTTATGTTATTCAAGTTAACAAAATCCAACATTCAAAATGTTCAAAAGCTGAATTCGTTTCTTCTTCCCGGCATCATGAAAGTAATGCTCAATCAGGAAAGCAATTTCAGTCTACGGTTCAAGCTGCAGCGGAAAGTTTCAATCTAATAGCAGAAGGACATAATTACCAGTAGGTGTTTGTGTCTTCTTCTTTGTCATCCGTGGCTGTTTGGCGGTTTGCTGTCCACAGCGGGTGGGCAGTTTTCTTTTCCGTGTCACACTCGATGGAGGATTTGGGACTTTGAAAATTGTTGGTACTGCAGAACTGAGAAGGCCTAATTCTGCCTTTTTGTTGACATTCCAAAACTGGTTGTCCTCAAAGTGCTCAATACACAGGTGACAGTTTTCACTGAGGTACTTTGCTGATCGTTGTCGAAGATCTTCTCGCCGACAGTTCTGTACCCATTGTTGACTTCTGCAATAAGACATTATCCCGATCAACGGACAATCTCGTGTTGCAGTATGATTGACGTTCAGCTGGTTACTGAACAACTGATCACACACACACACACACACACACACACACACACACACACACACACACACACACACACACACAGTGGCACACACACACACACACATGGACACACACACACACACACACACACACACACACACACACACACACACATACAGTGGCCCACACACACACACACACACACACACACACACAGTGGCACACACGCCACACACAAACACACACAACACACACACACAGTGTGCTGACACACACCCGTCACACACATCATGTGTTGC
>CM031597.1:102031383-102069067 GCA_018398815.1 Conus ventricosus | reverse complement strand
TCAATTTTACCAGCTTTTAAACTTTGGGGGTTTGGGGTTTTCGATCCCAGGTATCTTGCCAAAATTTAAAACAGCACCCAACAGTTCCTGCGGGCGATAAGGCCCGGGTCAGTACTGTGTGTTTAAAAAAATGACCCCATCCTAATATTTAATTGTTCAAAAAAAAGGCCTTAAAAAATCTGTGGTGTGTTGGGAAAGAGGAGAGAGAAGAGGGGGGGGGGGGGAAAAAGTGGGGGGGGAAATGGCCGGGAGAGAGAGGAGAAAAGAGGAAGGAGAGAAGAGAGGAGAGAGAGAGGGAGAGAGGAGAGAGAAGATGGGGGGGGGCTCTGTTTGGGAGGTAGAAATAAGGGTTAAAAGCAAAATCGCAGATGTTAAAAAAGTAAATGTAGCTTTAATCGCGGAAATAAAAAAGAAGACAATAAAACTTTTTAACACAAACAATATCCTTTAAAACATCAGCTAACAAATAAAAAAGTAACCTTAAATTTTTTTTTTGAAAAGAAAGTAAGCCCAAAATAATTTTGTTTTAAGGATCAAAACACTGGACATGTTTTATTGTTCAACAATTTCAATTTTAATGGTTTGAAATATATTCAACTAAAAATAAATTTGTGTTAAGCAAGTAATGCTTTTTAATTTTCTACAACTGGAGGCACGTTAATTAAAAAATAAGGAAATCTTTAAAATGGACACATATTTCCAAAAAAAAATTTAAGTCAATCTGTACTGAATTTAGCCAATTTTCCCTTAAGTCTGTAATCAACAACAAAACACACACGCCTGAAAGCCCCAAAAAACACACACACGCGGACAAAAACCCCACACACACACCCACACACACACCACACACACACACACCAAAAATACTCACCCCCCCTTTCGCAAAAAAACAAATAGAATGTGATTTGCTAAAAACACAAGTGTGAAAAAAAAAATAAACAAAAAAGTTTATTATTCAAACGGACTAATTTAAAGGGAAAATCAGGAGGGAAAAAAAAGTTTTGGAAAAAAGAGTGTTTTAGGGATGTTTTATGGAAATTTAAAACAATTTTGTTTCTGTACGGTTTCACATTTTAAAAATTGCCGAGTAAATACATGGTACGATTTTGAAGGTAAGGGGGTTTGGGGGGTGAAAGGACAAAAGCAAAGGGTAAAACCCAAAGGGCAAAAATGAGCAACAAACAATAAGATACATGTGTAACGGGGCACTTAAATTTATTTAAATTCCCGGCAAAGTGTCCTAGCTTAAACGAACGCGGGCAACGCGCTCAAGTGGGCCCCATAGGTTGGTTTTTAAATTAAATTTATTTTCCGGGTGAACTGAATTGAAGGGAAACGGAAAAAAGAGGCGGGGTGGACCATTCCCTCCCAGCCTCATTTACAGATGGGGGACACCGACATACTTGTTCCCGGAGAAGTGGGTTTTTTCTGGGAGCATAAATTTTCTGCCCGGGCCCCAAGTACACAACGGAATTGCTTCCCGAATTAAAACGCCCAAAGTCTCCCAAAATACCTTTTAAGGGGTTTTTTTTTGGGAAACATAAGGGCAACAAAATGAATTCTCCGATAGTTTTTTGGGCCTAAAAGTCTAAGCTGAGGGGTCTAATAAGGGGAATTTTCCCCGCCAGTGACAGTGTTTTTCTTGGGAAAAGGTTTTACCCCCAAAGTCCCCTTTGGGTTAAGTTCAGGGAAGGGAAAGGGGGCGGCCCTGCCCAAATTGCCTGGTTGTTTTAACCCCCAGCCCCGACCCCGTTTGGGGGGAAAAACTTAGCGACGTCCTGGGTTTGTTTCCCTTTAATTTTTAAGTCCCAACTTGATCATTTTTCATTTACTGGCGTTGGGTTTTTTGGGGATCTACATCAAATTCAAACTGTCCCCCTGGCTTTTTTTGGGGCCCATTCCCGCCCTTTTTTGGGTTTCCTTTTCCAGTTTTGATCCCCCCCACGTGTGACCCTCTCTGACCTGAACCTGTCCTCTTTTGATAATCCCTATTACCCTAGATTCCGCTTTTTTTTTCTAATGAAAAGTCTCGGCAGGGAAAAAAAAAACGCCGGGGCCCAACCCCTTTAAAAAAACTTTTCCCGTCCAAAGCCAAAATCCCACGAACCTTTCCCCCGTTTTTAAACTCAAGACAGGGCCCCCCGACAGGGATGTTGGGGGGGCCCTTCCTTTTTTTAAACCCAAATCAACGCCACTGTCTACCCTTTTTGGGTGTGTGGGGGTCCCTTTTACCTTCCCTTTGCATTAACCTTTTCCGCCAAAAAAGAATTTTTTTTCAAATTTTTACTATTTTTCACCCAAAGGAGGGACTGTTGGGCCAGAAAAATTTTCTGAAAGCGACATCCACCGTTTCTGTTTTTTTTTTGGGGGGCAAAAGGCTTTCAATAAAACGGGTTTTGGGGGGGTTTTAAAGAAAGCCATTTCGGTTTGCCATTTTGGGAGGGGAAGGGGGATTAAATTAAAAAAAAAAAAAACTACAACCGACCCCCGGGGTTTCCCGGGACTTGAAAATGACGGCACCACAAAAGGGGGATTGAACATCCGGGTTTTAAAAAAAAAACCCCCAACCGGGTAAAATTAACAAAGAAAAAAAAAAAAATTGGGACCGGGGCCCAAAACTTGTTCGTAAAAGCCGATTTATCAGTTTCATACGGCGTTTTTCTACATCCGGGGTTCACTGGACGATCTTTTGGGGGCGCAAAAAATTGGGGAGAAAGCGTGAAGC
This sequence comes from Conus ventricosus, assembly GCA_018398815.1. Classification (NCBI taxonomy): domain Eukaryota; kingdom Metazoa; phylum Mollusca; class Gastropoda; order Neogastropoda; family Conidae; genus Conus; species Conus ventricosus. The sequence continues at coordinate 102,066,342 of CM031597.1, read as the reverse complement.
AGGCCATCAAATAAAATTTCCCCGATTTTTTGGCCCCAAACCGGGGTTTTAAATTGTTTCCTTTTAGGGGATAAATTTTTGGGTCCTGAAGAGGCTAATTTTGACTGTTTCACTGACCCCCGGAAAGGGGTAGCATCCGCTTTAATGAAGGGTCAGGTTTTTTAAAATTTAAAAAAACTGTGGGGGAACACTGAAAATTTTCAATTATTTTTTTTTTTATTTAAATTTTAGAAAAAAATGGGTGTCGAACTCAGGGGGAATCTGATTTTTAAAAAATTGTAATGAACTAAATTTGGGCGAAACAAGGAAAATATTAAAAATTGGGGTTTTTTTTTAATTTGGGTTTTGGAAAGTGTAAACCCAAAATTTAAAAAAAATCTATGAACTATTTGGTGAAGCAATCAAATGATGGAAAATTTACTGTAGGATTCAGAAAAAACAAAATTTTCAGGTGTTTTGGAAGGTTTTTCGTGTCTTGAAGTGTTTCAACGCTTGGGGAAGAATAAAAGCGCTTTTTCCCTTTCCCTTTTTTTACATTATTTTTTTAATTTACATTTAAAAATTTTGGCTTTAAAAAAGGGCGACCAAAAAGGGGGAAAACCCAAGGGGTTGGGAAAATATATACGAGGGGAAAAAATATTTGACAGCAAGAAAATTTAAACAAACGTTTAGTGAAGTAGTCCCTGGATATTAAATTTAAACCCCCAGACTTCAGGAAAGGTGGGCAAAGGGGTTTCTTAAAAAACCCGAGTTCCTTCGAGAGCCGCCAGTAAAAAGTGTTGTTTAAACCCTTTTTAAAAAATTATGTAAACCTGAAGGCAAATAAAATAGAAGTCTGGGTTTCCAAACCCAAAAAAAAGAAATTTAATATCGCGGCCTTAAATTTTGATGGGGGGATTACATGCTTACACAGTTTTTAAACCCGGCCCAATGAGGAGGGTAAGTTTAAGGGGTTCGGCTGGTCTGAAGGGAAAAGTCCCTTTTTAAACAGATTAAGCCCCCAAAATTCTATTTCCCAAAATTTTGGGAATTCTTAACCTTTCCTTTTCCCCAAAAATTAGAAGGGTTGGAAAAAAGCCGTCTTAAAAAAACAATTTTTCGACAAAATTTTGTTTTATTGGTGTGTTTTAGGCATTTTTCATCCTCTCAAAAACATGCAAAAAAGTTTCCCAAATTTTGAAAAAACAAAAAATAGCCGGGAAATTTTATAAAAATAACCTTTCCCGTAAGTATAGAAAGCATATTTTAGTTTGAAGAACAAAACAAACCAATCACTGTAAACGTATACACATGGTCTGTAGAGAAGCCAATCTACTACCTCTAAGGATTCTCCAATGCTCCTACTTTAGGCGATTCACTTAACAAACATGTAGACTTGATACTGTTTACAGACGGTCTAAAGAGTCATTATGTATTAATCAGAACAATAAGCAGACTGTTAGCCTATACTACAAAGCATCAGCTAAACAAGAGCTTTGTAGAAGATGTTTGGTTAGAATTCCTACTATAGAAGCAGCTGCCAGTCATAAGAAACATTGTAAAAGTTTTGTAGGACGTGTGAAACCGAACTTTTTACACCTAAACCAGGGTCTAAAGTTAGTTTTAAGAATGTACGCAAAATGCAGATGAGCCCTTACGTGGTTTATGCTGGACTTTGAATCAATCTTGCCACAGTACTACGGCCCACAACAGCAAGAACAAAAACAACCTTATTAACCCACCATCAGATCTGTTCTTATGCGTTTGTTGTTGTTAGGTCAGATGGGGCACACACACACCCAGAGATTTACAGAGGCCCCAACGCAGCTAGTAGATTTTTAGAGCAGATGAAACAACTTTGCAATCAGTTATCCAATGAACTGAACCTTTCAGACATTGTTATGATCCTGAAGACCAAGAACGTTATGACTCATCTACACACTGTTGGATATGTAACAGAGAATTATTAGGCGACACAGTGAGAGACCACGATCACATTATGGAAAGTTCAGAGGGGCCGCGCACACCAGTTGTAATCTTCAGCTTAAGGTTGCCCCTAAAAAATGGAAACTGCCTATCTTCTTTCATTACTTAAGAGGCTACGATTCTCATTTTATCATGCAAGCAGTGACTTCTGAATATAAGAGGGTTCCCTGCATTGCACAGTCTTCAGAAAAGTACATGACTTTTACTCTTGACTGTTCATCCTTTTATGACTCTGCCCAACATCTGATGGCAAGTTTGGATAAGTTAGCAGGATATCTACAAGATTTCCAATAACAAAACAATATTTTGCCCCATCTTTAGTGCGTAAAGGTGTTTACCCCTATGAATACATGAACTCGTGGGAAAGGTTTGACGAAGAGTCACTTCCTCCTAAAGGCGCTTTCTTTTCTAGTCTTAGAGGCAAAGACATAACTGACACTGAATATGAATACGCTCAGAAAGCCTGGATTTGAATTACACTGTCAAACAATGGGCGGACTATCACGATCAGTATCTAATGGTTGACGTGTGTTTTATTGGCAGATGTGTTTCAGAATTACAGAGCTACATGCATGAAACACTACAGTTTAGACTCATCACATTACATCTTGCCCCAGGGTTATCTTGGATGCTTTCTTAAAGTCTACAAACATCCAGATTGACTTAATTTCTGATCTACCCACACTTCAGATGATTGAAGATGGGCTTAGGGGAGGTATTAGCATGGCCTCACATCCTTACTGCAAAGCCAATAACAAGTATTTAGACGATTATGATCCCACTAAACCGTCCAACTATCTAATGTACTTAGACGCCAACAATCTGTATAGATGGGCCATGAGTCAGCCGCTTCCACTGAGAAACTTTACAATGATAAAAGGGCCTCATGATGTCAATACTGTGTTAGGTATGTTATTACAGCTTCCGCCTGATAATCCAATAGGACTAATCTTGGAAGTAGACTTGAATATCCAAAGAATTACACGATCTCCACAACGATACCCCCTACCGCAGAAAGATTAAAGATGAGTCCTATCGAACCGCCTAAACTTGTGCCTAATCTTAGGCATAAAACTAAATATGTGCCTTTAAACAGACTCCTAAGTTTTACCTAAAGCACGGACTAAAGCTGACAGCTGTTCACAGAATAATTACCTGGGATAAAAGAGCCCTTTATGGGGCCATACACAAGAAGAATACTAACTTAGAACCCAAGCCACTGACGTTTCAGAAAAAGACTTCTTTAAACTGATGAATAACAGCTGTTTTGGCAAAACTATGGAGAACCCACACAAACGCAAAGATGTGAAATTAGTTACAAAAGAAAAACAAGCAATTAAGCTGGTCTCTAAACTAACTATCAAGACTTTAGAAGATTTAACGACAGCCTGGTTGGGATTATGATGAAGAAAAAGGATGTTAAGGGTTGGGGCAACCGGTTTTAAACGGCTTTACTGTATTAGAGTTGTTTAAAGGTTATTGATGTTAGAATTTCTGTACGACTACTTTAAACCACTGTACCCAGAAGCAAGAGTCCTTTACACAGACACTGATAGTTTTATTCTAGACGTCCCCACAGAAGACTTCTATAAGGGTTTAGAAATGAGTAGCAAAGGAGCTGATGGATGGTACGACACATGGGCTATCCGAAAGGCTCACTTTACATCAACTGTGAACAAGAAAGTGATTGGGGCCGGAATAGCTCAGTTGGTAGAGAGCGCCGGACTCGTGATCCTGGGGTTGCGGGTTTCAATTTCGTAAAGGGGGATTTTCCCTCAGAGTTAACAATGGATTCTGACTCCATTCCCCCACAGTCCTTCGAATGAGACTATAAACGAGTTTCCGTGTGTGAACGCAACGCACAAAATCTTGCACACACGTAAAATCCCATCACCAACTTTACGGAAGAGAAGCCTATAATAGGCCGTTGGTATGGATTGACACGTGACACACACATCACCTTCCCCGAAGAGGGAGTCTGGCTGCTTTAATAGCGGGATAAAAAAGGGTCAAACAACACAAAACTCCACTGCCTGCTATACAGGAGTGTCCCCCTGCGGAGTTATCACCTGCGTACGCAAAAAAGAAAAAAGAAAAAGAAAGTGATTGGAAAGATGAAGGATGAACTTAATGGGACAGTTTATAAAAGAATATTTGGTTGCGGTCGAAGATGTATAGCGTTGCAAGCCAGACTTCTGTAATGAGAAGGCTAAGGGCATAAGTAAAAAGTTTGGTAAAAAAAATATAACTCACGACAACAACAAGCAAGCTCTCTTAGAAAACAAAAGTATTTCATCACTCAAAGTTAATTTGGCGCTCTACTCTTCTCAAGTAAACCACTTGCTGTTAAACAAAAAAAAATCAATAGTCTCTAACAATAACAAGAGAACCTTACGTCAATCCTGAGTTTTCATAAGCGTAGGGCATTGAGAACTTGTCAAAAATTAACTTGACTGACTTGACCTGTAACTTAACTTAAAACCTAACTAGAACATAACTTAATAACCTAACTATACTTAACTTAAGAACCTAACTATACTTTTACTTAAGAACCTAACTAGTAACTACTTAAGAAATCAACATGAACTTAACATAACTTATAATTTACTTGTACTTTGTATTTGTGCCAAAATCACTTCTGAACCACCCCACGTCGTCTCTGCCGACAAGGCGAAAGTCCCTCCACGTGGAGCTAGTGGCTCACCAACATTAAACACAGAACAACAGCGACGGCCTAGCCAACAGTTCGCTGGTTCGAATCTCGGAGTGGCACTCTGGCTTGCAGCAGCGCGGCGTCCTCCGGTCCCAACTCTGGCTCAGTGGGTAGATTAGTCGGTCCTCCCCCGGTGCCGTGGCAGGTAGGTGAGTTGTAGGCACTCAGCCGGCCTCTCACAAACCGACACAAGGCGAAAACAAGGGGTAGAACAACAGCTACGGCACCGACCCCAGAGAAGCAGGTAGGGTAGTTGTCGGCACACAGGCCGATCTCTCAACACCGACACAGGATGGAGAATCAAGGGGGTATAATTACAGCTATGGCCCTTGCGACCCTCAGACAGTGGCAGCCATCCCCTTCAACGCAGGGACACTTCAACCTGGGGGAAACTGAATAACTATACCTTGATTATCATGGCTACTATCATAACAAACCACGACTACATTCATAATCATTAGCCACATCACATTCCACTAGAAATTGGGACAAACATCAGCCATATTCCTTTCTTCAACATTACAACCTTGAGAGAAGGTAAATATGTTTGTTCAAGACCACCTATCTTAATTTTGCCCGAAAATCCCGGTCCCTTTTCAACAAACAAAACACGTCCTTCTCATGTCACTTTTAGCCAAAATTAACACCTGTTTTCAAAACAAAATTAAACATGCAAAACCTCCAAAAAACACGTAATCGTTAATTTAAAATGGGGGCTTACGTGTAAGATAGATAATTTGGTGATGCGTGAACAAACATATTTAACGATTCTCTCCAGGGGCATAAAAATTAAGGGTTTACAGAATCTTAATTAATTTTTTAATTGTTGTTTTTAATCTGGTTTTAAAAAAATGAAGGCCGAAGTAGCTACAGAGCTATTAATATACTTTACGAGTTGGATTGGGAGCGGGAGCTGATAGAGAGTTTAAAGAGCATTTGAAGAATTAATTACATGAACTCCGGATGTAGTGAAGTCCCGGGACCAAAAATTCTATCACTACATCCGGATTATCACTATAATACAATCGCTACTTATCCGGTTGTAATGATGTTTTTTTCGATGTCTACCACTACTCCGGCACAATCGGTTGTAGTAAAATTTTTCAAGGTTTTATCGATACATCCAGCACATTGGGTAAATCCACTTTGCCTTGTAAGGCATTAATAAGGAGATTTTGAACCTAGAATACATTTTTCGTTTTGTGACGTGTTTGCTGTCTTTGTCAGGCTTGCAGTGTTCTTCTGTGACGCTAACTAACCATACATGACGTAAGCAAAATCGTGAAAAAAGAAACATGAAAGAAACAAATTTTGTTTCCAAAATCTCTATTTTTTTCCTTCCCTCTTTCCTTTATGCTCTAAAGATCAAAAAGATTAGGTGGGCGATTGTCTTTCTCATGCTTGTGTGTTTATTGGTGGGGGGCGTCTGAATGTCAATTTTTTACCATGCTTTTAACGTTGGGTTGGTCGATCCCAGGCGTAGTCGTTTGCCAAACTTAAATCAAGCAATGCCTAACAGCTTCCTGCCAGGCATTAATCGGCCGATGTCAGTATCCTGTGTTGTTTAAATGAATGTACCCCATCCTATAATAATTGTTCAACAAAAGACCCTTAACAATCTGTGTGAGTGTTGAGAGAGAGAGAGAGAATAGAGAGAGGGTGGGGGGGGAAAGAGTGGGGAGGAAATGGGGCCGTGAGAGAGAGAGATAGAGAGAGAGAGAGAGAGAGAGAGAGAGAAGAGAGAGAGAGAGAGAGAGAGAGAGAGGAGATGGGGGAGGGGCTACTGTTTGGGAGGTAGAAATTAGGGTTACAAGCAAATCGTCGATGTTAAAAAGTAAACTGTAGTCCGTTAATCACGTGAAATGAAAAAGAATGTAAAGTCAAAATACTGTTTTCACACAAAACAATATCCCTCAAACATCAGCTAACAAATAAAATAAGAAACCATTCAATTTTTTTATGATAAAGAAAGTAATGTCCAAAATAATATTGATTAACCAGGATCAAAACACTGACCATGTCCTATCTTTGATTCAAACAATTTCACAATTTTCAATGGATGAAACTGATATTCACTAAAAATAATTTGCTGTTAAGCAAGAATAAATGCTTTTTAATTTTTCTACAAAGCTGTGTAGGCACGTTAATTAAAAAAGTAAGGAAATCTAAAATTGGACAAATATTGCCAAAAAAATTTTGAAAGTCTAGTCTGTACTGAATTGAGCCCTTAATTCTCATTAAGTCTGTAAGATCAACAACAAAACACCACGCACGTGAACGCAAACACACACACACACGCGCGCACTACACACACACACACACACACACACACACACACACACACACACAACACACACATCACACACACACACACCTACTCACCCTCATGCGCAATAAATTCAATAGACAATGTATTTGCATAAAAACACAAGTGTGAATAAAAAATCAAAACAAAAATGTTCATTTATGGTCAATACGGACTAGATTCAGGAAATCAGGAGAAAAAAAAGTTTTGGAAAATCAGAGTGTTAGGTATGTTTTTCATGAATTGAAATCAATATGTGCGTGTACGAGTCTGCACATAAAATATGCGCGAGTAAATAACAGTACGAGTCTTGAAGAGTATTGTTTTTTGGTCGAAGTGTTTGAGACAAAAGCAATGCTACCAATTCAAATTGAGCAAGCAAACAATAATGATACATTGTGTAACGACATCTTATTGATTAAATTCCAGTCCATGTGTCTGAGCTAACGAACGCTGACAACCGGCGCTCAAAGGTGCCGAGGCATGGTTTCTCAAATAAATGATTTCCTGGCTGAACTGAATTTGAAGGAATCGAGAAGAGAGGCAGGTGCTGGATCCATTCCCCCTCCTAGCCTCATTCACAGATGTGTACACGACAAACTTGTTCTGTAGAAGTGTTGGCTTGCAGCATAAATCTCTGCATCAGCTCCCCAATACACAACGGAAGGGTAGTGCCTCCAGAATGTAATCGCCAATGTCCTCTTCACGTATCTAGCCTTTCAAGGGTGCTTTGATATTTGAAGCATAAATGACAACAACTGAATTGCTCGCGATAGTTTTGTGTGCCTAAAACGTCTAAGCTGAGGGCTCTATATAAGCAATTCCATCTCCAGTGACAGTGGTTTACTTGAAACGGTTCACCCAATGTCCCATTGCTTGATCGTTCAGGCACGGCAAAAGGAATCAGGCAAGCCCAGTTGCCTGGCATGTACACTAACCCAAGCACGATCCAGTTGAGGGTAAAACTTAGCTGACGTCCTGGTTCGTAGCCTTGAATTTTTTAAGTCCCAACTTGTATCATTATCTTTCACTGGCGTAGGGTTTTGGAGATCTGACAATCAAATTCAACTGTCCCCTGGCTTTTGGGCCTCATCTCTGCCTTTTATGATTTCCTTTCCCAGTTCGATCCCTCCCAAAGTGGTTGGACCATCCCTGACCTGATCTCTGTCCTCCTGACTAGATCCCCCTTATTTTCCCCTGATGCCCCCTTTTTTTTCGGGAATGTAATGTCATGTCGAGCAGTGAAGCGCCAAACCCCAAAACCTTCAAACATTCCAGTCACACAAGCCCTTATCCAAAAAGGGGAACTCCTCCGCTTTCAATCTCAAAAACAGGGCCAGAGCAGGAAGTTTTTTGGCCCCTTCCCTTTTTTAAACCAACCCCAACAGCGCATTTTCTACTTCGGTTTCGTGTGGGAGTCTTTCACCGTTTTTTCCTTTTTACTTTAAAACCCTTACCCCCATAGAATTTTTTTAAAACTTTTCCAAATTTTTCCCAAAATGGAGCTGACTGTTGCCTGAGAAAACTTTAAAATAGAGAAGCAAACACCCAAACCTGTTTTTGTTTTTTTTTTGTTTCAATGTCTTTCAAAAAAATCGATTTTGCTTTTAAAGAAAGCCCCTTGCTTTTTCCCCCTTTTTGGGGGAAAAGGGGAGATTACTCTAAAAAAAAAAAATCACTAAAACCCCAGACCCCGGCTTGCCCGGGACTTGAAAATGACGTCACTACAACAGGAGATTTTGGGATACACCCGGGAAATTTTAAAATATCACTAAAAACCGGGAAAAATTAAAAAAGAAATGAAAAAGTTTTGGGGCCCGGGGGCCCCAAAAATTGCTTTAGTACAAACCCATTTTCAGTACAAAACGGCCCTTCACTACATCCCGGGGCACTGTAATCTTTTTGAGGCATAAAAAAATGCGGAAAAAAAGGCCCTGGGAAACAGGCCAAACGTAAAATTCCAGAAACTTTGGGCCCCCAAACCCGGTTTTTAAAAAAATTGTTTGCCATTTTAGTTGTTTTTATGGTCCTGAAGAGGTAATCCCGACTGTTTTCTACGACTCTAAGGGTAGCTTTTCCGCTTTTTAAAGAAGAAACGGGTTTTTCGATTAAGAAAAGACTGTGGGGGGGGGGGGGGGGGGGGGGGGGGGGGGGGGGGGGGGAACAGCGAATTTACAATTATTTTTTTATTTTTTTAAATTTTTAGATTTTTAAAAAAACTGTCGGGGGGGGGTCGTTTAATCTGATTTAAAGAATTGAAAAACTATTTTGGGCGAAACAAAGAAAATATTAAACCCCTTGAATTTTTTGTGAAATTTTTTTTTGAGAATGATGTAAACAATATAATAAAAGATCCTAGTGAATATTTGGGGTGAAGCAATCAAGTGATGAAAATTGACTGTAGTGATTTTTAGAAAAAACTTTTAAAAAAATTTGCAGGGGTTATTGTAAGGTTAAGTGTCTTGAAGTGTTTGGGAACGTTTTGGGTTTTAAAAGAAAAAAAAGGCGTTTTACTTACTTTTTTTTTACATTTTTTTTTTTTAATTTACAAAAAATTTTTTGTGGCTTTAAAAAAGGACGACCAAAGCGGAGAATAAAAGGGTTTGGGAAAAAACCTATATACGTTTGGAAAGAAAAAATTTGAAAAGCAATAAAACAATTAAGAAAATACTTTAGTGAATTTTGTCATGGATTTTTTTAAAAACCCCTACAGCCGTTAGGAAAGCGTGGCCCAATTGCTATTTTTTAAAAATTCCGATTTTTTTTTCAGATAGAGCCGCCGTAAAATGGTTTTTTAAACCCTTTCTGATTAAATTATGTAACCCCTGATGGCGAAAACATAAAAAGTTCGGGTTTTAAACCCAAAACAGAAAGAAGTTATTAGCTATGCGGCCTTAATTTGCTGGGCTGATTACATGCTTAAAAAACCGGGTTTAACCATGAAAAGGTTAGGAGGCTAATTTTAAGGGGTTTCGGGCCCGGGGTCTGAAGGAACGCCCTTTAAAAATTCAGTTTTTAAAGCAAACAAAGTTCTACCCTATATTGGGCAATTTTTTCTTCCTCCCCCAAAAGGTTAGGTTGAAAACAGCAGTCTTAAACATACAAAATTTCTAAACAATTTTGGTTTTTTTATGGGGTTTGTGTTTTAGGAAATTTACATCCTCTCAAAAACCCATGAAAAAACGATTTTCCCCAATTTTTAAAAAATTTCCAAAAAATACCCGGGAACTTTGATAAAATCTTTCCAGTAAGTATTAGAAAGCTATTTCTTTTTGGGAAAAACAAAAAAAACCAACCATTTGTAAAATTTTTAACCCCATGGTTTTGTAGAACCCAATCAAATTTTCCTTTCAAAGGTTTTTTCCCAATGCCCTTTCTTTAGGGGGATTCATTAATAAACATGTAGACTTGTACTGTTTTTCAGACGGTCAAAAGAGTCATTTGTATTAAATCAGAACAAAAAGCAAAATTTTTAAGCCTATATTTCAAAGACCAGCTAAAAAAGAGCTTTGTAGGGATGTTTGGTTAAAAATTCCTACTTGGGAAGAAGCTCCCAGTCAAAAAAAAAAACATTGTAAAAAGTTTTGTAGACTGGGGAAACCGAACTTTTACAAAAAACCAGGGCCCTAAAGTTATTTTTTAAGAATGTACGCAAAAAATGCGATGACCCCTTACGTGGTTTATGTTTGGACTTTAAATTTTAAATTTGCCAAAATTACAAACGGCCCAACGCAAAAAACAAAAAACAACCCTTTTTTAAAACCCCCCTTTAGATCTGTTCTTTTTGCTTTGTTGTTGTTTTAGGTCAGTTTGGGGCCCAACCACACACGAGTTTTTACAGAGGCCCCAAGCAGTTTAGTAGTTTTTTGACCCGATGAAACAACTTTGCAACAGTTACCCAATGAAAACCTTTCAGACTTTGTTAGACCCCTGAAACCAAAAACTTTTTTGATCATCTACAAAATGTTGGATATTTTAACAGAAAATTTTTTTTGGGGGACACAGGGGGAAAAGACCAGTTTCCTTATGGAAAGTTCAGGGGGGCCGCGCACACCAGTTGTAATCTTCAGTTTAAGGTTTGGGCCCTAAAAATGGAAATGCCTATCTTTTTCATTTTTTTAAGAGGGCAAAGTTTTCCATTTTATCAGCAAGAAAGTGACTTCTGAATTATAAGGGGGGTTACCTGCATTGCACAGTCTTCAAAAAAGTAATGACTTTTACTCTTGACTGTTATCCTTTTATGACTCTGCCCAACTTTCTGAGGCAATTTTGGTAATTAAAAGCAGGGAAAATCTACAAGACTTTCAATAACTAAACAATTTTTGACCCATCTTTAGTGCGAAAAAGGGTTTTTTTAAACCCCAAAGAATAATTAAACTGTGGGAAAATTTTTGGACGAAGAGGGTTCATTTCCCTCCAAAAGGCGCTTTTTTTTTTGTTTTGGAAAAGAAAAAAACGGGACATAAATTAAAATTTAGCTCAAAAAAGCCGGGATAGAATTACACTGAAAAAACAATGGGCGCCCTTATCACGATCAGTATCTAATTTTTTTGACGTGTGTTTATTGGCGGATGTTTTTCAGAATTACAGAGCGCTTGATAAAACATTTCCCGTTTGGGACTCACACATTACATTCTCCCCCAGGGTTATCTTGGGATGCTTTTTTTAAAGTCTACAAACACCCAAAAATTGACTTAATTTTGATTACCCACTTTTTCAGATGATTGAAGATGGGCTTGGGGAGGTTTTGAGGGCCCCACATCCTTACTGCAAAGCCAATAAAAGTATTAGAGGGATTATGACCCCACAAAACCCGCCCTTCCAATTTCGAATGTATTTAGACGCCAAAAAAATCTTTTATAGAGGGGCCCATAAAAGTCACCCCGCTTCCATGAAAAACTTTAAATGATAAAAGGGCCTCATGATTTTTCAATACGGGTGTTGGGTTGTTATTACAGTTTTCCGCCTTGTAACCAATGGGACTTTTTCTTGGAAGTAGACTTAGAATATCCTAAAAAAATTTAACACGATCTCCACAACAAATTTCCCCCCTAAGCCGCAGAAAGTTTAAAAGATGAGTCCTATCGAACGCCTAAACTTGTCCCTTTAATCTTAGGCTTTAAAAAAAAATTTGTGTGCCATTACAAAACCCCCTTAATTTTTTTTCCCCTAAAGCACGGAAAAAGCTGACACCCTGTTCACAGAAAAATTTACCGGGGATAAGGGGCCTTTATGAGGCCATACCCCCCGGGAAGAATACTAATCTTAGAACCCAAGCCAGGGACCGCTTCAAAAAAAAGGGACTTTTTTAAAACCTGTTTGAATAACAGCTGTTTTGGAAAAATATGGAGAAACCCACAAACGAAAAGATGTAAAATTTTATTTTAAAAAAGGGAAAAACAAGAAATTTTAAGCTGGCTCAAAAACCTTTAACTATAAAAGCTTTAAAAAGATTTAAAGGGACAGCCGGGTTTGGGCCCATTTGTGGAAAAAGGATGTTAATTTGGGAAACCAACCCGGTTTTTTTTTGGGGCCCTTTTACTGTTTTTAGGTTGTCAAAGTTATTGATGTTAGAATTTCTGTACGATACTTTAAACCACTGACCCAAAAGGGCCGGAGTCCTTTACACAGACACTGTTAGTTTTTTTCTAGCGTCCCCCAGAAACTTCTATAAGGATTTGAAATGGGGTTACCCAAAGGAGCTGATGGAGGGTTCGAAAACATGGGGGGACTATCCGAAAGGTCCCTTTACTTTCAACTGTGAACAAGGGAAAGTGTTTGGGGGGCCCCCGGAAAAACTCAGTTGGTAGGCGCCGGACTCGTGATCCGGGGGGGTTGCGGGTTCAAATTTTTGGGTTTTTTGGGGGGTTTTTTTCCCTGGATTTAAACTTTGGGTTTTGACCCCCATTCCCCCCCACGGGTCCTTGGGAATGAGACTATAAACCCGGAGGTTCCGTGTGTGAACGCCCCCACAAAATTTTTGAAACACGAAAAACCCCATCACCAACTTTGGGAAAGGGAAAAGGGCCCAATTTGGCCGTTGGTAGGGAGGGACCGTGACCCCACAGCATGCACCTTCCCAAAGATGGAGGGGGGTTTGCCTTAATAGGGGGAAATTTTAAAAAAAGGGCCCTTACACAAAAAAACTCCACTGCCTGGCTAACGGGGGTGTTTTTGCAGGGGTTTAGCCTGGTAGCAGAAAGAAAAAAAGAAAACGGAAAGTGATTGGAAAAGTTGAAGGTTTGAAAACTTAAGGGACAGTTTAAAAAGAATATTTTGGGTTTTTGCGGTCGAAGATTTTATAGCTTTTGTAGCCAGACTTCTGTAATAAAGAAGGTAAGGGTAAGTAAAGAAGTTGTAAAAAAAATTTTAAAAACTCAAAAAAACTACAGCAAGCTCTCTTTGAAAACAAAGTATTTCACACAAAATGTTATTGGCGCTCTACTCCCCATAAGAAAACCCAAATTGCTTTTTAAAAAAAAAAATCATTGTCTCAAAACAATAAAAAAGAGAATTTTACGTCAATCCTGGTTTTCATATGCTTTTGGGCTTTGGGGAAAACTTTAAAAGTTTAAAATTTGATTTGACTTGACCGTATTTTAACTTAAAAAACCTTTAACTAGTACTTAACTTAAAAAACCAAATTTATTATTAATTAAAAACCCTTTAACTATATTTAAAATTTTAAAAAACCAAATTAGTACTTACAAATGAATCAACAAAAAATTTAAACTTAACTTTTAATTTTTTGGTATTTAAAACTTGTATTTTTTAAAATTTTGAAAAGTACTTTTTTATAAAAAAATTAATTTTGTACTTATCTAGTTCTTAAACTTTATTTAGTTCTTTAAAAAAAACTTTTCCCTTTGAAAGGGGTCTAAAAGGGGAGGCTGTTTTTTTTTTGGAAAAAAGCTGGTTCTTCGTGGGAGTTTGTGACTTTGTTGCTGGGTTTATGGTGTTTTTTTATTTTGGGTATGCCAAAAAAACCACCAAAAACAGCAGAAACCCAATACATAAGTTACATCTTACCCTTTTGATTGCGATTGTGTTGTTTTTAAAAGGGGGTTGTTTTTGGTGGCGTGTTTTTTTTCTATCTAAAAATTTTTTTTTTTGCTGTTTGGGGTTTGCTTTTTTGCAGTGGGTTTCCAATCCCCCCGATTTTTGGGGCAAGCGGCAACACGCCAGGACTTTTGGTTTTTGAAAACACTACTCACTTGGGGGTTCTTTCACGGTGGTACATTCCTTGTGGAAAAATTCTGTTTCCTGTGGACTGCCCTGCGGCGTTTTTTTTTTCCCCGCTTTTTTTTTAAAAATTTTATTGCGAATTAAATTTAATATGATAAAAATTATTATGTTTAAAAAGAAATTTAAACCCATATAAAGGGGCCCCCCCACAGTCCCAAATCTGTAATATCATGTCACATGCAAGGTTTTAGGAACTTTTTTTAAAAACGGATTTGTGTTAAGTCAAAATTTTAAAAATCTTCTTTTAAATTAAATTGGCCCCTTTTTTCTTATTTAACTTAGATTTTGATTTAATTTTGTCTGACCCCCAAATTTAATTTTTTTTTAACCCTAGCTTTTGCTTGTACCTAGCTTTTGGACTTCTCAACGTCTGATGTAGCCCAATTGCTGAAATTTTGTTGGGAACGCTTAGTTCAGTCCCCTAAATACGGGTTTTGTTTTTCCCCCACACGCAGCCAGGGAGTAAAATTTTTTTTTTATGGAGGGGTTTTCTGCTGAGTAGTCTGCTTACTCCTCACCTTTAATTTTTTCGCCCACAAAAAAATTTTTAAAACAATAAAAAAAAAAATTATTTTATTTTTAAAAAACCAGGATTTTAATTGGGGGGTTATTTACGCGTGCCTTTTGTTGGTGTTAAAATTTTAAAAAACCCCTTGAAAAATTGTTTGTTGGGGAAAAAAAACCTCCCAACATGGGAAAGATAGAAGTTTCACCAAAACAGTTGAACCATTTTTTTAGCTTTAAAAAACAAAGATTATTGTTTAAAAAAAGACAAAAGAAGTTTTCGTTTTTTATTATTTTAATTATTTTTTTAGTTATTTAAAAAGTTGAGTGAAAAAAAAGGATTTCAATACGTTTTTACCTTTCTGCTGTAATTTGGGGCCCTTAGTTTTGGCTATAGCGTGTTAGAAAAAAAACATGCTTAAAATAAACCCGGGGGCCCTGGGGAAGGTTAGCATTGAGGACGTTGTTAAGGTTATAGTTTTTAATTATGAAGGGATTGCTTCAAAAGCCCTTTCTTGTTACACAGGGGATTACCCCAAAAAAAATTTTAAAGGGTTTTTAGAAAGTTTTTAATTTTTCTTTAAAAAAATAATTTTTTAAAGATTTTTGGATTGGTTCTGATGGTGGGGGGAGCTTTTTGTTAATGTTTTGGCTTTTTTGGGAAAGGAAAATTTATGTTTAGTAAATTGGGGTTTCCGATGAAGAGAGAGAACGTCTAAAACAACAATGGAATTTTTAGCAAAGGGAAAGGACGCTTATGAAAAAAAAGGGCAAATTTGCCCACTTAGACTTTTTTTTAAATAAAAAGTTAAGAAAAACAGGGACATGCAGAGCACAAAATTTACAGACGGTTGATGCGCAATAAAATGATTTTTCCTTAGGGGACGGGAAAAAGGGGTTTCTAACATCGCCGCCGCCGGGAACGTCTAAATTTTTTAAACCATTGAGGAACAAAAGGGACTGCAGAGTTATTTTTTATTCCCAGTTGGCATGACCTCAGTCTTTCTTGTTGTCACTTTCTTGGGAAAATTAAAATGCTTTTAAAAAATATGGATAAAATATATTTTTTCCTAATGGGTTTTTTGGAAAAGGGAAAAGGATTTGCTATTGAAAAACTGAAGTAAAGCTGTAGAGTTTCTGAATCGGGATGCGAAAGACTGGCTTTCAAAACAGGAAATTTGGCAAAAATTTTTTTGCCTGCCCCCCAAAAAGGGAATAATGGGCCCTAGATTTTTTAAATTTTCATTTCCCAAAGACCCCCACCAGAGGGACTTTTGTATCTTCCATATGCCAAAATTAAAAAGAAAAAAGTTTAAGTGTGTTTGGGGACAGTTGTTGACATGGCTTAAAGGAAAATAAAGACGCTAAAAATTTTTAACGAAAAAAAAAGCTCAATGCTGTGGCTGTGGCTTTTAAAAACAAATAAAACATGGAGGCCCTTTAAAAGGGTACCCTTGGGGGGATGATTCAAGTTGAGGGGGAAAAAAGTTTTTAAAAGGGTTTCTGTTTTTCCGTTTTTTTAAAAACACTGTTACATTTAAAGAGAGGGACCCCAGGAAACCCATAGATCAAAAACCCCTTTAGTAGAAAAACCTTTAAAAAGAATCTGGCTGAACCCCTGTTTACTTATCAAAATCACAGAGAAATTTTTGGATAGGAACGCAACAAGAATGGGTTAGGAGATTCCCAAAGCGTCTTACGTCCCCATGAACAATGAATTTTTTAAAAGAAAACGGGGCCTTAAACCAGTAAAACGCAATAAAATTTAAAAAAAAATTTGGGCATTACTGAAAATGTGCAGGGGGGACTCAAAAAAATTTCTTCCCTTTTGGACTAAAAGAAAGATACTTGTATGCTCCTGGGGGAGGCCAGGGGGGCGATGTTAGAATTAGAGCCACAGTCCTATATGGGGGTTTAGACGTATATAAAGGGTTGAAAGGAATTTAGGGAAAACAACCCCCCCCGTGTTTTTTAATTTTAAGAGGGATTTTTGCTGGGCGGTGCTATTCCGTCAAAAAACCCCTGCCCCTAAAAAAATCGTTTTTTTGTGAAAAAGGCTGCAAGTTTTTTCCCGCCAAACAAATTTGGGGTTAACAAAAAAAAATAGTTTTTTATTTTTTGCAAATCTTATTTTTTTTGTTAACTTTTTTTTTTTGGTTTTTTTGGGGTTTTTAAAGGATCGTGTGTTTTTTTTTCCCAAATGTTCTGTTTAAAATTGCACGTTTTTTGTTTTTAAAGGGTTCTTTTTAAATTTGCATCAGTGTCTACCTGCGTGAAGTAAAAGTCTTTCTCCACTTCCCTTTTAAAGTTCAATTTTTTCCCCCGTTATAATCCTCCCGTCGCCTTAAGGGCTTCTAAAATTTCTTCGTCCGAAAAGTTTTCATCCGAAATTTTTTTGGGCTTTTTTTAAATTTTTAAAATAAACAAAGTTTTGCTGGCTGGGCTAAAATTTGGCCCGGTGTGCTTTTGAAATTTAGGATTTAAATTTTTTTTTAAAACAGAAATTACTTTTTTTTTAGACTTTGGGGCCAAAACCAAACCCAAACCCCCCCCCAAAATGCTAAAGGGTGGGGGCCCCAAACCCCCCAGTGGGCTAAACAGCAACACTGGGCCCCAGCACTTACGCTACTAAGTGATGGGGCCATTTAATTACAAAAGGGAAAGAGTTTTTTAAAAAGTTTTGGCATTTTTCTTTCGGGTACCCCTATACAATCCAAAGTCGCTTTTCTATTTTTCCTTTTTAAAAGTTCAGTTTTTTTGCTTAACCAAAAATTTTTAAACCTCTTTTTAAAAATTTAAGATTATTTTTAAAATTAATCTTGTACTTATCTTCTTTTTTTAAATTCTTCTGGCAGCACTTCTTTAACGGAGTTAAAACGCAATAAAATAAAACAAATTTAAAATGAAAATGTTAGTTTGTTTTTTGTAAAACCATCACAAAAACCCTTGTAGATGATGAAAAGGGTTTTTTATTTCATTCGTTTTTAGTAATTGCAATAACGAGCTTAAGAGGGGCCCCAAAGTTTTCGGGCCTTTTATTTGTACACCTTAATTAACGTATTTTTGGGAAAAATTTGGGGTGTCCCCCCCTCGAAGTAAAAAAAAACAAAAATCATCGTCTTTTGCCTAGGTGTGCCGGTAGCTTTTGGGGGGAAAATTTCTAAGCCAAGGGTTTGTCATCCCCCACTTAGAAAGGACTTTTTCTCGGGTGCATTTTTTTTCGGAACCCCTCCCTTTGTTTTTTCAATCTTTTTTTTTTGGTTGTGTTCCTGGAACTGGGTTTAAAAAGAATGGGTCCTTCATTTAAGACTTTTCTAAAATTTGTTTTTCTTATAAAAGAATACTTTAGGGTTCGTAGTTCAAACTTTAAAAATTCCAAAACAATTTTTTAAAGAAGCAACGCCCAAAGCTTTTTCTCTTTTATGAAATTTTTATTCGTTTGCCAAAAACGTTTGCCTTTTAAATTTTTTTATCTCTTTAGGGTAGGTTTTTGCTGTGTTTTTTTTTTCTTCAATTTTGTTGTTTGTAAAACCCCCTCATCTGTGTACTCAAATCCATAAACATTTCCTGGCACTCCCATTGATCAAACCGGTTGTTTTGTTGGTTTTTTTAAAACTCTACTGGGAACGCTTTAGGTGCTAGCTGCGCTTTTTATTCTGGCCCTCGGGGACATTCTTTTTAATATTAAAAAAATTTTAATAAAAAAAATTTTTTAAGCAATCGATAATAAAAAAACCAAAAATTTTAATAAACAAAAAAATATTGAATGGGGGGGGCAAATCCCCAAAAAATTTGCTTAGCGTGCTTAGATTTTTCTAAATGCTCCTTTTATTTTTTTTTTAGCTCTCTTTGTCCCCTTTTTTAAAATAATTTTTACTTAAATTCTTCAAAACTTTTTTTTTCCTTAGTGTAAAATTAAAACAAAACCGGGTTTTAACTTTCGATCTAAAGTCTTTTAAGGGCAGCATTATATTTTTGAGTTAGGAGCCACTCGAAAAATAAGGCCCCTAAAAACTAGTTTAAAAGCTTTTCTTTTTTTTAACAATGTCTTGTTTAGGTGAACGTAATTTAATTAAACAGTGTTTGTTCCCTCAAAAAAATCTATGGGAAAGTTTTAAAAAGTTTGCTCAGGGGTTTTCGCTAGGTTTAATAAAAAAATATTCCGTTGTCAAATTTAAAATTCCTTTCTTTGTAAGACTTGTTGTGTTAAAGGTTGGAGAAAATAAAAATTACTGTTTTTTTTAAAAACCCGTATATTTTTTGTAAAAAAAAATCAAGTTCAAAACGTTAAACCCCCAACCCCGTAATCCCGGCAGTTAAAAGAACAGTGCGGTTTTTTAGGCAGAAACTTCAAACTATCCATCTGTTTTTAATAGGTTATTTCTTCTGCATTTTTTAAACACCAAGTCTTTTAGCCTGTTTTCTTCAAAAGTTTAATGAGCTCGGAAACCTTTTAAAAACATGGGAAATTTTTTTGGTGGGTTTTTGTCTGCCCTTTTTTGTGGGAAAATTTTTTTTTATTTCCTTTTTTCCCTTTCCCTTTCCCACTTCCAAAAAAATCTGTTGTTTAAAAGTGATCTAAAATCCAACCACAGCCCCTTTTTTAGTTTTTAAGTTTGTTTTTTGAGTTTACATCCTAAAGGCGATGTTTTTTTCATTTCCGTTTAACTGCAGGATCCCTTTGCCCACCTCCAGCGAACAACTTTTTTATTCAAAAACCAAAGTGTTGGTGAGGTTAAAAATCCGCGCCCGAAAACAAAATGAAACAGGCTTTTCCCTTTAATTTTCCAGTAACCTTCTAATTTTTTTGGGTTATTAAAACCCCTTTGTTTATCTTTAAAAAAGGGTTGTTTTTTTCAGTAAACAAAAACAAAATTCCCTTTTTAAAAACTAGGGGACTGTTTAGTGTATGTTCCAAAAAGGGTCCCCCCTTGTTTCTATTTTTTTTAGTGGAAGTGCAGAACTCTTTTATAATAAATAAACCCTTTTTTTTTTTATTTTTCTGGGTTAAGATTGTTTTGCCGTTCGGGTTTGTAACAACATCAAAAAACAAGAGAGTTGCCCCTTTTCCCGTGGATTTTGCTTCAAAGGGTTTTTAAAAAAGAAAAAGACCAAGGGAAACGCTTGGATTAAATGTCGTTTTAAGTAAGTTTTTCTTTTAGTGCACCGGGGGAATATGGCATATTTCGTCTTTAAAAAGCTCAAAATCTAGAGGGGGGTGCCGAATCCCGTTGCCCAAAAGCTTTTGCTACTGCCTCTTCCCTTTAAAATCCCTCCTTTGTTTCCCCCATTTTAAAAACCCGTGCTTGAGTTTCCCTTTGGGGGTTTGTATTCCCTGAAAAAAACCTTTTTCTTTCCTTTCTTTTTTAGGCAGCCATTAGATCCCAATAGGGGCAAAAAAAATCTGGGCCCGCTTGTACCCCAAAATTCTTGCCCCCCAGTTTTATTGCCCCTATGTTTAACAAGCCCGGCCCAAAATTTTGCAACCCAAAATGGCTTTTGGATCTGTGATAATATCTATTTTGAATTTATAGTTTAGCAGTGCCTGGCATTTTAAAAATTTGCCAGGCCAAAAATCAGGGAAAATTAACTATTAAAGCTTGTCCCGGGGTGAAATGCTTTATGGAGTATTTTTCACTAATTTTCGTCTGCCTTATTCCTTTTACGCCATGGGGTTTTCCTTTTCTTCTGATGGATTGAGGTTTACAACCCTATGAGTTTTATTTTTTTAAAACAAAAAAGAATATAAATAAAAAAATTTGTCTAAAGAAAAAACGCCCCATTGATCCTGGTTTAAGAAGAAGGGAAAATGAAAAAGAAAAATGCGCCCTTCATTGCGGGGAAGAGTTTAAAGAAGCAGGTTCTTTACTCCCCAGGGCAGCGTCAAGAACTATTGCGAGAAAAAAAATTCAAAATTCTATAGAAACCAAAAGGCGGAGCTACCAGAAGTTGTTTTATTCCCATGTTTTTTAGGAAGGGTGGTGGCATTTGTATATAAGAATGGTGGGAGGAGGCCCCTGTAAGAGTTACCCAAAAAAAATCAGAAACAACCAAGTTTTTTAAAATCTAAAAAAAAATTAAAAGAGGGCCCCCCTGCTGCTAAGGTAAAACAATTAAACCTTTTTGAGAATAGAGGGGCCCAAAGCCCTTAGTTTTTTTACAAAAAATTTGGGGATTTTAGTGGGGCCCAAAAGAATCTGAAAGGGAATACGCCTCTTAAAGAAATTTTAACCCCAAGAAGCGATGGGAAAAAATAGCAGAAATTTAAACGAGGTTTTTTAAAAGAGGAGCACAGTTAAAAACAATTTTACAAAAATTTGAAACCCCTGAGCGTGAAATTGAGGCTTTTTTAAAGGGGTGGGAAAAAAATAAAACTTTGGCGCGAACTTGAGGGTTTTAAGAATCTCTTTTCAAAATGTAAGGGAGGAAAATAGGCCCCCAATCTGGAAAAAAAATTTTGGGAAGATTTGAGAGAGAGATTTAAGAAGAAAAAAATAAATCGCTGATTTCAGGGTGATTAAAAATTTAGGGCGAGAAGAAAAAGGAAAAATACACCCGAAAAAAAAAGGATTTAATGTTTGAAAAAGGGGGCCGGTTAAAAAAGCGCTGTCTACTAAAAAGAGCGCGCTAGCATCACAAACAAGAGAATTTTAAAAGAACTTAAAAAAGAATACTTTATGGGGAAAAACTACCCCTAGCTGAAAGAATAAGGGGCTCTGTTCAAAGGGGAAAGGGGGGTTACAAAAAGGGTTTGTATTTTTTAAAAACTGTTTGGGTTTTTCAACTCTACACTCGTTTATGCCCTTTAAAAAGGGGAGTGGCCAAAAAAAGGGGCCCGTATCGCCTCCCAAAACCTCAGCCTAGGTTAAAAATTGGGGTTAGAAAACAAAAAAATCATCTAGCAAACTTTTAAAGAAGTTTTGCAGCCAAAGGCTTGATGCTCTGCGGCATAATTGGCGTGTTGGGTTTGTTGGGTTTTGTCTTTTTATAAGCAAAGTTTTTCTGGTTTTTTTGGCTTTAAACCCTCCCGGGACTTTTGGAAATGCTAGCTGTGGATTAATTTTTTTGTTTAAATTTAAAATTGGGCCCAAACCAGTAAAAATTTTAAAAAAAAAACAAGGGCTTTTCTTTTCGCTTTGTGTGACGTCAGTGCGAGGCAGATCAACAGCCCGGGTGCTTCTAGCGGGGGGGCGCTTTTTAACTGGATCGTTTTTTCAGGGGTGGGATTTCTTTTTAAAAGGATGGAGGGGGGCCTTTTTGTTTTTAAACCTTTTATTGTGCCCTTTTAAATTTTGGCGTCTCCCGCTTTTGAGGATTTCATTGGGTTTTAATTCTGTTTCCTGCCAAAACTGCAGTCTTTAAAGGGCCCCCCCCCCGGGGGGGGCATGGGATAATTTCCCTGGCCTACAAAAAGGTCAACCTTTGACCTGCAAGTGCAAGAAGTCTTGTTCCTTTGTTTGCTTTCAGGCAAAATCAACAGCAGAGTTAATAGATCTTTATAAATTTGGTAGAAAATTTTTTTCTGGCACAAAAACTGTGTTTTATGAAAAAAATTGGGTAGACTTTGTTGTTTCCCTTTTGTCCTATAGGGCACCAAAGTAGTCCCTTAAAGGAGTCATTAAAACCTTTGCCACCCCGGCATTTTTAAGGCCCTTTTCTTTCATCTAAGATAAAAGTTGCCCCCCAATCAGGGGGTTTTTGTTCTATGGATCCCAATCCCAACTTGTTTGTTTGGTTGAAAAGAGGTGTGGCCAGGCCCCGTAATAGGGCTTTAAATTTTATTCTTTCGGGTTTGCCCCACAAATACCAAAAGTGCCCCTCCCATGTTACGGTCTAACTTTTGTTTAAAGTCAAATTGAGGTTTTTAAGTTAAATTTTGTTTCGATTCTTTTTTATGCATTAGTGTCCATTAGGGTTTTTTAAAAGGAAATTTAAAAGCGTTGGGGCGTTAGGGAGGGGAATTTTAGTTCAGCTAGTATTCGTCTGTACTTGGTAATAAACATGAAAGTTTTTACGACTTTACTTTAAAAAATTTTGGGTGGTTTTAAATGGTTTGCATTTTGAAAACCACGCCAAATAGTTGCGCAGTAAATGGAAAAAAAACTGATTTGGTTAAAAAAGTTTATAGGGCGGGAAAACCATGCTGAAAGGCCACTCTTACTCTTTATTGGCGGAAATTTAAAAATTTAGGGGAGTGGGTTTCAAGCCTGACTTGAAAAAACCTTGATTTGTTTTACTGCAATTTGGGTTTGGGAAAAAAAGGGAAATCCAAAGTTTTTGGGGTTTTTAAGCCGCTCCCCACATCGTAAGTAGCCCCTTTCGTTAATTTAAAAAAGGGTTTCCAATTTTTTTTAAAAAGTTTTTTTAAAAAAAATTATAAAAAAGATGTACATCTATATAAAACCCAAACAAAAAAGGGGGTGTGTTTTAAAGTATCCCTTTTTAAAATTTGGGGGGGGAGTTGTAGGATTGCCCTTAAAAAAAATTGGCTTTAAAATTATGTGGGTTAACCCTTTCTGGGAAAGGGGCCTTTAAAATAAAATGGATTTAATATTTGTAACGAGGTGGGCAATCAAATAACTCATGTAAAATAAACCCGATGGTTACTAAAAACTTTTCTTTTTAAAGAAGTACTGAGCGAAATTTTTGGATATTTTTAAAAAAATTTTTAAAGGGGGGGGGCAAAACCTCCCGGGAAATTTCTATACATTTTTTTCCCCTTAAGGAAGAAAGGGGGGGGAGTACACTTTTTTTTAAAGGCCTTTGCTAAAAATTTTTTAGGCCCTTTTACAGTAGTGACAAAAGCTTATAGATTTTAGTAAAGAGAAGGGGTGTTTTTTCAATTTGAAGGTAATAAAAACCCTTTTGATTTTCTCGGTGAAACCCAAAGTTGGGATGTTCATTTTTTTAAAAGTTTTTTAAAAAAAAGGTGCTTAAAATTTTTTTGATTTGGGTTTCCGTCTACAGTTCTAAAGGTTTTTGGGGGGGGATCAAAATAGGGCGGGGGGGGTTTTCGGGGATCGATTAAAACTCAGTTTGGGAAAAAAAAAAAGTGAAATTTTTAAAAAAATTATTTAATGGGCCTTTTTAAATTCATTTGATGTTAAAAAAAAAAACTTAACCCAAAAAGGGGAGCCCGGGTTTTTTTGTTTTTGATTTTTAAAAGGTGCTTGAAGTAGAAGGCGTACTGTAAAACCCCTTTAAATTTTTTTGGGCCCGGGGGGAGAATGTAAAATTTTAGGGGGGTTTCCGTTTACCAAATCTTATCTTGAAACCGGGGTTTCCCCCTTTTTTTTAAAGTACCCCATTACGTCAATTTTTTTCGTTTTTTTATTTTTAAAATTTGTTTAGAAAAAAAGGTGGTTTTAAATTTTGGGGTAAAAAAATGGGCATGAGAAAAGGGGCGTTGATTTGTTTGTGAAAAAGGGGGGGTTTTCTTTTTAAAATTAAAATAGGGGTCTTGAAACAAAATATTTACCCTTTTCTTTCATTCCCTTTTTTTCCCGGGAAACATAACACTACAACATTCCCTTTTTTCCCGGAACACAACCCCTTTAAAAGGAAAAGGGTTTCAATATAAAACCCTTTTTGAATTAGTTTTCCAAATTTTGGGGGAAAAGGGTTCCCACCTAGACCCTCTTCAAATTTTAAAACCCTGGGAAAACAATTCATTTTCACACATTATTGATGGTTTTCAAAAACTATAAAAGTCCCAACAAAAAAGTTAATTTATTCTTTTTGTAAAAAAACCCCCATAAGAAGGGTTTACTTTCCCTTTCATATAATCACCGATTTTGGGAAAGGGTTTTTTTTTCCCAAAAAATTAATTCCCCTTCAATGCATATTAAAAAGGGGAAAAAAATTTCCACCTTCTTTTACCCAAAACACCCAAATTTTTCAAAAAAATTTATATCAAGGGTGAGTTAAATACTCTTTCCCCATCAAAATCCAAAAACCCGTATATATGAAATCTTTTGTCGCCACTTGGGGGGGCTTTTTTTTCCATAGATCCAAAAATCTCCCCCCTTCTCGCAAAAACACAAAGGGAAAAACACCCTTTTTTTATTTATGAAGTTCATAACTAGTTAAGTAAAAGATTAAAAAAATTCTTTTTTTTTTTCCACGGGAAAACCCCTTCCTTTAACCCCTCATTCCTTTTCATGTTTTCCGAAAAAATTTTGTTTTGCCCACCCTTTTAAATCATAGGGAAAAAAGAACAAGCAAATACTTTTTTTTTCAAACAAAACCTTAACCCGTGTGCGAGGGGAAATTTCAGTCGCTCCTAAACGGGAACGGGTTTTCCGGGTTTTTTCTAAATTTTAAAAAAAATTGAATGATAAATACCTTGGGCCCGCCCCCCCCAAAAAGATTGGAGTCCCCCTTTTGGTTTGGGTAAATTGGGGTTGCCCGGGAAACCCCCTGCAGAGACTGGCCCAAAACCGGGGGTTTTTAAATCACCCCTTTAACCAGTTTGGGGAGGGTTCCCCCCCCCCAAAATTTAAAATTTTCAAATCGGGGGTTCCAGAGATACCTTCCGGTTAGCACGGTTGGCACAAAAAATTTTTGGGCTGGGGGGGAAACGGTCCGTCACAACAGCCCCACCATTTTAAAAATTTTAATTTTAGTCTTCAGGGGCCCGTTTGGGCGCTGCACCCGAGAAAGCACTGAAAACTTCTCTTCGACTTTCCGCCATAGTTTTTTCACGGGCCCCTGGGGTTTTATCACAATGGTCATTTCATCACTTTAAAATAAATTTTCCGCTGCGTTCGAGTCCAGGGAAGTTTAAACCTTTCAATATTTCAGCCGCCCCTTTTTTCTGTTTTACTTTCTTCTGGGGGGGTGCTTTGAATAGCCAAGTTTTCCCTTTCTAAATTTTTCTTGATTGTCTTTTGGGGTGACTTTAATGGAGGTTGTGCACGGAATTCGGTGAAATTTCAGAAAAAATGTGGGGAGGGTCTGTCCCTTTTAAATTCTTTGACAGTGGGACACGCACCCGTTAGTGAACACTTGGGCCCACCATTCTAGGTTTGTTTTTTTACGTTTTTCTGTTTACAATAGGCTTGTAAACTTTCCCCAAAAGTTTATGTTAATGTTTAACAATTTTCAAGGTTCAAGGTTTTTAAAATAGGGGCGTTGAAATTTTTATCATAGCCCTTTTGCTTTATAATTATATGCCCCTTTCCCTTGTCGTTTGTTGGGTTTTTTTTTTTGGGCCGGTCTTTAGCGAGCCCAGTTTTTTTTCCTTCTTAACTATCAAAAACGTACCTAATATCAGTAAAAGTGTGATGCTTGTCGATAAGATTTTTAGATGAATTAATATTTGGTGCACGCTTTATATCAGGTGTTAGTTTATTCCAAATTGGTGCAACTCTCTGACTGAATGAACAGAGTTGATCTAGAGTTTGCCACCTCAAACACCGGAAGCCCCTGATCTGTGGACGACACAATGTATTTTTTCGTCTCCTCTGTGAGCTGTTTGTTTGCCGATAGGCCTAGGCTACTAGGCAAACCGCAAGCACCAAACGACAGTTCAACAATTTTCTTAACGCAACTAGCCTATTAGACTTGTGAAAATGACGTCAGTGGTTTTTGGCACATAAACACGTCACCAACACTGAAACATTGGCTAGTAGTCTACGAATGCCAGCTAAATCAAAGGGGAAACTGCAATAGTAGGTTTCTCTGATTTATCATGTGAAGTAAAGAATGTATTTAGAAAAACCGAGGAGATTAGGATCTGTCGGCAATGGGAAAATTTAGCAAAAATCAAGATTGTTGCGAACATTATTTTAATCGCTCATTCATAATTTCACGGTGCGTGACGCGGCTCGCGGAAAGATTCAACTGTTCTGGGCTTCATTTTCAAGATGGCTGCGCCTAGTGAAGAAGACATTTTCTGGACTTGGGGCTATCGGGAGGGCGTCAGCCAGGCACCGATTGGTTGAACCTGTGACCTATGAATAATCTAATCCGATTTCCAGTTCCTTCCTGCTCGTTGTGAAGCAGCCGACGCAATAGGTTTGCATTCGCTTTTTCTGTCCCACTAGTACTGTATTTTTTTTTTAGCCTGTTCGCTTTTTCTGTCCCACTAGTACTGTATTTTTTTTTTTTTTTAGCCTGTTCGCTTTTTCTGTCCCACTAGTGCTGTATTTTTTTTTTAGCCTGTTCGCTTTTTCTGTCCCACTAGTACTATATTTTTTCAACCTGTATCTTGAAGTTGACGATCTTCGCTGTTTATTGGATCTATCTCTGTCACCCGACGCAAGAGGTTTGCAAGAGATGTTGTTGCGTCCATCGTCTGCACGAAGAGGAACCGGAAATCGGATTAGATTATTCACAGGTCACAGGTTCAACCAATCGGTGCCTGGCTGACGCCCTCCCGATAGCCGCAAGTCATTTCTAGTAAGAAATTTAGCATTTTTATTGATATTTTAAGAAAAAAAAACGTTGTTTAAGTCTATCTCTCATTATTTTCTTGCGTGGTTCAGGCTTGATCTAGATTTCATCTTTCAGTATTTCACTACCTATGCTCCAGTGTTGAACAGAACATGATGGCTAATTTGAACATGATTTTCACTTGCACATGGCAGAGAAATATTTTTGATAGCATTAACGACCATGCTATGATGCTGCATTATTGTTTTTGATCTGTAAAATTCAGAGCTGAGGGTGGGGTTGGGTTGGGTGGGGTGGGGTTCAAACCTGAGCTAGTAAATTTTCCAAACGTCAATGAAACCAGAGCAGCGTAGATCTATGAGTATTGAAATGCATAAACACAAGGCCTTACTTCTTGCTGTCTGTTAGTTTGAATTTCAAACATGAATATGCTCCTTCACAACTTCTATTCTCGATCCATGAGAGCAAACGTATAGGTAAATTTATGCATGCTTCCTCACCCCCATCCCTCACGCACCCCCATCCCCCCTTCCCATCCTTTTGTTTTTTTTCTTCTGATTTTATTTTATTTCTTGATGTAAAGCACATTAGTTATATGAGTGTTGGCATTAGATCTATATATTTTTATCCCTGCCAAGGAAGTAAATCAGACAAAACCGCATCCTCCTTACTGTTTACATGTAGATCGATGAGT
This sequence comes from Conus ventricosus, assembly GCA_018398815.1. Classification (NCBI taxonomy): domain Eukaryota; kingdom Metazoa; phylum Mollusca; class Gastropoda; order Neogastropoda; family Conidae; genus Conus; species Conus ventricosus. Next base: position 102,038,520 of record CM031597.1, on the reverse strand, counting down.
GTGTGTATGAATTAAAGTGTGTATGCGATCAATCAAAACGTTCACGAACGATTTAAATGAAATGTTCAGGGAAATCCTACAACTAATCGATTAAATTTTGGAGTTAAACTGACAAGCTGTTTGGATACAGTTAAAAAAAATTATTTATTAATTCTTCTTCTTCTTCTTCTTCTTCTTCTTCTTCTTATTAAAACTCCAAACGTTTTTTTTTTTAAAATAAAAAGTAGCAGTATTAAATAAAATAAGGATAAAAGGATGTAAGCCTAATTCTTTTTTTTTTTTTTATAAATAAAAAAGCGCTATCCTTGCCTCATGTACAATAACATAATCTTATAGTTGATAAGATATTTTCTAAAGGCTAGTTATTGGATTTGGAACACACACTAAAACTCGCTCTCTCTCTCTCTCTCTCTCTCTCTTCTCTCTCTCCTCTCCTCTCTCTCTCTCTCACCTTCGCCAAAGGGGTTATGAGCTTCTTTTTTTTTCAATAAAATTTTTGTTAAGGTGATTTAAGATTTTTAAGGCCTTGTGTATATAAACAGACACATACAAAGGGAGAGTGAGAGAGACGGAGAAGTGGAGAGCGGGGGTATTCCCCAACAAACAAACTGACTGACTGACTGACTGACTAACTGACATACATACATACAAACAGACAGACAGACTGATTTGACTGACTTGACTGACTGACTGACTTGACTGACTGACTGACTTGACTAAATCACTCACTCATTAGCTGGCTGACTGAATGACTGATTGATGGATTGATAGATAGATAGATTGATTGATTGATTGATTAATTGTAAAGAGGAAACTGCTGAGTTTATTCTTGTTTTCAGTTGCAGAGCAGCCAGACAAAAGTGACCTTTGCGCTCTGTGCAATGGTTCTCTCACTGACGCCAGCAAACAGTGTTCAACTGTATCAACACCAAGAGGCGTGGCTGGTCTGCAGAAAGCAAGCCGTGAAAGAGGCATCAGCAGCTTGTGCTTCTACATCGGTCAGGTCCTTCACAAGAAATGTCGCTCAGATCATGTCCCCCAGCAGCGCTATTTGACACTTGTGGACTGTTGGGAGAAGCTGCTAAATCGCAACTTGCTGATGCACTGGTGACTGAAGCTGCAAGACACGGCACTCGACCTACTATGGAGATCAGAAATCCTGTTTATGTCATGGATGGTGGCTCCCTTTTGCATAAACTTCCTTGGAAGAGAGGCGATTCATTTGCTCGTATTGGAACAACGTATGTCGAGTATGTAGGCAGGAGATACAGTCAAGTGCACCACTTGGTTGTCGTCTTTGACGGCTATGGCAATGGACCATCCACAAAAGATGTGACTCACACTCGCCGTTCTGCCTGTTTGGTCGGACCCTCGATCAGATTTGCCCCTAACATGTTGTGCACTACAAGGAAGGACCATTTCTTGCCAACCAAACCAACAAGCAGAGATTCATAAATCATTTGAGTGATATTCTGGAGAAAGAGGGAGTGAAAGTGCTCCGTTCTTCTAAAGATGCAGACACTCTAATAGTGAACACTTCAGTCAAGTATGCTGACACACACACTACCATTGTCTTGGGAGAAGACACAGACCTGCTTGTTCTGCTCCTTGTTCATGCAGAGTTGAATGACAAGCCAGTCCTGCTGAGATCGGACATGAAGGGGAAGAAACACCCAGAACTGAACATCTTGTGGTTGAAAGCACAACCTGGCCCAGAATGCTGCCGCTTGCTTCCATTTCTGCATGCTATAAATGGTTGCGATACCACCTCACGGCTGTTTGGCATCGGCAAAGGACTTCCTCTGAAGAAAGTGATGACAGAAAGTGCGTTGAAAGATGCAGCAGAAATCTTTTTCAAAGCAGAACAAATTCAAGAGGACATCATCAAAGCTGGTGAAAAGGCCCTTGTGTGCCTGTACAATGGTCAGGCCGATGACAACCTGGACTTTCTGAGGTACAGACGCTTCTGTGAAAAGGTGACATCCTGCCTCACGACAGTTCCTGTGCAGTCCTTGCCGCCAAGTTCTGGTGCTGGCAAATAACACAGTCTGAGGGTGTATCTCCAGGTACAGGTGAGTGATCAGTGTTTCGTTGTTTTAATAGGGTAAGAGCTTGTAAATCGTACCTCTACCCATTTCTGTAACTTGTTTTAAACTGGTTAGTCTTGTTTTTCTTTTCAGACGCCAGGGTTCTCTATTCACAAGACACTGAAAAAAAAGAGCTTTAAAAGGGGCAGAGGTCTGATTTACCATTTGTTACCATTTCCGCGCTTCTACATTGCTATATTTCCTCATCACCCTTTGCACTATTTCTCTCTTTTTCGTCTTATTGTGTGTCTAACCTTCTTAACTTTTTACTTTTTGGAGCAATAATGGATATTTACCAAACATATATAGTATTTGTTTACTCTTAACATCATGTGAACAAAAGCATGAGACGAACTTCAGTACTTCAGCTCTGAATATCTGTAGCCATGAATACATATATTTATATTAAACTCTATGTTACTGGAAGCTGGATCTAGTTTTGCTGATTCTTTTATTTTTATTTTTATTTATTTATCTTTTTAATTGTGTAGTGCAGTCTGCCTTCACTTCTGTGTCATACAGCCAATAATTCTGTATCTTTATTTATTTATCTTTTTAATTGTGTAATGCAGTCTGGCTTCACTTCTGTGTCATACAGCCAATAATTCTGTATCGATGAGTAAGCATACTGTACATCTGGTTTGCAGTGCATCAGGCACAGAGTTCATTTATTTTGTTTATATTTAAGAAGACATTGTTCCCTTTGCCTTGCAACCACTGTCAGATAATCACATGCACGGTTTTTATTGTATATCCTCCAGCGCTGGCTCCACTTCAACTGTGACCTCAAGCCAGAAGACTGGGGGTGGAAACTGTCATCCCAACATGTTTACGAGCCTCGAACAACAGACCTTGCTCCTGCTCCACCTCATCTGATGAAAGGCATCCGGTGCAAATGCAAGACCGACTGTTTCAAGGGTGGCCGCTGTACCTGCAGGACCTTGGGACTGAAGTGCACTCTTGCCTGTGTCACGTGCCGGGGCCTGACCTGCACCAACTCCCCTCCAGTAGAACCCCTGCAGGAAGTTCCAGAAGAGCTTGCAGATCTCTGTTAAACTGCTGGTGAGTGTACTTTTATATGAGTATGTGAGAGTTTACTGTCCATGTAACTGTGACATCTAAGGTGATAATGAACAGGTATTTGTGCTCTTGTATGTACGGCTATGTGTAGGCCTAACTGATGACGATCGTGACAAGTACGTCCAACGGGGAACATTTAATTGTCTATTTGAATGTTTCTAAATCAGGACCTTCAAAATGAAGTGCAACTTGATGGTATTTTCTCTAATTTACAATGTTTCAGGCTTCTGATATAACGTTATGATGTCATTTAAAAAAAAAGACTTTCCCGATATCCAGCGCAGCTAATCTCCGCGGTTTCTTAAACAGTTGACATTTAGCTATCTTTTAGGATAAAGAAACCTACTATTGCAATTTCCCCTTAGTTTACCTCCTCTGATCCTCAGAGGCCTAGCCTATAGATAATCTTGTGGCAACAACCACTTCAAATCTGTCCGCCATTAGAGGGGACCCCCTAAACCACCTTAGAACTAGGGCACATGTCGTAAGCACATGTTTCACATATGCACATACTCCGGAACATGCTATAGTGGACCTGCAAGATACAACACAGTGTTTCTGGGCATCTGAAAGACACATAGAGAATAAGCAATCATCAAATAAGACATTTCATTTTCATTTTAAGTTATCATCTTTAACCTTCACGTGCGTTCCACTCTGGAGCGTGGATGGCCCCTAGACTTTCGTTATAATGTTACAGTGGAAGTTGCTCTAATGCAGCAATGAAATACTATGCCCTTACACATTTCACTTCAAGGTGAAAACATAGCACATATATCTACATACATTTGTTGGTATCATATAAAAAATATGATTATGGTTTCATACCATAGCTAGGCTACTATGCCGAGTACATTTGTACTGAGGTTTTTTCGAAAATCTTTCAAGAATTGTAGAAAACAATTTGAATATTCAACACATGTTCGGTCTTTGTTGGATTTTTTTAGGCCAACTTTTGGCATACACATACGAGAGTGTTGTACTTGATTGCAATGTACACCCCCCTCCCCTCCGCCGCTTTCCAGCCCCTCCCTTCCCGTCTTTCCGCATCCCGGTAAGCATGACGCCCCCCCCCCCCCCCCCCCCCCCCCCCCCCGCTACCTCACCCCTAGCGTAATTTTCTTCATCATAGTCACTTTCTGGCCCTTTTATTTCTGAATCAAACTCATCACTACAGTCCAAATATAAGCTGACGCAAATCCTGCCGTTATTGTTCTCACCGAGTGAGAGCATGCCCATCTCAACAGTGTGTCGGAGTGAACAGGAAGGGCAACTAGTACTGAGGGTCGGATAAAGAACTATGATACACATCGAATAGTACACAAACACTTTTGTCTCTTTCACTCCCGCCTACAGATTTTGGTAATATTGCCTTTTGGGAGCTTTGAAGAATCACATTTTCTGTTCACTTTGTCTGTTTACGATAGTACACAGTAGTACTCAAAAATACAATGGTTCACAATTGACTGTGGTTACCGTCGCGGATTCCCTGCCGGGAGGAATGGGTTTAATTCTCATCACAGCCATTTATATTTGTAGGATTTTTCGGCCCATAACCGGCCTCCACTTAGAGCTGAGTCTGCAGTGGGCTCAACTGGGAAGACTGGGACCACCCTGTTGAGTTTCATCTACTTTATGGAAGCGTCTCTGAAAATGTTGGCCACATTTCCTGACCAACACTGCAGGTGTCTGTATCTCTCGGGTCTGGTTGACACCTGAATGGATATATAGAATTAATCACAGAGTATAGAGCCTTGTCACTCAGTGTCAAACCAGAATGGAGTTCCATAGCATCATCTTCATCCTTATCAATCAACATAAAAAGAGGCTCAAATTCTGTGGTCCTTCATCAGGGCTCCCATTTGTACTGACAGACAGGGGGTCCCAGGGACTCCTTCACTGATGCTATAGAGGGTCCCAGAGGGGTATAGAGAGTCCCCATGAACAAAATTAACCAATACAGAAAATGTAGTATTCTTGCTTTTTTAATTATTGGCTTGATAATCTGAGCATTTCAGAGTAAATGAATCTCTCTCTCTCTGAAAACATTTCTTAAAAAAACATGGGAATCCAGACAAGGATGCTGCAATGTCTTCAAAGTCTTAACATTTCTGTGTGTGTGTGTGTGTGTGTGTGTGTGTGTGTGTGTGTGTGTGTGTGTGTTTACAAGCTGATCCATTTACTTACCTCAGTGGTGAATTAGTGATTGTGCATCAATGTCATTAGGAAGGCAAGTTAAAGTTCATGTATGTGCAGTCACTTGTTCTTGTGACCAAATATGTGCACTATGAAATTTATTATAACAATAATAACAGTAGAAATAGTGAAACTCATGCACCCCCTAAAATTGTGGTAGATCTGGTGGAGATGTAGGATAATGAATCTATCATGTGTGGTACTGATGTCATACTATCAGTGTTACACAACAAACTATATCAAGGTCTTTAAAAAAAAAAAAAAAGCAAATCTATTTTTTTCAATCAAAATCTAAAAGGGTTCCTGAGCTCGAAGGAGGCTTGAAAATTTCGTATCTGGAAGATCATCTTGTGCCAGAATCAGAGCTGCACCGATCTGCTGACGTAAAACGTGTGAACTCTGTTTCACTGCAGCACCTTTCGCACTTTCCATCTCCTCTCTTCTTTTCTCAGCGGCTTGAGCAATGACGTGATCATCACTCTTCTCATGTCTGTACAACGCAGATTTTTGGAAGTTGATAGATCCAGAGACGAAGGCGTTTTTGTCTCTGGACTTGCTACTCGACTTCAGGGCACTACGAGAGCACATGTTGCATTTCATCTTGCCATCTTCGTACTCCAGCCAGCTGAACTCTTTCTCCCAGGCTGAATTATACGCACGGCATTTCTTGTTAGGTGGTGTTGCTGCATATATTTCATTAGGAATCGACGATTCACTCTCTGTAGCATCTTCAGAAGATGTTTCTTTGCGTTTTTTAGGAGCGCCCAACCACTGAAGCAACGACATATTTGCGAGATGCGATAGCCGTGAACTTCCTTTCTGCTTCGTTCGCCTAGGCTTGTGCACGCGATTGTTACAACTTGTGAGTCATCGAATTGGTTAATTAGTGGCGGCGGGCGCCACAGTCTGAATAAGTCAGCCGGTCGACTGAGTAACCGTTCAGTGACGTGGGCCACAAGGCGAGCCTATCAGTGTTTACGCAGCTTCTCGGCTTACTGTACTTTCGCGGGCACACGCTGTCCTGAATTTGACGGCAGGCAATCGCGCGCGAAGCTTGTGGTGTGCTCAGCTTTGATCACTGACCGCGGCACGTTTTGGGGTTTGCCTGATTTTGTAGTGCGTCCTGCAGGACTCGCTACACGTTTTGTTAGTGCGTCCCTTTCGCTCATAGTGCGTCATGGACGCACATATGTGCGTCATTGGGAGCCCTGTAATCATGCCGTGCTTTCATGCAGACTTCAGTTTCGATTTTCCTTCCACGTCTGTACCCTTGCTGAGTTCATGTCTGGTTCATGGGGACTACTGTTGACGAACGTGGTGGTACCTTCCGAAGGTAGACGCTCATTCACGTTGGCTCCGCGACTGAGCAATTATTCTCGTCTATAGGGAGCTTAGTAAGTGGTGTCCTGCGTTTGTTGGACTAGAACAGGCACAACTGGACATCACCGAAGTGACTCAACAGCAGTACAGTGTCTCCTCTGGTGGGTTGCCTCATGACGACATGACATTGACTCTCCCCATCGATTGTCAGTACCGGGACTGTGACTGGACAAACCAGCGTGTGATTGTGGATAAACAGCCATAATGAGCGACGCAGGGGGTAATGCATCTGGAGTGGCACAGAAAATTAGACAGGAAAAAGTTCTTAATCAATTCTGTCTTCGTTGTATAATAAAGTAGGCAGTGATGGCACAGACAGACCAGACCAGAGAGGGAAGACACTTTCACCTCCTTGTAGCTGTTCACTCTTCCATTGTTCCTCAGCTCTGTTTCT
>CM031597.1:101995198-102031283 GCA_018398815.1 Conus ventricosus | reverse complement strand
GCCCTCTTTGCCCTGTGACCGTGATTTCCTTCAGAACAGAGTGAAGTGACTTCGTGTTCGCGTGGACGCAGTGCAGTGAGTCATCAAATGAAGTCACTTGATTCCCTCTTTCTTTGATTTCAGCACAGAGTTTAACATCCTTTCCAAGTGCCTGGGAGACCTTCAACGGACAATTTCAACGGTGATTTTGTTTGTTTGTTCGTTTTTTTTTTTTGTGTGCTTTGTTTTGCAAAGACGACCACATGTCTCTTGAGCGAATCGAAACACGACTGGAAACCAGACAAATGAAATCATTTCGTAGATAGATAGATAGATAGAAAGACATATACATATATTTATATATGTCTGTCTGTCTGTCTTTCTATGGAAGAATTGCTAACCTGCACGTGTTTTTCCCCACTACTTAAGAGAGAGAGAGAGAGAGAGAGAGAGAGAGAGAGAGAGAGAGAGAGAGAGAGACGGATAGATAAGTTAACTGAGAGAGAAAGAGAGAGAGAGAGAGAGAGAGAGAGAGAGAGGAGAGAGAGAGAGAGAGAGAGAGAGAGACAGACAGACAGACAGACAGACACACAGACAGAGACAGAAAGAGAGACAGACAGAGACGGTGGGGTACTGGGTGAGGCTTGATTTTGACCCTTCGCATTACGATACATCTCATCACATGATTCACATGAAAACTGACAGAAAGCTACACAGCGAGTTGGATGTCTGGTAGTCTTAGAGCTCATATTTCAGTCACATGTTTGTGTGACATCAGTGTACTTTGATAGCACTCCTCCCCTCCCATTCCTCCCCAATTCTTTTGGAAGTTCATTTCTATCTCTCGTATCACCTGACGCGGAAGACTGTAAAAGGCTATCTATTCTAAAAACCAATTAATGAACATTTCATGAAATTCCATGTTCTGTACATCCGCCCAACGCTTACCCTAACACTAGCCCGATTACTTACCTTAACCTGACCGTAACCATAAACCTAAGGTAAGCTAAGTTTACCTAAGCCTAAGTCTGATGTAAACTTTTACGTTATAAAATCGTAAAAAAATACATATACTGATAAATTGTTCCTTTCATCTGCTGGTGGGCGTAGACATTCGATGAGAATGTGAACGTAATTGTCTGGAGAAACTCTATAACTATGCATTCCTACACGTCGGATCTGAGAGAGAGAGAGAGAGAGAGAGAGAGAGAGAGAGAGAGAGAGAGAGAGAGAGAGAGAGAAGTTTGGGAGGTCTTATTAATAGAGCGCGGTGCGAAAAGAAGAGATTTCAAATGGCGGAATTAACAATTTTTAATGAAGACGAAAACAACCAGAGATGAGGTATTTATGCAGATATTTTGATGAATTTGTATTTTGTTCCGTTATTTGTGACGCACTCAACATATATTATAGGTTAGGCTTGTTTTGCGTTGACCAATGCGTATGTAGGGTGGGAGAAATTTCTGCGAACCACCATTGTATCTTGGTCTCGTACAAAGGGTTTTTAATGTAAAATGGTACAATCATGGTCGAAATTCTAGGGATCAATAATGCGTTATGAACTTGCGTTTTTTATTTAGAGGCTTTATACTCAGTGCTTATCACTCATGTGTTTTAAGACGTGCGATTTGAAGGAGGAGCTTTGATGCCCCTCAGTAGAAGGAGTTCAGTCTTTTTTGTGGATGCCACCTCAGCCATTTCATATCGTAGAAGCGTACTTGAACGCATTGACGAAAAGCTTTGGAGCTGTTAGGTTGCCATATTGCTTAAGCTGAAAATGCAACAGTGATTTTGTTGGGGCGATGTTACATAATTGTGGAGACTGCTATTTTGATTCTTCATCTGTCGTTATATCTAGAACACAGCGGTCATCTAATTCTTCAATAGAATTCAAATGAAGAGTTGGGGTAAGGTGAAGTACAAGGTGTTTTGGACGAAAATGTCATGCAATTTATACAATGGAGAAAGGGCTTTGATTGCCTGCTTTACATGTAGAGCATGTATTATGCTGGTCATCATCATCATCATCATCATCATCATCATCATCATCATCATCATCATCATCATTACGGTTGTTCACCTTCATTCTGCCTAACGATCCGGCGGCAGAGTCTTGAACGAGTGTTCCTGTTTGACCATCCTCCTGCTTGAAGGATGCTGTGTATTGGCACACCTCTGCTTAATACTGCAGTACCGGCCATTAACAATGCTGCTGTACTAGCAACCCGAGTGTTGTGAGCTGAGTACTTCGATATGCTTATTTTTGCCATAAGCAGCACATCTTTCATCCAAGAGAAATGGTGTCTCTTTCACGGGTGCGAAAGGCTTTATGCAACTGATAAATAGTGCTTTCCCAGTTCGTAGGTGGGCAGTCTTTTTCAAATACTGTCAAAGGTGGTGAACCAGACGCAATCTCTTGTTTTCAAAACAAGGTATGACTAAAGGCTTCAAGTGAGTCCCTGGTTTGGTCTGTTCTAAAAGAGAGCTATATACAAGTATCCATTTAGACTCATGGATTTTTACATCATCAACAGTAAGACTATGGAGAGTCTGTCCTCTTTGACCAGGAGTAACGCAAGTAACATAAGTGTTCAGAGAGTGAGTTTCAGAAAGCTGAGTTGGTCTGCATCTGGCCACTGAGCTAACATATCAGTGACTGTGTCTACATCCCATGTGTCACAGTACTTTAGGAGTGATGGTCTATTTTTGAGCGTACCTTTGAGAATTTTACAGACCATAGGATGTTGACCTATAGTTTCTACGCTATCAGGACAAAGGTATACTGAAGCAGCACTCCTAGCTAGATTAATTGTACTATAACTAGCGCCTGCAGCATACAGTTCTGCCAAGAAATTGTCACATGCACATGACCTCTGCATAGTATCTCCGGATCTTCTTGAACACTCGTCCAATGATGCCGAAAGGTGGAAATACATACCACTGTAAGTGCTCCTAAGAGATGGGAAAAGCGTCAATTGCTTCAGCTTCTGGATCCTGCCTGTACGCTTTTGAAAGTTCAACTTGGAAGCAAAGAGGTCATATCTGGAGAAACCCTGAGCTGTTGGAAGGCAGACTGCAGAGCCTGCTCATCAAGTTTCCACTCTGCATCAGTGTTCTGACATCTGGATTCCTTGTCAGCTATGCTGTTCTGCTTCCCTCGAGTGTGCGCTGCACTGATCCAGATATTCTTAGAAATGCACCATGACCAAACGTCATTACAAGCATCTAAATGGCCTGTTCCCATGCGACTGATCCAGCTGACTACTGTAGTGTTGTCTACGAGCGTATCATTACCCGGACATGTTTGTTTTCCAGCTTTCCCTGAAATGACTGCAAAGCATGTAAAACAGCTCTCAATTCTTAATAATTAATGTGAAAGACCCTTTCATGCCGCAGCCATTGTCCACCTGAAGCTGTACCTTCACACTCACACTCCCAACCTGTGCCACTAAAATCAGTGGTGACAATTATAACTGGCTCAGTACTGCAAATGTCATTCTCTGTATCAGTCACATTGACAATCCACCATTTAAGTTCCTTCTTACTCTCTTCAGACAACTGCATGAACTGGTCAAAGTCACCTCTGTTCCTCTTCAAAGCTAATTTTTTGCCTTTCTCAAGCGGTCTGTACCAGAGAGGTCCACACCTGACAGCAGCAAAGCTAGCCACAATTTTTCCTATAACTTGAGCAACCTGATGGATTGTGTGACCTTACTCATCAAGAAACTTTTGACGACCAGACAGTATGCTGAAGCTCTTTCAGCACTAAGTGTGATTTTCATGGAGACAGAATCTCTGGTGACTCCAAGATATTGAATCCTTGTGGGCTGAATAACCGACTTCTTTCGGTGAATGATAAACCCTAATTTTTTAAAATAAATCGGTGGTATGTGTAACATTCCTCATGCAGTTGCTCGTTTTGAGTCCATTCAACAGATAATCAGCCAAAAACCCCATAGATACATGATCTTTCATTCCGAGGGAGGCATAAACAGGTTTTAACAACTTTGTGAACAAACGGGGTGCTGATGATAGGCAATTGGGTAAAGCACTGAATTCATAGAGTTGATCTCTCTATTGTAATCTAAGTAGTTTCATATGCTGTTAATGAATTGAATTGCTACACTATAACTGGCATCCTTCAGGTCAGTTGAGGCCGTAAAGCAGCCTTTAGTTATCAGAGTCAGGGTTGTGTTCAGAGTATTCATTTTGAAATGTTGATAACTTACTTCTAAATTGAGTCTTTTTTTAAAATTTAAAATAATGCAGTACGATCCATCTTTCTTTTCTCAGGTAAAGACTGGAGAAATAATTCACCAGGGCAATGCTCACAAGGGGAAATTACTTTCTTGGCTATCAACTTTTGAACTTCTGAATGAATGATCTTACACTCTTACTGATTTGTGACATTTGTTTTTGTGCAAGATGATTTGGGTAACTGGTCTAAAGGACAGCCAAATTCAACCTTAACCCCTGCTATCATGCTTAAAATCTCTGGGTCTGAAGTGATCCTAGACAATGCATCTTCAAACTGTCTTATTCTCCCAGCAGTAAACTCATGTTTCTGAGGTTTTAAATATCGAACCAAGCTCATCTCTTCTATTGGGAGCCGGTATTCTAATGTTCACGTTTCTGCTGGAACCAATGCTGCAGAGAACTATAAAAAGCTCATTCTGGCTCACCCGGTCTCAACCAGTTTCGACCGGGCGACTCCAGAATGAGCTTTTTATAGTTCTCTGACAAGTAACACTTCAATAACCAAAAAATAACGATTATCTACAAACTTTTCAGAGAGTAACGTAGGGGAAAGCAGCAGTGGCTGAACATACCCCATAGTGTAACGTAGGGGAAAAGCAGCAGCCGCTGAACGCACCCCATATACAAACAGTGGAGCTGGTAAGCCTTTAATTGCTAGTTGCCGGCCTACCTAAGGACTCTGCACTATCCGATTACTTACTACGTGGCCGGACATGACGATTTTCGGATCACGCGATGGGCTGATGTCACGGCCGGCCAATCACAAGACTAGATAGAATCAGCTGATTAGTAGTGACGACATTTCCGCCCAGCACTTGTGTTGTTCATTTCTCCTAGTGCTGTGGTGGTGTGAAGACGGTGATTTTTCTGCGAGAGAAGTGTTTGCATATGGCACAAAATATAGCTGCAGTTTCAGAAGACAGTGTGGATTCTGAGTTAGAAAAAGTTCTTGAATCACAAATACCTTTTCAACAACTTTATAGATTAAATTATTTGGGTGTGGAAGACATGGAATCAGCTACACTTCAACAGTCAAATCTCCATACAAGCTACGTGAAATTTTTCGAGCAGTAATAGAATAAAATATGTAAAAAAAAATACATTTATAAAAAATGGCTTCACTTGTAATGATGATAGGCGGCGCTGTGGTGAATGCGCTTGCTTTTAGCGGAAGTAATTACGCATTTAGTAAACTACGGGATGACGGCGAGAGAAAAAGACATAACAAAGCTGTGGAGCAACTAGCCGCAGCGCAAGATCACTATGAAAAGCAGAGAATTGAGCAGTTAGATTTTATCAACGACACACTGAAAAAACAGGGACATGCGGCTTACACATTTAAAGATGTTGATCAAGCAATAAAAGAGTATTATCTAGTAACGGGCAAATCAATCGAAACATTGCCCCCACCAAAATTCAGTGACTTTTATCATCCATCAGAAAAACAAAAGATGCAAGAAATCGCGTTTATTGCCGTTGGCATGACTATCGTGTATTTTGTTGCGCATAATATTGACTGAATAAAAAATGAACAAAATCTATTATTCACCAAAAGGATATTGGAAGGGAATCACGGCAATTAAAAAGCTAAGTCAAGCAGCGGGAGTCAGTGAACAAACAGCGAAGGAATGGTTATCTAAACAAGCGATTTGGCAAATTTATTTACCAGCGCCTAAACGAATACAGAGGCCACACTTTGTGAATACAACACCGAACGACACCCATCAAATGGATCTTCTATATTTACCCCATGATGCGATTAGACGAAAAAGATTTAAGTACGCACTCACAGTCATTGACATAGCTTCAAGATACAAAGATGCGGAACCATTAACACAAAAGAGTGCTTCTGCTGTTGCTGTCGCTATACAACTGATATACCAACGAGGCCCCTTAACTTATCCTCGCATGATTCAAGTCGATGACGGAAAAGAATTTAAAGGCCGAGTGAATCAATTATTGTTAAAACATAGAGTTACCATTAGAAGAGGCATCCCAGGAGTTCACAGATCACAGGCTTTAGTTGAAAACTTTAACAAACAGTTAGCCGAAAGACTTTTCTCCTACCAGTATCACAGAGAGCTGATTGACAATTCTCGCAACACAGAATGGGTTAGAAGACTGCCCTCAGTTTTGCGCGCAATGAATAATGAAGAATTTAAAGGGCTAAAACCAGTACAAGCAATCAAAAAACAAACAATAAATGCTGTTGAAGGAGACTCCAGTACAACCAGCAAACTATTACCGTTTGGTTTGAAAGTAAGGTACCTTTATTTGGCGGGGGAAGCGGTGGGGACACTCGCATCAGGGCAACCGATCCAGTTTGGAGTGTCGATCCATATGAAATAAAAAGAATTGTAAAAATGAATCCGCCCGTGTATTATTTACGAGAAACTGACACAACAAAACAACCGGCTCCTCAAAGATCTTTTGTAAAGGAAGAACTGCAAATAATCCCGCCAGACACAGTTCCAGTTGCTTAATTAATTTTAATTACATAAATATATTTAAGTCTAAAATGGAAGCCCAAAAGAAAGAACATGGAACGGAAGCAAGAAGGATAAATAAAGAGACCTTTGAATTACTACGAGAATCATTTAAGGCGTGTTCTGCTATTAGGGAATTAATGCAAAAATCAAATGATACGTATTCTGCTGTTAAAGAAACAGTTAGGAGGATTCCTTGGCACAGGGCAGAGCGGCCAGAGCACTTACAGCCCCTAATCCCAAATTTTGACTATCAAATATGGAGAAAAGAATATTTTAAAATAATAAAAAAAATTCGAGCACGTCAAGCAGAAATAAGAAAAATTTGAATAATTTGGAAGATGATGCGATTGATCTTCTAAATAAATTTCAGGAAAAATATGAACCCGAATATGAACTCTTCGGTGAAGAAAATATATAATTATCGTTCTCCAATGCCCGATTGCATATGAAACTCTGGATTAACAAATACTCGTTTTGTGTTTGTTCTATCTAATGACTTCTTGTTACAACGGTTGTGTTGATCTCATGTAGATTAGATCGCAGTTTTACGTTGTCATGATGAAAAGTCTTATTGTCAAACAATGCTTCTTTATAGTTGTCATGAAATTTAATTTTTTGACTTCATCATTTATAATACGCCATGATCATTTTATCAAAAAAACAAAAAATTAGTTCTTAAAATGGATCAAAACTTCTTTATTGTTGGGGGTTTTTGGGCAGCTTTTGTCTTCTGTATTTGTGGTTCAGTTGTTTTGACTGCTTTGGTTTTGTTGCCATTGTTTATTATTTTATAAACCGTAATAACCACCCCAGCAGCAGCAAGGGCGCCAAAAATGGCAACAGTTTTAAGTTCAATATTCCATGAAGACTTTGGTGCTGTAGGCCTTGAATTCCACATGGAGTTTTTATAGCGGCCCTTTTAAATCAACTTGTTCTGGCGTTGGCGGTGTTATGTTTTCATTATGAGTTATATTCTGTGATTTGTAACATTAATTTTTTTTGTCTGTTCCACTCTGCTAATTTTCTTCCTGCTTTAACACGCCCAGGATGAGGATGCTTTTCACTGGTCACCACCTGATTCAGTGTTTTTGATTCTGCTGATTTTCTGGTTTGGTTACTTTCTCCACCTGATTCAGTGTTTTTGATTCTGCTGATTTTCTGGCTCGGTCATTTTGAAGGGAAAAAAAAATCTAATGATTAAAAGAAATTTAAATTTCCCATGATTAATGGCGATAACAATGTTCCAAATCTGTAATATAGATCACGCTTAGAGACTCTAATGACTTTTTTTAAAACTGGATTCCTGCGTTAAATCATACATAAAAGTCTTGTTCAGAATAAATGGGAGCAAATTTACTGACTAGTTAGTGTACAAACTAAGAGCCGTTTGCCCACACTTTTACCATTCTAGACCCAGCTGCGCTTCTCCCTGTTATGATACTTTTACAATTTTCTTGTGGCGACATCTGTTGAATTTGTTCTATGCTGAATTCAGTTCCGAGGAACTGTTTTGTTTTTCCACATGCTGCCAAAGAATAAACCTTTCCCTTTTTTTGGGCATAATAGCTTGGTCATCACTTGGTCATTCATAAGTTCAGGAAGGTTTAGGCCGCCCTGTAGCTGTAGTAGATCATCAGTGTTCATGTTTTTTTATTAATTATAATTATTTTATGTTTTTAAAATGAGCACCGAAAAAACTGTCGCCAACCTTGTATACCATTCTGCTGTTATTGGAGGTCTAAGTGTAGGATACACAATGCTTGGTAAAAGCCTGTTAAAAATAAAACGGTGATCTTGGCAAACTAGACTTTGAGGTTCAGCAAAACTGATTGCTATTATTGCAGCTTCGTTCACTATGAATGATTTTCTAGTTAAGCAAGGAATAATTCCAGAGAATATAAAATATGTAAAAAAAAAATACATTTATAAAAAATGGCTTCACTTGAAATGATGATAGGCGGCGCTGTGGTGAATGCGTTGCTTTTAGCGGAAGTAATTACGCATTTAGTAAATACGGATGACGGCGAGAGAAAAAACATAACAAAGCTGTGGAGCAACTAGCCGCAGCGCAAGATCACTATGAAAGCAGAGAATTGAGCAGTTAGATTTTATCAACGACACACTAAAAAAAACAGGCATGCGGCTTACACATTTAAAGATGTTGATCAAGCAATAAAAGAGTTTTTATCTAGTAACGGGCAAATCAATCGAAACATTGCCCCCACCAAAATTCAGTGACTTTTATCATCCATCAGAAAAACAAAAGATGCAAGAAATCGCGTTTATTGCCGTTGGCATGACTTCTGTGTATTTTGTTGCGCATAATATTGACTGAAAAAAAAAATGAACAAAATCTATTATTCACCAAAAGGAATATTGGAAGGGAATCACGGCAATTAAAAAGCTAAGTAAAGCAGGGAGTCAGTAAAACAAACAGCGAGGAATGGTTATCTAAAAAAGCGATTTGGCAAATTTATTTACCAGCGCCTAAACGAATACAGAGGCCACACTTTGTGAATAAAACACCGAACGACACCATCAAATGGATCTTCTATATTTCCCCCATGTTTGCGATTAGACGAAAAAGATTTAAGTACGCACTCACGTCATTGACATAGCTTCAAGATACAAAGATGCGGAACCATTAACACAAAAGAGTGCTTCTGCTGTTGCTGTCGCTATACAACTGATATACCAACGAGGCCCTTAACTTATCCTCGCATGATTAAGCGATGACGGAAAAAAAATTTAAAGGCCGAGGTGAATCAATTATTGTTAAAACATGAGTTACCATTAGAAGAGGCATCCCGGAGTTCACAGATCACAGGCTTTAGTTGAAAACTTTAACAAACAGTTACCCAAAAGACTTTTCTCCTACCAGTATCACAGAGAGCTGATTGACAATTCTCGCAACACAGAATGGTTTTTAGAAGACTGCCCTCAGTTTTGCGCGCAATGAATAATGAAGAATTTAAAGGGCTAAAACCGTACAAGCAATCAAAAAACAAACAATAATGCTGTTGAAGGAGACTCCAGTACAACCAGCAAACTATTACCTTTTGGGTTTGAAAGTAAGGTACCTTTATTTGGGGGGGGAAGCGGTGGGGACACTCGCATCAGGGCAACCGACCCAGTTTGGAGTGTCGATCCATATGAAATAAAAAGAATTGTAAAAATAAATTCCGCCCGTGTATTATTTACGAGAAACTGACACAACAAAACAACCGGCCCCTCAAAGATCTTTTGTAAAGAAGAACTGAAAATAATCCCGCCAGACACGTTCCAGTTGCTTAATTAATTTTAATTACATAAATATATTTAAGTCTAAAATGGAACCCCAAAAAGAAAGAACATGGAACGGAAGCAAGAAGGATAAAAAAAGAGACCTTTGAATTACTACGAGAATCATTTAAGGCGTGTTCTGCTATTAGGGAATAAATGCAAAAATCAAATGATACTTTATTCTGCTGTTAAAGAAACAGTTAGGAGGATTCCTTGGCACAGGGCAGAGCGGCCAGAGCACTTACAGCCCCTAATCCCAAATTTTGACTATCAAATATGGAGAAAAGAATATTTTAAAATAATAAAAAAAATTCGAGCACGTCAACAGAAATAAGAAAAATTTGAATAATTTGGAAGATGATGCGATTGATCTTCAAAATAAATTTCAGGAAAAATATAAACCCCGAATATGAACTCTTCGGTGAAGAAAATATTTTAATTATACTGTTCTCCAATGCCCGATTGCATATGAAACTCTGGATTAACAAATACTCGTTTTGTTTTTTGTTCTATCTAATGACTTCTTTGTTACAACGGTTGTGTTGATCTCATGTAGATTAGATCGCAGTTTTCGTTGTCATGATGAAAAGTCTTATTGTCAAACAAATGCTTCTTTATAGTTGTCATGCGATATGCTCGACTGCACAACACTGCGAGATACCCCCTTTGCTTTTTGATGGTTTTCCCCCTGGCTCGAAATACTGTACATTTTCGCCTTAAACCAACAAATCCTTAATCACCTTTCCCAGATAATTCATCCTTCATCTTTCCTAAAACCTTTTGTAGTAATTGAATGCAAAGGCGAATCTTTAGGATAATCGGATGTGTCGTACCATCCTGCTTCCCCTTTAGCTACTTCTATTTCCATGTCTTTATAGATGTCTTCAGTAGGGATATCTATAACAAAACTATCTGTATCTGTGAAAAGTACTCTGGACTCAGGATACGAGGGCTTAAAGTAGTCAAAAAGGGAAATTCAAAACATCAAAGCTTTGATAATTTCTAAAACAGAAAACCCCAATAAAAACGGGCTTATCCAATTTGATTTTCTTTTTTTTTTCATCATTATCCCAAAAAGCTGATCATGAAACTTCTGAAGTCCTGATAATTAGGTTTAAAAGTCAGCTTAATTGCTTCGTTCTCTCTGGTGACCAAATCTACCATCTTTACGCTTGTGGGATTCCCCATAGTCTTTTCCGAAACAACTGTTGTTCATCAGCTTGAAAAGTCTTTTCTGAAGCATTGGGGAAATTTAGTTCTGAGATCAGTGTTCTTATTATGTATGGTTTCTGAACTTTTTTTGATCAAAAGCAATTATACGATGAACAGCTGTTAACTTCAAACCATGTCTTAAATAAATTGTAGAAGTCTGTAAGGGACATACATATTTTTTTTTGCCTCGAAGATTAGGCACAAGTTTAGGCGGTTCTGTTTTTCCCATCTTTAGCTTTCTGCCGCTAACGGATGTCATTATGCAAGTCATGGAGTTCATGAGGATATTCTAAGTCAACTTCTGAATGTATCCACGCTGGTTGCCCCGGCGTCAAACTGCTCAACCACTTTAATCCCTTTTGAATATTTTTCGGATTGTCTTCTGTGTACATTTTAACTTTTGCGTAATGGAAGCGGTTGCGCCATAGCCCATCCATACAGATTGTTTGCATCTAAAATACATGAGATAGTTAGACCTTTACTGGATCATAATCGTCCAAGTATTTGTTTTTTGCTTTACAGTAATGATGCGACGCCCATACTGATTCCCCCACGCAATCCGTTTTCAATCATCTGAATCATTGGTAGGTCAGACAATAAATCAATCTGTACTCAGAAAACTTTAAGAAAGCGTCCCGTCATCCCGGGCGCAGAAAGTAATGCGCAGGATCCAAACTGTAATGTTTCATGCAGGTTTCTTTCTGTAATTTTCAAAGCGTCCGCCAACAAACAAACTTCTGCCACGCATCTTGAGCAGGGCTGGTAATCGGAATCACTGATTCCTTTCCTCTGAGACTAGAAAAGAACGCGCCTTTAGGGGAAAAGTGTGTCTTCGTCAAACCTTCCCAACTGTTCATGTACTCATAGGGTAAACGCCCTTTCTAACGAGAGTTGGGTCAAATATTTCTTCCGTTATTGGGCAGGACTTTAAGGACATGGCTAGTGACTCTAATGATCCCATCATGTGCTGCATAGAGTCATAAAAAGACATGTTATTTAAAGCAAACCATGTATTTTCCGATGACTGTGCAATGCATGTTACCTTGAAAGCATTGTTTACTGCTTGCATTATAAGGTGAGAGTCGTAACCTCGCAAGTTGTGAAAAAAGATGGGCAGCTTCCATGTTTTGGTTCAAACTTTAGTTGAAGATTGCATTTTACTATGTGCTGCCTCCCTAAACCTTCCACTAATGTGATCATGGTCTCTTACTTTTGGTTTGTTGCTTCTTCATGAGTTCTAAACCACAAACCCAACAAGTGTGGCTGAGTCATACTGTTCTTGGTCTTCGGGCGTCATTATGATTTCAGATAAATTCAGATTATTAGAACAGTCATTACGCACTTTTGCATGCGCTGTAAAAATCTTCTAGCCGCATTTGGCCCTCTTTTATAATTCTGGCGTTGAATGGGCGCCATCTGACCTAAAAACCCGATGAAAGCAAATGAACAAATCTGATGATTACTCACAAGGCTGTTTTTGGGAAGTTTCTGTGGGGTTTGGGCCCCCTCAAAAGGGAACAATGAGTGATTCGAAGTCTGCGTAAACAACATATGGGAATTTTGCATCCGTTTCCAGTTCTTAAAACTAACTTTACTACCTTCTGGGGGAGTAATAGTTCTGTATTACAGTCACTGGGCCGATACAATGTTTCTTATGTTCGCCCGCGGCTTGAACAGATGGAATTCTTGTTAAACATTTTCTCAGAATTCTTGTTTACGTCTTTGTTTTGAAGTATGCTGCATTAGTCTATCATTTTTCGTATCAAGTGTAATGCGGTAGCCCCGCTGGTGAAAACATCAGTAGGTAAGTCCGCATGATTTTGTCTGGCTCCCCAAATCGTTGGATGTTCTTGGACACTTTAAGGGCGTAGATTTGTTCCTATCCCATGTGTAGATATTAACAGTTATTGGTTTGTTTTGTTCTTCAAACTGATAAATTTTTGTCCACGCTAAGGGAAAAGGATTTCCATCGAAGTTAAGATCTTTAAAAGTAACCCAATAGTTAGACACTCTCTCTGCGTTTTTGCGGACGTGATGCACCCTTGCGAGAACACACCACATAAAACATTTGTTGTCTGTATTTTGTATGTTTAGACTGCTTTTTTTGCAACTAATGCTGGAGGTAGCGGAATGTAAGCCTTGCCAACAATCGGCGCATACTTAGACTGTTTTAATCTGATCTCTAGGACTTCGCCCTCTGACCAACCAGAGCCTCTCATTTGGCTTCTTCAGCGGCCACAAAACTGTGTAAGCAGTTCGTCTGCCCAACCGGGTGTTAAGTCATTAGAGGAAAGAATAGTCTGCTGTTTAGTCGAGACCAGACTTCTAGGTTTTCTTCATTTATTGTTATAAGTCGATTAAAACAGTTTAACATTACTTTAACTGGTGGGTCTATTGTTAGTTTACTTGGAAACTTGAGAAATAGCATAAACAACGCTTGCCTGTACGTTTGCTGGATTAATGACTTCTAAATCAATTCATTCAGTGCTCTTGATAAATCTTCTTGCATTGCTTCAAACAATTCGTCTGGACTTCATATATCTTATCCATGCTGATTTCTTTTCTAACTCAAAATTATTTTTTTAAATCAAAAAAATAATTAATCAATATCGATGTCTTTTGTGTTTAGATCATAAAATAAAGTATAAACAAACCCCTTTTGGGGTTGTTAAAGTGAGCTGTTTTGAGCAGAGTTTAATGTTTCGTTTACTTTTTTTAAACATTCCTTTTTTTATCTGTTCGGTGTCTGGTTGTTGAGAAAAACTTGTCCTTGCCTTTTTTTGAAGATCAAAAATTTTGTCTTTTGTAGTCATTAAAATCAGCCTGTAAACGACTAAATTCTTCATCCGTGATGTTTGAGTCATCTAGTGCTTTATTTATTATCAGATTTTAAAAGGAACTAAGTTTAGCTGTTTTAGTTGAACCATGGCTGTGTGCTTTTGGAGTTTAGTTTTTATTTTTTTGCTAGCAGCACCCAAGGTAATGAGCAAAAGACCGAGAGCTAAAGACAACCCGCCTAGAGGTAAGCTGCGGGTGCGCCTATTGGGCCCCTTGCTAAGAGGCAACACTCGTTTCCTGCTGATGCGGCGCTTATAGTTGATGCTCCCGTATTAACATAGGTAACAGCATTAAAAGGGAGCAGAATACCCCTTCGTTTGGCTTTGCTGTATTTTGAAAGGTCCTGCTCTAGTTTTTGTTGCATTTGTGTAATGTTGTTAATCTGAAGGCTTTTACTTCAGCAGAGGACGACCCTGGGGGTCAATGTTGCCTTCTATAACAGCAGAGTTGCCTGCTATCTCTTCTTTAGGGGACTTCGGATAATTCTGAAACCCGACATGCTTTTTTAAAAATGAAAAAATAATTTAGTATTACTACACTTTGTAAACTGCTTTCTCGAATATTCAGCTGCGCATTTATATATAAAAAACAAAAGCGCATTCAGTGGTTTATCACTCTCTTTTCTTTATCAATTGAATGTTTATTACGTTTGTAACCTCTCTCCCCTTCCATGTAACTCATTATCCTCTGTTGACCTTAGGTCAATCCATAAGCCGTATTTCGTTGTTAAATAATCATCGAGTCTAACATTGTGAAGGTGTGATCTTTAGACAAGGTCAACTTTTGGATTTCTACATCTCCCGCCTCCAACAGTTTTCTTATTTCGTCAAAATGATGATAAGGTTTAAGCCCGCTAGCGTAGATTTGGTTAGGACTACCTCAATTGTACATTGCACTTTCGTTATTTTAGATTAATAAAATTTTCAGTTTGTCTTTTTTAATGGTTCTTCATCTTCACACAGCATAAAATACCTTTAAGCGATTCTGCTCGGCCATGAAATTAAAATTCCATATAGGTGTCTGCCTGCTTTTAGGATATGTTGAAGATGATGCACTCTTTCGTAATATATTTGTAAATTTTTACTCATATTGTTGCTCAATCAGCCTGCTAATTTTGCGTTGCTAACAACGTCAAACTCTAACGGATGTCAGAAATGCTGTACTTTGCTTCGGTGTCTGATGATCTATAACACGTTTGTATTCATTAAAAATTAGTTCATATGACAATCTGTCTTTTAATGCTCTTTGAAAGTATGGCGCATGAGATTTTAACAACTCAAAATCTAAGGGAATGGAAAAAAAAAATTTCCATACGCAAAATTTACAGCTACATGCTTTTTGCGTCTGGGTTAGCATTTCCAGCGTCTATTCTGTGTTTTGTCCATCATCATTTTCAATTCTTGAAACGCAAGATCAGCCCTTTAAATTTTCGGTTAGCATAGATCAGAATAGGTTAAAATATGTCTGCATTGTTTAAAAAAAATATTCTTGCCCTCAAGTTTACAGAAATTTTCTTAACAATTGCCCGCCCCAAATTCTGGACAACTGTCCTGTTTGGGTCTGTTTTGATGCGAGTTCTATTTTGAAGTAAGTCGTGCAGAGCCCGGCACAATCACTTCATCCGCTCCTAGGTCTGGAAATCTAACGTAAGAATTTGATCCGCATCAAAAAGTGATGATTTTTGGAACGTAATATTCATTTATTTCCTGCGCGCAAGGGCTTTCAGTTTTCTTACGGGTCAAAAATCGAGCCATATACTTGGACATTTTTATAACCAAAATAAAAAGTTTAATTATTTAAATATGGCAGGCATTGGAGGGAAGAAATTTGATTCCGTCTTGGATCGAATGAGTGATTCCCCTTTGAGCGGTTCATCGGGGTCTCATTGCATGATGAATTAGTCGAAGGGGGCAAGCAATTAAAGAAAGTAGGTCAGATATTTACAAAGTTAATAGGACCTCCTGAAAATATATACCTGATGATTTCTAAAAGATACCTTTGTATTTTGAAACGACAAGGAAACTTGTCCGCTTACTTTAAACGAGACCCATCAAGTTTGTAGGCATGGGTACAATTAATCAAACTTAGTGCGAGCGAGCGGAATCGCCTGGCTTACATAAACCAAAAATTAGATGGGAGGCAGTTGCTGCACTTCAAAACATACAACAAGAACTCCAACAGATAACCAAATGCAAAACATGGAACTTGGGAAAATTTAAGTCAAGCAGCGGCGAAATAAATCAGCAATAGAAGCAGAAACCATGAAGAAGAAGAAAGAGCATTACAAACTACGCAACCAGGCTACCTATGAGAGAATTAAATTTGCCTTGTGTATTTAAGAACCATCAGAGGCGAATTAACAAACAATGTAGCAAAACTAGGTGAACTGATGGCATATAAAAAGAAAAAGGAAAACTCGTTAGGCTGGACGACTCCCTGTAGGGTGAGATTAAAGAAAGAATAAACAAAGACTAAAAGATCTTGAACAACAAGATCAGCAAGGGCTAGAAGCGCGATACAACCCAGACCAATTTCGAACTCAAGTGAACGAATAAGAGAAACTATCGAAAAATTTTATATGAAAAACGCAACGCTAGCAAACGAAAAAGAAACCACGTTTGAGAGCAAGGCGCACATTTGCAGCGTTTATACGGGCCTGGATTTGCAATAGTAAAACTGGTAATGGGGTATTAAAAGGCGTGGTGGAGGCAAAATAGTGCCATCGCCATCACGATAAAACATGGGTAAAAAACAACTTGATCAATCTTGCGAGTTTATTAAACAAATTAGCCGTAAAGCTATAGACTCTTTGCCAAGGGATATTGGGAGTGTTATAGCGGCTTTTGTCCCACTGCAAACAAAGTGTTGGTTTATGGCCCAGCACTAATGGCATTAGTTCTCTAATAGTTGGTTATATTTAGTAAGAAAAAACCCGTAATCCTAGGCAGTAATCAATTTAAAAGTGCTTCTTTTCATATTCATGGTCATTATTTTTGACTTCAACGGTCTTGGCTTTGACTCGGGATTTGGGTGTTAACTTGGGTGTTTTTTTATTGTTTGAATATTACTGGCCAGAATTTATGTCGTTTTGTCCCAAAACCTTCTGTTTATTACCTGCCCAGGATTTTATTATTGTAGTTTTTATTGTTCCTACTGGAGTTGAGGTTGAAGGTAGCAAATAAACCAGTGCCAAAAGCAAAGTCTACTTTCGATCTTTGCGATTGTTAAAACATGTTGGTACCTTTTATACTGAAGGCAAATCAACTGTAGAATTAATGGCATCCTTAAATTTGGGGTAAGTATTGTTTTTGTGCCCAAAGCTATAGAAGAATTAGTTATGCTCGAAACCTTTTTCTGTGCTTGCGAACTAGCAAACACCAAACGTAATTACGAATAGAGTCGTTTATTTTTCTATTCCGCTCTAGTTAGGCCCTTAGAGTGTCTAAGATAAATTTGTCCATGCTGTTTTATTTCTCTTGCTCTATGGACCCGAGGTGAACACCTGGCCGAAGAAAATGTTAGGAGGATTCAGTCATACTTTACTTTTGTGCACCCCCAAAATAAGGGGTGCCTTTACCATGATTTAAAGGTCCAATTTTGTCTAAAGTCTGTTTAACATTATATGAATTCTTACAAAACCTTTCAAAAGCCTCATGTCTATTCTGTTGCTAATGGTAAAACGGTTTGTCATTTGGCAATGGCGCTTGCAGTTCAGTCAAAATACGTCTGAAGGTGTAATAAAATGATTCTATACACTGACCTCACCAAAGGGATCAGAGATTAAATGATCAGCATACGATACTCCACACCAGTTGATTTCCAAAACTCAGCAAAGTTTAAGTTCTGATAAAACTGCATCGGATGACTGAACCAACTTTTGGGATGTAGTCTTTTTTATAGGGGGGTTAAAATATCTGTTAAGGATAAACTCACCTTTACTTGAAAGGTGTCAGTCTGGGGTCACAGAAATGAACAAGAGTACAGTTGTTATATTTTTTGGATTGTGTGCGGCCCAACAGAATATTTTGCATCAGAATTTAAACGCGCTCAATTTTTATTTCGTTTAAAAAAATGTTTTGTACAATAACAACTCAAGACCGCCCTTTTTTTTAGAACATGCTATTTATAACAATTGGGAACCAGAATGGTTGCACTTCATGAATATTTTACAAAGTCGTATGGTTTTAAAATAAGTGAATCAAGAAAATAATAAGATTTTAAAATTGACAAACAGGGCCAAAGTTACCTTCAAAACTGAGGCTATTATCGGTTTTGTCACAAAAAGAAGCAAAATTGTAAATTTGACATAAATCTCAAACTTAACAAAGCGAATTCTGAAAACAATGTTATCATTCAAGCCTGAAGAGAAGCAGGTACTTTTGATAAAGCTAGCTAAATGTTTGCTTTGCAGCTAACAATCATAGATTTAGAGTTACATGAGCAAAACACTATGAGGGGAAAGCGCTCAAACTTGATTTCATTCATACTCTATGTTCATTTGGGAGTGAGCATGATGAAAACTACATGTTTGGGAAAGGCCTCAAATGTTTTAAGAGCTCTCCATCTGGGAAAACTGCATTTGCGATTATGAAATTATACAATTCCTAATTTACAGTTAAAGATTAGTTTGTGGGAGGTCGGATCATTAATATAAGTCAAAGACAAACAGGAAAGTCGTAAAATGGATAAACCCGACATTGTTTGTAATAAAATAATAACTGTACTAAAAATGTCGCGGGGCCAGAAGAACGGGAGTTACATTAGCACCTGTAAGGATATACTTAGAATTAAAGACCCTTTCAGACGTTGCGGCTTTGAACAGAACGGGGAATAGGCGCTTTGTATGGTTTGAGTACACTAAATGGTGATTATAAACGCAAAGAGGTGCGACAACAAAAGTTTCCTAACTAAAAAACTACGCAATGTAGAGCAATAATGCGGCAGTATGAATATAAAATAGTTTTGAAAACTGACAGCAATGGCATTTTGAACCATATTTAGAATGGGAAATAAAATTTGAATTTAAAGCCATTTACATTTTTTAAAGCCGTCAAAAAGTTTCAGAAAAGGGATTCAACCTGGCCTTTACATGTAAGTCTTATGCGAGGACAATAGTCGGAAAGAGATTGAAATACGCCCTATGGGAAAATAACTGTACATCGCCACAGAAGAGAAACGGTTTTAAAGAAAGCTTCTACAAATTACAGTTCTTTCCAAGCAGAAAAATTAGGAGGGCACGTCCCCCAATAATATTTGAAATTCCGTCTTTAAGATTGGAGAGGGATGGGGTTGGCAAATTTGATGTTAAACATCTTAAAGTTTCCATCTCGTTCTTCACAATGGTGGGATATTAAGGTCATAACAACAAGCAAAATCAATGTTGACTTAAATAGAACAATCTACAGAACTGAATTGGATTAATGTTACACATTTTGGCCTTTTAGGGTTTTATATACGAAAAGTTTTGACGGAGAGCTGTAAATAATAATAATGGTTAGTGTCGTTAAAAACCATGAAGCAGTTAAACTTTATGACAAAACCCTCATTTTTCTTTAATTTGGGACAAACTGGTTGTGGAAAACAATATTGTCCTCAAACCTATTACAAACGTTTATCGCTATAATTTTGTTTTTATGTAATTTTCTGGTCCAACGCTGAATTTAAAACAAAAGCATATTATGATAGAAGGTTTATATGGACAGATGATGACATATATTTAGTTGATCCTAGCAATAAGCTAAGTGAGTGTTTAGAATACTTTTATAAATTTTTTAAGGGAACGCAGACACTATTTATTATAGATGACTGTTCGGCAGAAAGAGACATAGTTAAAAAAAGAAAAGCTTTGTCGAAACTAGCTTTCAGTGGAAGACATGCTGGGATAAGTGTGTGGATTTTATGTCAAAAATATAACTCGGTTTTAAAAGACTTTAGAGAACAGTTAAAGACTGTAGTTTTATTTCACATGAAAGACAGAGACGCATTTGATGAATGTATGCGTGAAAATGATGTTATTGAAAATGACCAGGAAAAACACAGGATTAAGCAAAAACTGAAATCTGAAAAGTTTAGTAAATTAGTATTAAAAACGGATAATCCTACACAGTATGTTTGTTTGTAAAAATCGTTATTTTTTGGTTATTGAAGTGTTACTTGTCAGAGAACTATAAAAAGCTCATTCTGGAGTCGCCCGGTCGAAACTGGTTGAGACCGGGTGAGCCAGAATGAGCTTTTTATAGTTCTCTGCTGCCTTTTGCTTGGTCTGTTCCTTTGGCCTAAAAGATGACCACGTGCGCAACCTGACTCCGAGTATTAAGAACAACCCGCTTGTCCACAATAGTAGCGTGCGTTTCCACGGTGTCGGCGCTCATGGCCTGCACTGGAGCTGGTGTGGTCGGTCTCACGCACATCTTTGAGTATCGCAGACAAACTGTCACCGAACAACTGGTCTGTGATCGAGACTGATTCATCACAGATCCGCAAAAACTGTTTACATATGGTCTGATGCCGCTGCGTCTGCTCAACAAAATCTCGCGTGAAACGTGACCCAAGACAGCCACCGCATTGGTGCAATGCTTCACGGCTTCAGAACTGACCTCCGACTGATCTGGGCAAGCCGCTATTAAGTAATCCGTTCGCAGCACGCAACGACGCAGTCGCCACCTTGATAAAAGCTCTTTGAATATACTGCATTTTCAGGTTGCATTTGATGGCCTCAGACGGTAATTTCGACCATATTTCGTTATTTACCGTCGGGACGATCGATTTCTGACAGTTTGCCGGTCTGTTGTAGGTTTTATATTTCTTCTTCTGTACATCTGGGCTGAGTTTGTTCGTGAACCGGCCATTAACAATTTCTGCCACTTCCTCTCTCACTTCTTCACTTACAGGTTCGTCCGTATCACTCAATTCAGCGGCTATCTCTTTCAGCAAGATCAAATTTGTCTCTGACTGGTAGGCTCTTTTATTCTGAGACGCTAAAAGCTGCGCCTCTTTTTCCTTCAAATCTTCTAATTCCCCATCTTCTCTCACCTCCAAAACGTCACGATTGTGTTCCTGTTCTGACTCGGAATCGTCTCCAGAAACTCCGGCAAATTTGGTGGGGTGCGCGGCCCGTCTTCGTCTGGAAGTTTCCTCTGAAGTAGTCCCGCTAAGGTCTTGAATTTTTTGTTCCAGCTTACATCTAGTTCTTGAATCAGGCATCTAACTGATTCTGGGACTGTCGTGGTCCCGCTGCTGTCCGTGGGTTTTGAAAGACCTCCCAACATGGCTATTGAAAGAGCCGCCGATGTGTGCTCAAAAGTTCGGCTTCTGAAAGAGCCGAGTACAAAGGTTCAAGACTACCGGTGTCAATCAGAAAGCCGACCCGTCTAATATAATAAACTTTGGAACAATTATTTCTTAGATTGTTAGAATATAATGATTCTACTGTGATTATGAACTTTGTTACTGACCTGAAAGGAATTATAAAGGTCGAAGGAAATTATTCATGCAAGATAGTCGCTGGGAAAAACCACTTTCACGCATCTGTCTGGCACCGCATTTTGGCATCAACTGGGGCGCGCGCGCGGTTTCGTCCTCCACATGTATACGTTTGACCTATCATCAGACGAAGAATAATCCCAATTATTACAGAAGTGTTTCTTTCATGATGTAAGTAGCAAAACCTGCATTTCCCCCCTAATAGCAGGTTATAGGAATAGATAAATGAAAACAATATCACCTATGAATACCAGGCAAATTTAAAAAATAAGATATTCGAACGAAGAGCAAATATTTGCATTATTATGCGTGGTTTCAAAAAAAGTTCAGCTTCTATGTAACCGCAAATTTTATAAAGAGATTATAGGCTTTGTGAAATAACTCTGTATTCAGTTAATAGATATTTGCTCTGTCCTATTTTTTTTCTCATTAAAGATGGTATCACTGGCAAGTTCTTCAAGTATATTAAAGGTATGTGTATGAAAATATAAACAAAATGTAAAGAAAGATGTAATACTAATCTTTCTGGTTACAGTAAATTTACAACAAGAGCGAAACAGGGAGAAACATGTAGTCCCGTTCTATTGTCTGTTTTCATTAAAGAGTTAACACTGAAAGTAATTACTGGCGAAAATCATAGTCCCTTTTCTGTCATACGGCACTCGAGGTTTTTATTCCTCTGATGGTTGATAATGTTTCATTTTCAATGTTGAGAGGCTTCCAACATATTTAATAATTTTTTTCTTTCATGCTACTCCTTCACTTCAGCTGAGAGTCAATATAAACAAAACAAATGTATTTGTATTTCGGCATGGCATTCTTTAGTGTATGAAAACGATAATTGTATGATGGTGTGATAATGCCTGTATATAATAGATATTTTGAAATAATTATTTGCCCTCCTCTCTATATAATAGATGTTTTTAAAATAATGATTTGCCCTCCTCTGAGTTCTACTGCAGCATGTAAAATCTTGTCATTAGAGCCCCAGAACGCATCGTTATGTACGATGTAGAAGCTATATGCTCTAAATGATCATCCTTTTAAACTGTTTATAAAACATTTGAATATACGAGTTCAGCCAGTTATACGGGTAAGCCCAAGGTCCACCTGCTCCCCCTTCCGTGCTTTTTTTTTTCGCAAAGAAGATGATTTTTTTTTACTTCATTGTAGGCGGGAAATGCGACAACAGTTCCCAAGTTTAACACGTTTTCTCCTAAAATTCAAACATTTGTTTTTGAAGTGATCACCAGTTGCGAGTGCCCTGCACATTTGCACGTCTGTACTATACATTTTCAGATGACGCCGGAAAACATGACAAATTCACACTGACATAGGTAAGGTATTGTTGTGAAGAAAGCACTGGCGTGGAATAAAGACTTTCATCCGAAAACGAAGTTTTCAGACATGGATTTAGATAGCCGTAACACACCTGTTTCTTCACTTGTTGAACTTTGAGGAAAGGAGGTGACTGCACATTCCTTTTACCCATTAGGAAGTCATGGCGCTGGTCATGTGGACAGGTTCCATGGTATAAAGAAAGGCACCACTGCCAGTTCGACTTCAAAGTTTTTCAGCGATGGAGAAGTGTCTATCAGTAACCAGCAGAGGATGCCGTTAGATGTTCTGAGCCACAAATAGAATATTCCAAATTAATGAATTAGCCGTGCTGCTTCATGTGTCTTGAAGTGTCGCTTTCATAACCCGTAAATGACTGGGTTTGGGGCTTCACAGAATGCGATGTCAACGCAGTTTGGTACTATTTGAGAGAGGGATCTAGGAGAGTGGAGACTCGTCTCTGTCCAGAAGTTGTTGTGAAGGTCATATAAGCATCGATTTGTAAATCTCCTAAAAGTGAAGACATTGAACTTTATAAGGGAAAAATGAAGACATTGAACTTTATGAGGTAAAAGTGAAGACATTGAACTTTATGTTAGAGTCGACCTTTTCTGGATCCGTAGAACGAGAGATTAGAAACATTCCTTTCAACACACGTCAGTCAATGTTCCACACTCACTGAAGTGTCAAAGAACAGGAATCTGATTTTTCGTCAGAAGATTTGAGGGCCAAGGACTGAATTCTCAACTTCCAATTATCAACAAAGAGCCTGTTGACTTCGGCTCTTCACCATTACAAATGTGACAACAGTGCAAAATGTCTGTGTGAAAATCTGAGGATCTGGCGTTCGTGTCTGAACTGCTGTGCTAATTTAGGCTCGCATCAGACATCAGTGTGATTTTGTGAGGGACATTTAATATTGACGACTGAACTGACTGCTAACTGCTTATGATCTTGCTTTTGCCCACTACAGAGAAATATCTAGCGTTTGATCTTCGTCGGTCGTACCTGTGATTAACGTAGGAAGGTCGACAATTCAAATAAGTATGTTAGTTGTTGTTGTCTTCAATTTAACGTCTTTCCACATTAAGTGATATTAGACGAAGGGAAAGGATTTGGAGAGGGGAGGGGGCATGAGGAGGAGGTGGGTTGGTCATCTTGCAATCATACAAAAAAAAAAAGCATCTTTACAATCTTTGCAATTAAAAAAAAAGGTATGGGAAAGCCAACTTTAAATAACTATTTTGAATCATAACACAAACTATAACAAATGTCCCATAGGACTGCGTAGTAAACACTTCGCAAAATCAAACAACAAACTAAAATTCTCAAGAATACTGTCAAGAGAACTTTCAGAAATAGCCGGTAAAATAGGTCTCAATCTCTGGCATTCCAGAAGAATGTGTTGGTTTGAAATTTGTTCACCGCACAGACATTTAACATTCTTGCTGAATTTTGTTTTGAAGGCATTAAGCTTTATCCTATAAGACAGCAAAGTAATGTGTCTAAATTTGAAACTGTTGCTATAATTCACAGCTATTTTGTTTGTTAAACTAACCGAATTCAGTAAGAGGCCAGAGAATTTCTCCTTCCTATGGAGATATTTTGCAACTTTGTTCCACGATGCTTGCTCTAGTAAATGATACCCTTCTGTAACGGATAATGGGATGTTTATTTCTATTGATTCCCTGTCTTGCCTTGCACCTTTTTTTGCGGCTCTATCAGCACAATCGTTTGAATATAATCCAACGTGTGAAGGAACGTGATATTGGTTCCCTTTAAACTTAAAATGTTAATCATTTGATTGATTTCTTTGATAATTTTGGATTTTTTCTTGTAATCAAATGAACGTAAAGCATACAGTACGGACTGAGAATCGACGCAGAATAAAATTTGAAAAATGTTCAACGGAAGATCAACTATGTAATTAAGAGCCATAAGTATAGCAACGAGTTCGGCGGTAAATGTTGATCGATTTTTACCAATAAAGTATGACTTTTCTTTTTTTAAAGCTGGTATAACAAAACCTGAACCAGCACGGTGATCATAGAGAAGAGAAGTCATGATGAATTACTGTATCAGTGTGTTGACGAGATGTGACGTAATGTTTCACAGTAAAGTTATCAGTCCTTAAACCACGACTTTTACTTTCGGTCGAGACAAGTCTTGATTTGCAAGAAAATTCTGTCTCTTTGCAAGAAAATTCTGTCTTAGTATTGCAATACAAAGAACAAACCAGCGTGAGCTAAAAAGGAAAAAGAATATTTAACATTTCAAAAAAAGGGCCCAGCGAAACAGAGATCACGAGAGAAAGAGCGACAGAAGAGAAATAAAAAAAAAAACGAGAAGCAGAACTTTTTCGGGCCTCGAAATAGGAGACTTTTAAATACTGTTTGGTTTCTTTTCTAAAAAAAACACAATAATGATGATGTTCAAGGGCAACAGAAGTGTGTGCTTGAATGTTTTGCTATTGGAGATGGGGGATTGAGACAAAAGGGGGGCACCCAGTTTGTTTCCTTATCTTAAGGAGGGCACCGGGGTGGTATAGCCCGTCTGTCAAAAAAGAGGCTGCAACTAGCGCATAAAGGAAACTTCACTGAAAAAATTGCCTAACGGACCCCCCGGCAGCTCACAGCAAAAAAGGCTATATCAACCTGAGTGCTTTGTCAGGTAAGTAGATTTGAGAAACGTCAACCCTTACATCAGGACATTTATTTCTTTTGATTTGGGGAGTGGTATTCTATTGAGGGGACAGTCTCACCAACTAAAATCGCTGGGGAAAGAAAACGTCACCTTTCGGGCACAAGCCTGCAGCCATCCCAAAACCAAAAGTTTCCCCAAAGCACCCCAACCCAAGGAGGAAAAAAAAATCAAGGAAAAACTTTTCAGCTTCCACCATTTTGGAGCAGACGTGTGAATGTGAACTGTACTTTTTTGGGAAACGAAACCCCTGACAAAGGTGACGGGGCAAGGGAAAGCGATAACAGGGGAACGGGGGGAAAAAAGGGTGAGTTAAAGGTGCAGAAAAGCGAGGTTTAAGGCGGTGGTTTTGGAAGTACATTGGGGAAAAATGTTTTCCCTTTTATTAGCGCCCCCAGGGGAGATGTGTATTGAACGAGTTTATGCAGCGTGAAGACATCTTCATAAGATACCCAACTTTCACCACCGATCGTTTGACTCTTGTTTTTTTCAAAGGTTCTACACCCCAATGGACCCCGAGCCGTTTCACATCATCATATGTGTGAGATTATATAAAGTTTATCTGCAGATCTTTGTTTCCGTCTCATTATTAATTCAGGTCACACTTAGCTCTCTACGCCGTTTTATTTTTTTTCTGGGCGTTTTTTCGCACTCCGGATGGTAGTAATTTGGTCGATGCTTGTAAAGGGCTATGCATAGCTGCCCAACGATCAGGGTGACCCATCAGATCTTGAGGGACGTTGGATTCTGTAAGGCTCTGGTAAACATTTTCCATCCTCGAGCGGAAAAGTTTTGCGTCTTCCTGAGAACGTCGTTGATCAGGTCAGTCATGCTGGAATCCAGTATCACTCTGTCCTGGTACTCGGTTTTCCCTCGTGCGTTCCATCCCAGATTAGGATGCCACTGATCTCCTCTGCTCGCAAAAAGTTGTTTTGAAATTGTTTGATATCTTTCAAAAGCTTCAACAATGTCTGATGGTACAGACTGGCTTTGTCGTCCATGTTGAGATCGGCTCTGTCCGAAATGTTCCTCATCTCTCCATTCATTTCTCACACTCTTTGAGATGGCGTCGGGTACCGGAAGTCCTGAAGGTTTCACAGTATTCAATATACGTAGGTCCACTGACATGATCTTTTTCGCATGCTCCATACTGTTGTTAAGCTCCTCCCAACAGATTCCCAATAATACCCCAGACAGGTTTAAGGAGGGAACAAAACCACCCTTCTGTATGATCTACTCATAACGTTTCACAGACGTTCCTTTCTTGGCCAATCAGCGTAGACTCTGCTTATATTCACACAACTGTCTCTTCTGGGCACAGTTGAAAGGAACATGGCCCGTTAAAACATTGAGGGAACTGTGGGTTTGGTGTCCAACAACAGTTGAAGCATCGGCAAATTCCCATTGATTCTGGCAGACATTATTTTTGCATGTAACCACTTCATTCT
Organism: Conus ventricosus; assembly: GCA_018398815.1. NCBI lineage: Eukaryota > Metazoa > Mollusca > Gastropoda > Neogastropoda > Conidae > Conus > Conus ventricosus. Next base: position 102,004,258 of record CM031597.1, on the reverse strand, counting down.
TCAAGGGAAAAATACTTGTCCTCCTGATGAAGATCAAACAGCAAATAACCTTGAGAAGCTGATGTTTAGTCATTCAATATGTCCTGAACAAACTTCAGCTCCCAGGATACATCTGTTTAGGAAAATGAGTGACCTGAGGGATTTTTAAACGCTACCAAATAATGACCATTTACACTGTGCGATGGTCTTCTTCTTTCCCCCCAAAATGATCTATACAATAAAGTTAATACTTATATCGTGATGACGACTGACTTCGCTTAATGACTTGGTCAGTGGTCACTTTCTCGTCCGTCCTTACTCGTGAGATCGTCCGAAATCATCAGTTCTTTTTCTGCTTAAACAAGACTTCATGGTTTGGCAATCCTCTACAAAGATCATTCCCTTTAATTGTTGATAGCTGGGTTGCCATTCCCCATAACACCAAATCACTTCCTCTGGGAACAAAGGTATCGTATCTGATACAAAGTACTAAAAATGTCACCCATATCGTCCTTCCACTACCTGCATGATCCGCAATTACATAGGTAAAACGATGTTTCCATCTTGGATCCATCATGATAAGTAATTGCCCTAAAACATTGACCAATCATTTTTGACTGTTTTCAAAAATCAAATGACCCAACAGCCAACGATTGCCCCTCTCCAACCAATTTAAATAATGCAACTTTTAACCCCCCCCCCCCCTCTTTCTTATTTCCCCCATGATTTGAAATTTCAAACGGGCACATACCTGCGCAAGCTCGCACCTGACTCATGATCCGTACACACACACACACACACACACACCACACACACACACACACACACACGCACGCACGCACGCACGCACACGCATGCACGCACGCACGCACGCACGCACACACACACACACACACACACACACACACACACACACACACACACACACACAGGTACATATACACGTCGGAGTTTCCTGTCGGTTCGGCAGACGAGTAAGCAGAAAGGATGTGCCCATCTGGGCTACTGGAGTCTATCTTTGAGGCACACAGTCGGCTGCAGGTGTTGCAGGGAAAGGAATTCAGCGTCATGGGCCCCCTCTGCTTCCCCGTGTTCCTTTTGTCTGAATGGCAGCCACTCTGCTCAGCTCGGAAGTTTTTGTGCGCTACTGGCACAGCTGTCTCTAGCAAGGTTTGTCAGAGCAGTATGCTGACTTTGGTCCATGCTTCAGCTCTTGAGGATGTCCTTCTGTCGTCCCTATATCTTGTTAGAACTTTACCGTGGTCACGCTAGCATCTGTTTCAGCGTTTAGGGGATTCCTGCTCTCGTGCATGCTGATGACATGTCCCGCTCATCGCAAACGATTCTTGATGAGCGACGGTTGATGCTGCGAAGCCTACAGTTTCCCAGAACCTGACAGATGGAATTTTCGCTGGATTACGAAGATCTTGAGCACAATTAGCTCGTGGATTCGTTCCAGCTGCTACACATGTTGTCAGTAGGCAGGTGGTCCTGGCTACAGAGTGATATGGCAAAGTTCTGAGGACTACTCTTCTGATGTGCTGGAGGTGCAATTCACTTGGGTGTAGATATGCTTACATCTCTAGGGATGTGAAAGATCATTTCAAATTACGTGTACACACACACGCCTGCACATGGACACGCAGTCATACACACACACACACACACACACACACACACACACACACACACACACACACACACACACACACATACACACACACACACACACACACACACACACACACACACACACACACACACACACAGAGAGAGAGGAGAGAGAGAGAGAGAGAGAGAGAGAGAGAGAGAGAGAGAGAGAGAGAGAGCACTTATGACACCAATTACTGCCTCCCCACCGTAGTTCAAATGTTCTGCACGAATATTTCTTACCTTCCCACATCTCTTAAGACTCCTCTCCAATTTTGCAACAGGTCTTTGTTTGTTTGTTTGTTGTTCGCTTACAAGAACTGCCATTTGTACAGCCGTGCACTTATGTGAATTGGAATGCAGAGTTCTTTACGGATCTGTTGTACAGACTGAGCCAATTCGTTTTCCTACTGTTTATAATCTTTGAGTTAGTTAAATTCATATGTATTGCTTCTCTGTGTATGGTATGCGTTGTCAACCGAAATAAAAAAGTTTTAAATCGCAAAACAACAACAGCAACAACAACAGAAAATTCTGCACGCGCGGACATCGTCAATGTCTATCATATTTCAGCGGCTTCAGTTCTACTACGACTATTTTTTTCACTGGAAGTAGGAAAGTTATGCTTTTCGATGAATCCAGTACTATTAGCACACTTGATTTCTTTTATCAGTTTGTTGTTGAGTTAAGAGGATTGGTCTGTCGTTTGTTGTTGAGTTAAGAGGATTGGTCTGTCCACCTTTTTATGACATTTTTCCCCCTCCCGTATAAGACAGTTGCTATCTTCGTCTTGAATAATGCTGACTTTTGCTTCAATTTAGTCAAGTCTTTATAATCTAACAAGCTTTGTGTGTTCTACTTCAAGGTTTTTTTTTCTTAATGTCAGTAATGTGTATTCGACCCAGCTAAAATTTTTTTTCTTGCCTTTGACTCATGGTAATACTCTTATCTAAATTGTTTTATATAGGAAAGGCCAGAGCCATATTTCTGCATTTTGTGTCTTGCTTTTTGATCCACTCGGTCACCTTTCACATCTTTGCAATTGATTAATTTCTCGGTCGGTATGTCAGTAATGTCCATATATGTATGAGCTAGAAAAATTGGTAATTTTGAATCAGCGATTTTTATCAGGCGGTGACGTATACTTCTTAAACCGCAAACCAAAGATACCTCGTAGAGTTTGTCGTTGTGATTAAATTTTTCAGTCTTTGAAATAATTGGTAAAACTTAGACCTATGTCCATGTGGGGCCAGGTTTATATCACATATCTTTAAATTTTTTATGAAGAAGAAAAAGAAACCCCCCGAAGGTGCTGGGGAGGACCCAGAGAAGCACTGTCTTCGCCTGCCTTTAGAGCAGTCCTGTACCACCCTTGGAGGCCTGCGCTGTGTTGACGATGGGTACAGGCACGCACAGGACACTCCATTAAGATATCAAGGGACATAACTGCTCCTTTAACAGAGGTTAAATTAGACTACAGGATGCAGCTCATAACAGCCTTAAAGTAGCATCCCCCATGGGTTGTACCAGCCCGTATTTCATGACTGCAGAGCCCACCGTCGAAAAACACCACCCCCCAGCTGCCGAGCACGCCCCACAGACCCAACCACCCCTGCCCACGGACAGATGAAGACAGTGCCACTCCAGACACAGCCAAGCTTTCGCCATACGGTCTTATGTGCCCTCAAGAGAGAATCCAAAGTTGTAGTCTTTCCCACTGTCAACAGGACTTTCCCTGTGGTCAGTGAGTCTTCCTCACCGTCACTGGACCTTTCTCCAGGGTCAGCCTAGTTAAGGCAAAGAAGAAAAAGAAACACCCGAAGGTGCTGGGGAGGGACCCAGAGAAGAACTGTCTTCGCCTGCCTTTAGAGCAGTCCTGGGACCACCCTTGGAGGCCTGCGCTGTGTTTGACGATGGGTACAGGCACGCACAGGACACTCCATTAAGATATCAAGGGACATAACTAGCTCCTGAACAGAGGTAAATAGACTACAGGATGCAGCTCATAACAGCCTTAAAGTAGCATCCCCATGGGTGTACCACCCGTTATTTCATGACTGCAGAGCCCACCGTCGAAAAACACCACCTCCAGCTGCCCGAGCACGCCCCACAGACCCAACCACCCCTGCCCACGGACAGATGAAGACAGTGCCACTCCAGACACAGCCAAGCTTTCGCCATACGGTCTTATGTGCCCTCAAGAGAGAATCCAAAGTTTGTAGTCTTTTCCCACTGTCAACAGGACTTTTCCTGTGGTCAGTGGGTCTTTCCTCACCGTCACTGGACCTTTCTCCAGGGTCAGCCTAGTTAAGGCAAAGAAGAAAAAGAAACACCCGAAGGTGCTGGGAGGACCAGAGAAGCACTGTCTTCGCCTGCCTTTAGAGCAGTCCTGTACACCCTTGGAGGCCTGCGCTGTGTTGACGATGGGTACAGGCACGCACAGGACACTCCATTAAGATATCAAGGGACATAACTGCTCCTGAACAGAGGTAAATTAGACTACAGGATGCAGCTCATAACAGCCTTAAAGTAGCATCCCCATGGGTGTAACCAGCCCGTATTTCATGACTGCAGAGCCCACCGTCGAAAAACACCACCCTCCAGCTGCCGAGCACGCCCCACAGACCCAACCACCCCTGCCCACGGTAATTTTGAATCAGCGATTTTTATCAGGCGGTGACGTATACTTCTAAACCGCATACCAAAGATACCTGTAGAGTTTGTCGTTGTGATTAAATTTTTCAGTCTTTGAAATAATTGTAAAACTTAGACCTATGTCCATGTGGGGCCAGGTTTTATACACATACTAATTATTTATGTTTTTATATAAGTATTTACGTGTGTATGTATGTACGTTGTATCTTTGTGTCGTTTATCCACACACACCACACACCACACACACACACACACACACACACACACACAATCATATATATATATAATATATATATATATATATAAATATATATATATATATATTATTACCACTTTCCGCGGTCACTGAGGAGAAACAATCAGGTTTCGAATACCGGTATCTGACGAGGCGTTATATGCTGGTGAGTTTCCCTCCCTATTGGAGATTGTCTCCCCCTTGGAGAATAAGCTTCTGAAGGCTCATTTTGAGAGCAATTTTTTATTTTTCCCCATTCACCCACTCAAGCATGCAGATATGAATGCTTATGTCCCCCTATTTCTTCAATCTAAGACATAAGAGCAAGCTTTGTTTAATAATTCAATATTTCTTGCAGTCATTCAAACACCAAGCTGCTCTGTAAGTTGCTAGAATGGTGCTCGGTACTTATCCTTGGAATTTATTAGTTTGTTGTAATTTAGTCCCTTGCGGATTCATTCCAAGAACTGGCCCTCAGCACTTGTGTCTTTAGAGGTTATCTTTTTATATTTTCCACTTTTCACAAGAAAATGTAGCTTGTTTTGCTCTTTCATGATTTTCTTTTGCTTCTTAGGTGGCACCTTTGGTTGGTTTTTTGAAAACTCAACAAACATACTACGGTATTGCACACCAGCCTTTTCTGGGATAGCATTCTTCTTTAAACCGAAAAGGCAGAGGAGTCAAATTACCACTTACCACGGTCACTGAGGCGAAACAATCAGGTTTCGAAATATCGGTATCTGACGAGGCGTTATATGCTAGTGAGTTTTCCTCTCTATTGGAGATTGTCTCCCCCTTGGAGGCTATAAGCTTGCTGAAGGCTCATTTTGAGAAGCATTTATTTTATTTTTCCCCACTCAAGCACATACTGTTAGTTAGGCAGAATTATCTACCACTGCAGATATGAATGCTTATGTCCCCCTTTTTCTTCAATCTAAGACATAAGAGCAAGCTTTGTTTATAATTCTATATATATATTGTTAGCCTGCACTTGTTTTCTCCCTCTACTAAATTGTTCAATTCTCTCTCTCTCTCTCTGTATATATATATATATATATATATATATGTTACCGACAATGTTTGAATTCAGGCAATGTGTCTAATCTAGGCAATATTTAGACAATTCACATATTGTCGAAATGAGCTAGGCAATATGTGCATTGTCGGAAAAAAATCACGCAATACGCGCATTGCCTGATGTTTGGGTCTTCATCATACGCACATTGCCTGTGACACGTTTCACTGTGTAGGCAATGTGTGTAATGTCGGACGTGCAAGCAGGAAGCAGACCGGAAGAACAAGTAGAGAGTACTACCTCTAGCCTCTGACCCTACACAGACACTTGTGAGCCGTGATCACAGTGACAGAAACAGCGAAGTGCTCGGCGGCAGTGCAGTGCACAGAGCCGTGGTGACAGTAACTTGTGAGTGCTGGGCAGTATACAGTGAAGACAAGATTGGAGCCGGTATGGACGAAAAAGAGCGCATTTTCTTTGAAAAGTATCGAGCAGCAGCAAAGTCCAATGTATTGCCGAAGGACGTCTATTATCAGTCAATAAAGGACGTGCAAGAAGCAAGCAGGAAGCAGACCGGAAGAACAAGTAGAGAGTACTACCTCTTAGCCAAGTAAGTGTGATTCTCTCTCTCTCTCTCTCTCTCTCTCTCTCTGTCCGTCAGTCAGTCAGTCAGTCAGAGAGACAGAGAGAGATTTTGAAAGAATGAGCTGTTCTTGTGTGTGAGGCACACACACCCTACACACATCCGTCTGCCTGAGAGACAGAGAGACAGAGAGAGATTTTTAAAACACACACACACACACACACACACACACACACGCACACACACACACGCGCGCGCACTGTCCGTCCGTCTGTCTGTTTCTCTGTCCATGTCTATTTTAATGTATTTTTCGTATTTTTCATGTTTTAGTACTTGCACACGTATCTCTCTCTCACTCTCTCTTCACTTTCTCTCTTCACTTTCTCTCTTCACTTTCTTTCTCTCTCTCTCTCTCTCTCTCTCTCTCTCTCTCTCTCTCTCTCACACACACGCACACACACACATGTGTATTTTAGTGTTTTTGTACATGTACAGGTATGAAGTTCTTCAGTGCGGTGATACGGAGCGACTCATCCGAAAAGAGAATCTCCGAACGACGCACCTGTCTACTTTGTTACTATGGAGGAGACCTATGACATTATCAAGCGGGCGCATGTTTCCACAGGCCATGGTGGGAGAGATCGGATGGAACAGGCTCTTTGGAAAAAATATGCCAATGTCCCACGTCAGGCGATAGAGATCTACAAATCTTTGTGCGAAGAGTGCGTAAAGAAAAAGAAACGACCAAGAGTGAGGGTATTGTTGTGAAACCCATTCTGTCCAATAACTATCTCTCTCGGGCCCAAATTGACTTGATAGATATGCAATCATTGGCTGATGGCGAGTTCAAATGGATTTGTGTCTACCAAGATCATTTCACAAAGTTTGTCTTGATAAGGGCCTTGACATCAAAGCGCGCAGCAGAGGTGGCATGGCATCTGTTGGACATCTTCTTGACGATAGGAGCGCCCTCAATCTTGCAAAGTGACAATGGTGCTGAATTCACCGCATCCGTCATTCAGGAGGTCACAAAACTATGGCCAGATCTAAGACTTGTACGCGGCAAACCAAGACAGCCGCAAAGCCAGGGTTCTGTGGAGCGAGCCAACTCAGATATCAAAGACAGTTTGATTGCATGGATGCATGACAACGACACACGTCAATGGACAAACGGGATCAAGTTTGTGCAGTTCTTCAAGAATTCGAGCTATCACGCTGGAATTCGTATGTCTCCGTTTAAAGCGACCTTTGGGGACGAAGCTAAAGTCGGCCTCAGGTCATCCCGTCTGCCAGACGAGATCATTGACTTGATCAAAGAAGAAGAAGAACTTGTCCGCATGCTTCACCCTCAGACACCTGCTGCACAAGACTCAGAGTCTGCTGCACAAGAGTTTGATGGAAACGATGTGAATCCCCAACGGTCATCCGTGAGTGTAGTTTCTGCCACAGTTCATGGTGTCCAGGATGACAGTATTCACGCATCGATACCGGCAACTACAAGCCAGCATGCTGGTCAGTCAACCGCCCACGAGATCTTTGACGCTATCCAGGGTTTACCGAATACTTCAAACACACACAATGATAGCGAAGGTTTGACATTGCAAGCAGCAGGAGAGAACCGTGACGATGATTCCATCCAGATACTTGCTGCCATCCCCATCAGTTACCAAAATGAAAGTGTTATCGTGGCAGACGTTGTAGTTGGCGAAGATGGTATACTAGAACAACACTTGGATGAAATTAGAGAGACAAGGAAGCGCACAAAGAACAACCAGTTGATGCAGGCAGAGCGTATGTTGAAGAGAAGTAGGAAAGAAATGACCCCTGCACAAGAAAATGACACAGTCGCGATCCCAGTGCCATTGGTGGATAGAGGCAGAGGAGATGCTCGGAACATCATGGGATTTGTGTTGAACAAAAACCAAAATGAAATGTACAAATTAGGCGTCAAATCGGGAGTCCTGTGTGGTAGGTACTCCAGGAACCAGTTCTCAGTCTGCCAGGAAAGGTTACTTTCCGAGGAAGACATTGACACCGAAAAAACGGTCTCCTTGCGTGAAGCCGTCGCATTTGAATCGCTTAGTGGGGGGCAGGGATTTATCAAATGCAACTGCAGAGGGGAAAGGGGAAGACATGTGCAACCAATCGATGCAAGTGTTATAAAAACAAACTGAAATGCAATAGCCGGTGCCATGGCAGTGTCACATGCAAGAACAAGTGAAATATGATCTGAAGTCACGAATGTGTTCTGAAGTCACGATTTTGCTCAGGGTTAACCAATGTTAACCAATGTACCATATGTGAAGTGAAAGCAGATTTTAGTATTTTTAGATTGCTTTTTTAAACTTTTTAATCTGAAAGTATTTGAGGATTAAACAGATCATGATGATAGATTATCTGTTGCTGTTAAATGTGTGTGTGCGTGCGTGTGTGTGTCCATCTCGCTGTCCGGCAATCTGCCTATTGCCTGACCATTTTTTTTTCGGCAATGCGCGTATTGCGTGATTTTTTTCCGACAATGCACATATTGCTTAGCTCATTTCGACAATATGTGAATTGTCTAAATATTGCCTAGATTAGACACATTGCCTGAATTCAAACATTGTCGGTAACACATATATATATATATATATAGTTAAAAGAGCAATCTTAAAACTATCTACAAATTTGTTTCGAGCGTGTTGCGCTGTCATCAGGATGGTTTTTGGTTTGCCCACCGCCGATGTTATATAGCGTGTGGGCTCCCGTTTGCAGTTGTTTGCACGTGCGGGTTGGCTGCACGTGTTTTTTGGGGCTTTCAGGTTTTTGTTTTGGGTGTGTTCACTAACAACGATTTCCTTTTATGCCTGCAGTTGTTTACTATTTCTGTTTTGGTGTTTAAAGTTGCTAAGTGTGGTTTGCATAGTATTAACCATTTTTCAGTTAAACATAGGTTGCACCTTT